>VDFB02000003.1:351728929-351744276 GCA_007258455.2 Sequoia sempervirens
AAAAAATTTCAGCCTAGTCGCCTCACTGCAGAAAAAGTGTTAGCCAAAAAAAAAAAAATTCAGCCCAGGGGGTGTAGTCGCCTCACTGCGGAAAATCAGGGGCATAGTCACCTCACTGCGGAAAATCAGGGGCGTAGTCACCCCACTACGGAAAATCAGGGGCGTATTCGCCCCACTGCGACGTATTCCTACAAAAAACTTAACAACAACAAATGTGAAATATAGGAACCCGCTTGTGGGTCCCACGGGGCATGCCAGAAATGTGATACCAAATGTTTAACCTATTCTAAGCAATTAAAATGCAATGGAAAAGCATAAGTAAACACCTCAAGATTAGCCTAAGGAATTTGTAAAAGCAAAGAGGAAAGTGTTAAATGGAGACAAATGATTATACCTCCCTTTTGCAGCTGAAACTCCTTGGTTGGCCCTTGATTTCGATTAATTTGTATGCTCCTTGATGGCTCTTGATATGGATAAATGCAAAGCTTAACTATATGGTTGGATGCAAATGACAATGGGTGAAATTGAAGACTAAGTGAGTGCATAAAATGGCAACATTTAGTTTCAAAATGGCTAAATGTTCAAAATTCCTTAGAGGATGGGGTATTTATAGAGAAACTTGAATTCTCTAGAGAATTCAATGGTTGGAATTTATCCAACAAAGTCAAGATGAAGGGCTAAGGTGAGTTGAGGACTCACAAGCCCTCACATTTTGACATGTGGAATGTGAGATGGATAAATGTAGGATGATGTGTAGGTGATGTGGAAGGGAGGTACATGATGTAGAGGAAGGACAAGTACCTTCCAAGTACCTTGGGGAGTGAGAAGATTTCTTTAAAAAGGAACAACTCATCCCCAAGTGGGAGTGAAAATAACACTTGAAGAATTTTGGAATTTCTCAAAAATCTCCATGGGAAAAGAGAAAAAGGTTGGAGAAATAAATGTGTATTAAAAATTCACATTCATAAGAGAATCTAATGGATAAGAGAGGGTTTCCAAAAAGGTGGGAATTGGTCACATGTGCATGAGGTGACATGTCAAACATTCTAGAAGCCTTGGAAAGACAAAATGTGAATTAAAAATTCACATGGGGAGGAGAGAGACATAGGATGAATAAATGAGAATTAAAAATTCTCATAGGAAAGAGGGGCAATGCCCAAAAAGGAAAAATGGAAAGATTGATTAAAAAGTGGTGCTAAAATTGGTTAATGACTTTGATTAAAGTTGTGCAAATACTTGATTATGATAATTAATGGAAGATTAGAGACAAGTGGCAAATGTAGGAGGATGTGACATTAATCCTTGATTAAGAGGATGCACGCCCTAAATATGAATTAATTAAATTAATTCAAATTAGTGATGGATTATGGAGGATGGCACAAGGAGGGAGAAAAGAAGAATTTTAAATTGATTTTAATTCATAAGATTAGAATGACTAAATTAAATAAATTGGTGTATTTATTTAATTTAGAGAGGAGAAAGGCACCAAATAAAGTGTTTAATTATTAAATTAAATACTTTATGTGGGAAATGTAATATTAATTAAATAAATTAATATTAGTTGGTATGAGTTTTCCACAGTCCATGAAGATAGAAGATTTAAGCTTTTGGATTCGTCTGTGTCAATTTTTTTGTCGACGTTTCAGATAACACTCAGTGATCCATCATCAGGAAGAGGAAAAATTGAGATAAGATTGCAGAACAAGTCTTAATAAAGGGTGAGATGGAGGAGGAAGGAGAGAGAAGAGACTTACAAAACAATAAAATAATAATGCCAAGGAAAGAAAAAATAAATAAGTAAAAGCCAATCTTAGAATTAAATAAATAGAAAGCTAGCGAAAGTAACAAAGACCAAGAAGTGTCAAAGGACAAAAAGAAGAAGGGAGAAAATGAATATATTAAATTAAATACTAGAGAAACAAGAGATGAATAAGGTGAAAAAGGACAAAAAACTAGAACTAGTAAAAAATCAAAATCAAAATAAAAGGTCAAAGGATAGAAAGGAAACAAAAAGACCAAAAAAATAATAATAATAATTGATGTAACAATTTAAAGATAACAAGAAAGCAAAAGTTATTAGAGATAAAAAACATGAGACTAGAATGAATTTAAAATCAAACCATAAGGCAATATCCTCCTTTCTCTGGTGTAAAGCCAATCTTAGAATTAAATACTCTCTTTGGTGTAGTCTAAGTTTTCTCTCTTCCCCTCCTTTCTTTCTTCTTTCCTCTTTTTTTGCCTTTTCCCCCTTTTCTTCTTTCCTCCTTTGTCTTCTTTTTATCCCATTTCCCCTTACCTTTGCCTTGCTTGTTTTCTTTTTTCTTCAATTACTCTCTTTAATCACTTACCTATTTAGGGTTTCGTGTTCTTTTTTGATCTTTCTTTTATAGTTTTTACACTTATTTCTCTTTTCTTTTATCTATTTATTTTTAATAGCTTTTACACTTTTTTCTCTTTTCATTTATCTATTTATTTTTATCTATTTATTTTTACCTTTCCCCCTTTTCTTCTTTCCTCCTTTGTCTTCTTTTTATCCCATTCCCCTTACCTTTGCCTTGCTTGGTTTTCTTTTTTCTTCATTAGTCTCTTTAATCACTTACCTATTTAGGGTTTCGTGTTCTTATTTGATCTTTCTTTTATAGTTTTTACACTTATTTCTCTTTTCTTTTATCTATTTATTTTTAATAGTTTTTACACTTATTTCTCTTTTCATTTATCTATTTTTTATCTATTAATTTTATAGTTTTTAAGTTATTTCTCTTTTCATTTTATAGTTTTTACACTTATTTGATCTTTCTTTTATAGTTTTTACCTTTAAATTGTTACATCAATTTTTTAACTAATTATCTTGTTATCTTTACATTGTTACATCAATTTTAAACTACTTATCTCTTATCTTCTTATTTGTTCTTTTTTTTGCACTTACTTATCTTTTCATTCATTTATTTATCTTTATTTATCTATTTTTTTCACTCTTGCACCTTACTTGTTTCATCCATTTTAGTTTGTTTTAGTTCATCTCTTGTCTCGTCTTAATTATTCCCTTTTTTTCTTTTATTGTCTTATGGTTTGATTTTGAATTTCATTCTAGTCTCATGTTTTTATCTTTCATAACTTTTGCTTTCTCGTTATCTTTAATTTAGTTATTTTTAATTTATCATTCTTTTATTCCTGTCTTCTTAACAGTGCTCTTTCTTTTACCCTATATTTATTTATTTATTTTTAATTTATCATTCTTTTAATTCATTATTTTTTATTTTTTTATTTTATTTTTATTTTTTTCACTTATCTTTTCATTCATTTATTCATTTTTATTTATCTATTTTTTCACTCTTGCACCTTACTTGTTTCATCCATTTTAGTTTGTTTTAGTTCATCTCTTGTCTCGTCTCAATTATTTCCTTTTCTCTCTTTTATTGCCTTATGGTTTGATTTTAAATTCATTCTAGTCTCATGTTTTTTATCTCTAATAACTTTTGCTTTCTTGTTATCTTTAAATTGTTACATCAATTATTATTATTATTATTTTGGTCTTTTTGTTTCCTTTCTATCCTTTGACCTTTTATTTTGATTTTGATTTTTTACTAGTTCTAGTTTTTTGTCCTTTTTCACCTTATTCATCTCTTGTTTCTCTAGTATTTAATTTAATATATTCATTTTCTCCCTTCTTCTTTTTGTCCTTTGACACTTCTTGGTCTTTGTTACTTTCGCTAGCTTTCTATTTATTTAATTCTAAGATTGGCTTTTACTTATTTATTTTTTCTTTCCTTGGCATTATTATTTTATTGTTTTGTAAGTCTCTTCTCTCTCCTTCCTCCTCCATCTCACCCTTTATTAAGACTTGTTCTGCAATCTTATCTCAATTTTTCCTCTTCCTGATGATGGATCACTGAGTGTGATCCGAAACGTCGACAAAAAAATTGACACAGTCGAATCCAAAAGCTTAAATCTTCTAAATTAATATTGACAGAATTGGTGAATAAAGAGGTAAATTTGATCATATGGGAGTGATCAAATTTGGGTGTCTACACACATAAAGCAAGAAAATGACAGGAAAGTAATGATGTGGAAGATTTAGAGGACTAGTTTATGAAGATTTTCCAAAGAAGATGGATATTTTAAAGCTCATGTTTATTTATTCCTAGGAAATATCACATTATGTGATGGTATTGTTAGACAAACTGTTTGGTAGTTCAACCATAGATCATGTTAATTTGGTGTACGTTCTTCTACTTGCAATGATAAAATGGTGCCCAATTGGGATTACTTGATTATGGTGAATAAATAGTGGCAATTCTAGTCAACATAAGAAGGGGATTCCTTCTGCATGGCATCAAATTCTAGTTGATGCAATTTATATGACCATTCAATTTGGTTTGGGTTTTTGAGTCTGGTCATTCCTTCTAAACATCACGTTCAATGGATCTTTGACTTGCTTTATGTTCATAAGTACATGGATTTGATAAAAAAATATTGATGGTATTTTCTACCTATTGTGTATGTCAAAAGTCCATAATTAGTTAATGCCCAAAATGCAAATTGATCTTGTAGATGATTTGAAAAGGATTGTTGCATGGTGGTTGCAGCCAGGTTTCATACTAATTGCTATCAAAATATGTTTTTCATAGGTTGGTCATCGTTGAACTATTGTTTATTCAATTTCGAGAATGCATCTTTGATCATATTTATTAATTAATTGAAAATCATAATATCAGTTTTTTTTTATTTTTAATTAATTAATAAATATGGTCAAAGGTGCATTCTAGAGGCTGGATAGACGTTCCCCATCGTTGAAGTAGCCTTGGAAATTAAGACTAGCATTTTGACAATTACAAGAAATAAGCACATTTCCACTTACCCATACTTTCTTATAGTTTTGGGAGAAGATAAGTTTAACTTACCAGCTATACTTGCTCTAGCTGCCCTAATCATCCAACTAAACATTCCTAAGGCTTCAGTTTGGGACATTGAGGCCAATATGGGAAAATTCTTCCTAAATAATAAAAGGGCTCATTTCAATCATGTCCATGATCCTATCTTATAGGTTAAAATTTATTATCTTATTTTTAGGCATGGAAAAAGAGAAATAAGTAACAATCTTAGAAAATTTAAAGTTTCAGGATTTTGCAAAAGCATTATAAAAAGTATTTTTTATGGGAGATGAAACAAAATTAGAGTCAATTGAATATTTTATTAGTTTTCAAATACACAAATTTGGATTTGGATTCTGTATTCATCTAAATTATGGGAATGGCTTCTATAATCACTAGTGGATCTATTTATTCCTAATGGGATCAATTTTGTTTGTATTCAATAGATTATTTACTATCTTTAGCACTCATCAATGGAACAAGAGTTATTTCTTTATGGGGAGGATTCATAATCTCATCTTTCTCTCCTATGGGGATATATTTTGTACATTTGTGATAGAAGTAGTACATGGTGGGTCATGCTGATTCCTCCATTTTTCCACCACATGTACACATTTTTTTCATGTTTCCCTCTTTTGAAGAGGATTTTTATCCCATGAGGTTTTTCCCTTCTCTCTAGTTGTGAGATTCATTTTCTTGTACATGGGAACCTAATTGGACTTTCTAGTCAAGACCCATGCACACATTCATTAGTAGTGCATCTTTTCATTTATCATACTCCCTAAGTTTTACTTAAGGGGGTTGTTAGAGTGAAAAAGGTAATAACTTAATTATTATTAGGTCCATATTCACTAGCATGCCTTAGCTTACTTAGGTCGTGTTTTTTTGTGTCTGAAGTCGTAAGATTAAGACACATGTCATGATCTTAGTATATCCTCACCTAGGGTTTATTTATCCTTTATCAGGGATTTATTCATTGTATATTATAACAATTATCAATATTTCATCAATAGAATTATCAAGCTTCATTAAAAATCAATTGATTTTTCTCTCTTTTGTGATGGGGTGTTTTGGTTTCAAGTGATCTCTAGGCACTATGAGGTTCAATCATCAAAAATAAAATTATCCACTCACCATCCTTCATGGGTGTTAGTACCATGTTTATTGCAAATGGGATTAAAATTTCTCTAAATAACCCTTTTTTCTCAATAGCTCTTACACTTTCTAGTTTGACTCTTCATTCTCTATTGGTGTCATCCCATGTAGTGCTCTACTCGAAAAAACTTCTCTTGGAATTAGGTCCATATAGTGACTAATACTCACTAAAAATGATAGTCCTTTTGGTATATAATCTAATATAACATCCTTACACTTTGTTAGTAATTTTGATATTTCCCCTTGCAGTGTTTCATCATTTCTTGTAGTGGTGTTTATGTACTTGTGATGAGGGCCACACCGCCCATAACCCACAGAAATCACAATAACAGATACCAACACAAAAGATGTGAGATGGAAAAATGATTCACTTTCAATTATTTTCAGAAAATGAAATTACAAATTCAAAGTTTACATGCTACAGCCTCATGGGCTTGATTTATTACAACAAAATCAACTCTAAAAAGAAAATCTACTATTCAGAGCAACAATCTGCACTCTTAGGGCCACCTTCTACAACTCCCACTTAGCCCTTTTTATTTTCCTCAATAACTGCCTTAAAATGTTCTAGAAAGATCAAATTTCCCCTTTTTTGTTTTGGCACCAGAAGTCTCACCGTTTGATTTCTGGCCTAGGAAGAAATTTTTATGAATTTCACTTTTTTAGAGGGCCAATTTTGCGGGGCCATAACTTTTGATCCAGTTATCCGATTTGCTATTATTGCATAATGTTGGAAAGCTCTCAACGAGCTCTACAACACATGAATGAATTGTAGGTTGGTTTGGCCACCTTTTGAGTTGTTTCAGGGCCTCTAAGGTTTTATATATGAATTTGAAGTTGCATTGGAGAAATTTCTTGGGATGAAAACTTTAATTTCTCCCAAACCATGCAAGGTATTGAGGTGATTCTTTCGTGACTGGAAATGTTTTTCAGCTCTGCTCCTTTGGGTAAATTTTCACGTCCATACGAGCCCATTTAGTTCAGCTTACTAAAAATAGTAAGTGCCCATTTTTTGCCATTTTTGATGCATGACAATCTTATACCCCTTAAGTGCCATCATGGGACTCAAAAAAATAAAGAAAATAAAGAAAACCATTTTTTTTTGGGTGATGCAAGAATGCCCTACACCATTGGATGCTCATGCATCAACTTGTAGTGTTGCATACCTTGGGAATCAATAAAAACATATATTCTCATGTCTCAAACCATCTAAAAATATTCTCCCACCTACCAAATAAATTTTTGCACTAGAATACAAACTTCATCATCTATTTCATTTAATGAAACTCATCTATGCCTCTTACCATCCTTTTTTATAGTATAATTGTTTTATCTCCCATCATATATTGCATTCCTATAAAGCTTTCATGGTCTCCCCAACAACATATGGCATATATCCATTGACATTATATCACACAATACTTTATCATGATATGTTCATATCTTGAATTTCACCAAACATTATTCCTTAACCATCGCCTTATGCTCCTTAATTAACCAAGAAATCTTATCTAAATTTCAATCTTTAACATTTTCAACTTTAATTTATCAACTATTTCTTGAGATACTAAGTTCTTTGTACCTCTGTTATCAATAAAAACTTTGTATTACTTACCTCTTTTTTGCATCTAGTTATGAACAAGTTCTTCCTTTGTAATAGTTCTTCTTCACCATCTTACTTTAACAAAGCTCTCCTCATGACAAGTGATTCTTTACTTTTTGGTTCATTATCTAAATTTGGTGATTTCTTAGACTCTTTCTCTACATATGTAGTTCTTGCACTACCTTCTACCATCTTATTAGTGTTTCCTTGGCCTAGATGCATCAAAATGTTCAATTTAATTATCCGTCATACTTGAAATATGTACATATAAAATATCTAACATTAGTCCTATTGTATCTTCCTCTACCCCTTGAATATCTATTTGTTTAATCATTATGATACAAATTAATACTTTTGTGTGATTAGAATTTTTGTCATCAATATCTTTGCAATAGGTATTACCACTCCGTCCTTCACTATAATAGGTATTATAATGATTTTAGTAGGTATTATCATTCCTCCATTTTTCCATATATAGTTTTCTATAATTGAAGCAGGTGTTATCATTCCTCTTCCTCTCTAACAATTATGTATACTCAAATATTTTATTCATATTCTCTTCCACCTTGATTGTGAATTGATATGCTTCCTCTATGGTTTTCAACCTTACCAAACTCAATTCTTCCTAAATACTTCCTCTCAATGCATTAACATATATCAAAAAAATATTTACTTGCTTCACTGTGTCTAATCTCAATGATCACCTTGTAAAAAATTTAGGCATATTCTTGTACAATACTATCCCTTTGTCTTAGATTCTATAGTATTTTAAAAAAATCCAACTCATAATCAACATGCATAAATTTTCTCTTCAACTTCAAATAAATCATATCCTACTTCATCATCTTTTATTTGCCTCTCCTATTTCTTTCTAATTGTACTTATTTCCACTAAAGAATGTTTCCTTTCTTGATTTAGATTTCATAAATCTTACCCTTTCAAGATCTATAATTTTATCATACTCAAAATATTTATCCAAATTATTTATCCAATCATGTAAGAGTTTGCTATAGAGATAGCCACCCAAGATCTAGAGGCCAAATAAAAAGAATAATGAAAGAGAAGATCAATGTGACATGAATAAATTTTATTCCTATTAAGCAATGTAAATAGAATGGATATACAATGTGTGAGATACCCTTGGTTATATAGCTAAGGTGAGACATAGGATTAGAAAATATCTTGACAAGTGTCTTTTAATCCTATGTCATGAGACAACTAATATTAAATGACCTAGGATACAAGAATTAAATGACAAAAGATAAGATAAGATCTAACACCGACTAAGACTTCTATAAATATTCCTAGGACCGAAGTAAACTTGACATGTGAATAGGACCTACTAGGTGAACTAGTTAGGTAAGGTACCTTATTCACACCTACACCTCCCTTAAGTGCAACTTAGGGAGGAGGAAACTAATGCAAATTATGCAAAGATGATGATAGGTGACCTCGACTACTAAGTCATGTTGGGTACGCATGTAAAAATGCAATCTCTCAAAACTAGAGAAAGGGAGAAAACCCAGTGAGAAAAAAATCCTCCTCAAAAGAGATGAAAACAAAATTATCTGACTAAAGAATAAGAAGGAAAAAACCCCATGCAATGAAAAATACTCCCCGTAAGAGAGAAGAAGAAGAGAGCCTATGTGACCCCCCTTCAATGTAGTGTCTCTTACAATGATGGTAGATATTTAAAATTGAATGTTGAAGATCATCCAATATCATTGAACAACATTCCTCCCCTTATGAAGAAACAAAACCAAGAATGCGTGCAATATTTCTTCACAATCTTGAAAGGAAGATGAGGGAAGAAGAATCATGTGTGATTTCACTGAGTTATGCTCAAGTTTATCCATATCAATGTTGAAATTTGACACACTTCAAACATGCATTCTAGGTCACATTGATGAAGAGGAAAATTTAGAATCTCCTAAAAACAATTGTACAACACAATCCAAAGACAAATATATATCCTCTGAAGAAAAATAATCATCCTCCAAATTTTGGTCAAAAGTATCCAAACTCATCTCAAACTGTGAAGAATGATCATGGACAATGAACAAGAGGATAAAAGTGTTCCCTCACAAAAGCTAAAGGATAATCTTCATAAAAGAGAAGATGTGTGCAATCAACGATGTCTCCCAAATCTGAAATGTGGGACTCTGCAAATAAACTTGTAATTCCTGTCAAGTACTCATCCCAAGAAACCATTTCTAGAAGACAATGGTGATCTTGTTGCACTGAATCAGAAGAAGCCATATTTGTAGCAACATAATAATCATCAAATATAATAGTAGATGGAGGGGATGGAATGCATGGATCAATAACTGGATCAGATGTGAGAACACCCAAGTTCAAGTAACCAAATTCTCCTCAAAATCATAGTCCACACTAGAAGTGTGCTCATCATCCAAAGGATCAAAGATGTCATTAGGAACAAAGTTTGAAAAAGAGTATAGCCAAGATGCATGATCAAGCATACCAATAGCAATGACCTACTTGCTCTCCAAGTCTCAAATGATAATTGAATCAAGAGTGAATTCCACAGTCATCCCTAATCTACCATGAGTGATTTGATAGATAGAAAGGAGATTATTTGTCAAATGAGGTACATACAAGACATTATTAAAGGTACCATCCCCAATATCAATAGATCCTCTCCCAATTACATTCACATAAATATGATTTCCCATCAAAATAGGTGGCATGACACAAGGATCAAAAGAAGAGAACATAAAATTTTAAGATGTCATATGATGGGAAGCTCCTAAATCTAGAAGCCATCTCTTTGATCCACAACCTGTAGAAGCACAAAAATATTATCCTTTGTTCTTACTTGTCCCAATAGTATGACTCTTTTACTTATCAAATTTTGTGTGTTTGGAAGAAGAAGGTGAAGTATACATTCTAGAAGGTAAACTAATTTTTTTCTTCATAGGAGTTTTAATTCATCAAGGTCCTTTGTATAACAGTAATGTTCTTCATGGACATCCTTCTTGGAATATGCACAAGTATTCTTCTCCTCCTTATATGATTCCCCCTTAGAAGAGGAATTTTTATGTTCTATGGATTAGATGTGGATTGTGTGTTCTTCTTAAGCTTGTTATTTTTCTCTTCTTTGACACTTGAAGGCTTCTCATCCTTTGCAATCAAGGTTTGGGATTTTGAAGACTTCAAAGCACCCATTTGAATAAGCTTATATTTCTCCCTAGTGAGTTGCATAGAAAAATCCTCAAAATAATGCATCTTAAACTCACTCCCAAAGGCATTTTTTGTAGCATAGAAATTAGACACAAACATTGATCATTCAGGTCTTATCTTTGAAAGAACACTTAAAACAACAACTATGTATCTAATTTTTCCATTTTATAATCCTTCAAATTGTTGGAAATAGGATGTCATTTAATTGCAAATCCTAAACATTAATTATTTCATGTATCTCCTAGATTCTTGGAATGTATTCAACAACACTAAGATTAGGATGAGATTAATATTTGATGAAATAATCATGATTATTGACATTTGTAATTAATTCTAAATGTAAGGAGCATGTGAGGGCGTCCATTGTGAGTTCCTAAATAATAGGGGCACATGGGGCGCCCACATGGTAAAGTGACACTCACCTTGTGTTCAGTTAACTATACAAAGTCATAGTTAACACTTTTGAATGCATGTAAAGATCCTAGGAGTTAGGGTTTGATGTTTGCATGCTTGAAGTTTAGTTCAGTTCAGATCAATTCAGTTCAGTTTAGAATCAGTTTAGTTCAATTCAATTCAGTTCAATTCAGTTCAATTATGGTTCAGTTGTCTTCAGTTAGTTTCATTTGTATGTTAGTTAACTTCAGTTAACTTGGAATGCATGGCTAATAACATTGAGTTGTATGACAGATAATAGGGACTACCTCCAATTAACAGGGGATGACCATTCTTGCATGAATGGAGTTGAGTAAATGTTTCAATTAACTAGAAATCACTTGGAGCCAACTTGGGCACCCAAGATGCTTTCTTGGATTTACCTCTCTTGCATGATAAGATATTTTTGAAGGCTTAGTTAACTAGGATTACTTATGGGCGCCAACTTTGAGGAAGAGCTTTGGAATTATCACCAAAGTGAAGGATAAGTTGTAGCATTAGTTTGGGATGCCCAAATGCATGAAGCACATGTTGTAAGCTTTAGTCTTCATAGAATAAGTCAACTTGAAGCAATATGGCATACCTTTTCAAGGGCTTGAGCTTGTGCATTGTAATTATCACCATTTGGAGATTACAAGGTTGCATATTGTCTCTATATCTCATTCAAGTTGAAAAGAGTTTTCATAATTCTTATTTACAGGTGTGAAGAAGATTGGTAAAGAAAGAAGAAGCATTCTCAAGCAAGAATTGGAGCTATTGTAATTCAAAGATTGAATAATAGAATAATTCTTGGTGGAGTTTTTTCCCGAAAGGGTTTCTCCACATTATATCTTGTGTAATCTTTCTAATATCCTGTCTAGTTCTTCTATGAACTTCTCTCTACATTCTACAACAGATAAATTAATTAATCAATATAATCACCCACAAAGAATATATGTAACAAAGAAAGAGCTTACTTAGATCAGCAATATTAAAGTTTTACAGAGTATTAAGCTAAGAAAACACCTCATTTTTCAACACAAATATGTTCTTAGTGACTTGAATTTGGTGATGAAGTCCTCTATGTTGTAAAAATTACATGGATTGAGACTTATTAATTCATTTTCTAACAAATGTCCTTGAATTTCATCTATTTTCACAAATAATTTTGACAATGTGCTCCACATAGCCATGGGTGTATCCAAGTGCTCAATGTGAAAAAAACAACTCAAGACTGAGACATATAAGCACAAATGGCCAATGAATTCTTCACAACTATTCAACCACTTTTTCTTTTTAGATTCATCATCTTTTGGTTCAACATCAATCCCATGAACTATCATATACAACCTCTTAACTTGTAGCATTTTTTTTCATTTTAGATTTCAATTTAGGAAAGTTGAAAGGTGTTAGAAGTGGAACCAAAGATTGCTCCATGATGAAACAAGAAGGAAAGAACACAAATCAAAAGGAATGAAACAACAACCATAAGAAGATTCCCCCCCCCCCCAAAATTCACTCAATCAAAGAACCTCCCTAGAAATATATGAGCTTGGCACTTTATGATTAGTTTGATTACATATGCCACTTGCCAAAAATAGCGAAGTGGTCTTGATCTTGGTACATGAAAATGTGAAATGTGGACACAAAATCAAAGTGTGATTTTTTTGACAAAATGAGATCATTGCAATGGTTTCTGGTTTTGATTGTGTGAGAATTTTTGCATCAATATTAAACGTTTCGGATCACACTCCATGATCCATCATCGGGATGAGAGCAGAGCTAAAGGAGAGAATGAAAAGAACATTCAAAACCAGAAACCATTGCAAAGAACATTATGGATTGTGGAAACTTGATATCATTAAAAATGAGATCAATTTGATCATGCCACTAAAAATTACACAAAAAATATGCCCTTTCAAAAAAAAATTACACACAAAAATATTAAAGTAGGAGTGATAGAGCCCCATAAGTTCCCAAAATGAGAAAAAATCAGCAACACTTATTAGAATCTGAAATCTCTAGAAAATATGGCCACCAAAATAAAAAACCATATTCACCATTGTGAAGATCATGAAATTTTGTCCCAAATCAAAAAAAAAATCACAAAAAGGAGGTCCTGAGCCCAAGTTATGTGTGTTTGAAAATCGCCTTCCAAAATCAAATTATCATTGGAGAGATAGGGGAAATTTAAAAAGGCCCTATTGAATACATGTTGAAATCAGTAGGGAATATTCTTAAATCAAATAAAATATTTCCCACCAGTATATTCTCCTACTGCCAAAACATTCCCAACATCAATGGTTAAAAATATCAATGAAATCCTTGGTAGGAATATTCTTGTTTTTGCATTAGTTTCAAATCAACCATCTACCTACCAATGGTTGGTGGTAGGGCCTTCGCTGCACCACATGGTTTACTGGCAGAGGCCAAAGGTACCTACAGGTACCATAGGCCTTAAAGGTTTGTGAACCTACTATAGTCTTGCAAAATTTTATATATGTATTTTTTGAATTATATCTAATTTTTCTTGAAAATATTTTTTTTTTTAATTTTAGAAAAAAACTCCAATTATTCAAAATAAATTGTGACCATACCAGCTGTAATGTCATCAAATTGTACCCTAGGTGCAACTTCACATTTACACATTTGGCCTAGCATTTATTGCACCTAGACACATTTAGGGCGAAAAAACTTATGGGTCGAAAAGTTTTGATTTCGGTGCGACAAGGTCCAATGGTGAAGCGACAACAGTCCATTAACTTGTTTCCCAAAATATTAGTCATAGGATGATCGTGCAATGCACTAGCATCCCTACAATATTTTGAGTTTGAAATGGGGAATCTCAAATCTTAGCTCGTGACACATGTCCCTACAGCGGGGTTTTCGAATGTAATGGCTCCCTTCACCCTTGCATGCAACAAAACTCATTGTGGACCCTCATTTTGGGGGATCCTTCTCATTCTGAAGGAGGATTCTTCTTCTCTCTTTGATATTCTACTCTCAAGCACACTTCCAGCAGCGAAGCTCCGTCAGATTGAGGTTCCTCCAACAACCAAAGCTCTCTTTAACAGAATTCAACGGTGCATCCATGCATTCAAGAGGGGGCTGAGGACTATTGGTAACACTCTCTTTCACTCTCTCTATTTCATTTCTATCTGTTTGTGAATAGATTAGAATACTTTTATGCATTTACTACTTGGTGGTGTGGGTTCTCCTCCCAAGCGGGGTTTTCTTTCACCACCTCTTTTCATCTTATTTTTGATCTTCCTGGCTATCTGTGGAGGTGGAAACATCAAAATGGAGGTTTGACTATGACAAGCCCCAAAACAGCCCCAACATTTTTCCCTCTTAGTTTTGTGCAAGTACGTTGTTCGTGTGGAGCTTATTAGAGAGTTGGATCTTCAATAAGCTTGTCCTCATCCTCTTCATTTTTGTCATTTTCATAGCACTTATCTTGCTTTATTATTATTATGTACTCTTATCTTATCTCATAGATCTCAGTCTCGGGGAGCTAGTAGGCCCTTGAGTATTCATGTTGAAGTTTTCTGCTCTCTGCCTTGCTAGGATGCCAGCCCATTTCTGGGATTTTAAAGTTTGTGGTATAGGGATCTTTGGTATCTGCTCTTCTGGTCCTTAAAGTTATTTGCCTACCAATATTTCCAATTAATTTTTTCTTTGCAATTTCTTCATTTGGCCATATATATGCCTAGACTTGAGGTAGTTTAGGGTAGTTCGCTCTATGAGGCTCTCTTGGTAAAGGGTACTTGTATGTCATGAATCCTCATTCTCTACACTAGCCATGATTTTGACCTATGCAAATGACTGTATGGTTGTATGGAGGACCAAGAAGGGGAAAAAATTTCTCTAATAGCTCCAAGAAAAATTGTCTAATTTTGACAATTTTACAATCAATCTTGGGGTTCATGGGCCTTCTAGATGTGATGGAAGGGTCATATTTGACCCAAATTATCTGAAAGTAGAACAACCTTATGGATCTGGAAACCACTTTCCAGCTTCAAACCCTCATAGATCTAGCCTCACATGCCTAATTTAGATGAAAAAATCACAAAAATAACTCTCTAAAACACCCTAAAGTCATTGGT
>VDFB02000003.1:351744376-351944528 GCA_007258455.2 Sequoia sempervirens
AAGTGACCCCATGGATTTCTTCCCGCTTTGCTTTATGATCCTCATG
Source organism: Sequoia sempervirens (assembly GCA_007258455.2). Lineage (NCBI taxonomy): Eukaryota > Viridiplantae > Streptophyta > Pinopsida > Cupressales > Cupressaceae > Sequoia > Sequoia sempervirens. Next base: position 351,744,423 of record VDFB02000003.1, read on the forward strand.
AGATTCAAATCTATTTTTCATAGATTTGTAGTCCTTTTCACAGTCTTGATAAAAGTGATCAAAGAAGTCAGATCTGTTGTTAATGTTTCTTCTTGGCTGTGAGATATGATCCTTCTTGTGTATAGGTTTTTCATCTTCCTAGATATCAAATACTAGTTGTTTCCTTTTGTCCAAGTGCCTGACATGATGAAACGACCTCCAGTTAGCTTTTACAAACCTATATCTTATAGGTTGCGAAATATTCCTTGCATGTTCCCTTCCTAGGTTGCTAGTGGGACCATAGCTATGATTCAACCTCTTGTCATCACCTCGGGGACCACGAAGGTTTGAAGATCTAAAAATGTCTAGAACATGACCGTTGCTCTGTCATTTTTTCCATAGTCATTGCTCTGCCATTTGCAAAAGTCCCATCTAAAGTCAGCCTATGGCCTTTGTTGAAATATTTCTCATTTATTATTCTTGACTTAGGTGATATTATCTTTTTTTTTATTCATATGCCTTTAGACATTTATCAAAGGTCAACCGACATGTATGACTATTGATTTTAATTTCATTTTGAGTGCTTTCCTTCGAGATCCTTATTATCATCACACCACTTTTCCACTAGACTCCTCCTTTTTTTGACAAGTCATCACTAGATTGAATCTTAGAGTCAATATTATCAATATTATAATATGACTTCTCTTATGTATTGTAGAGTCTAAACTAGTGTTTTGTAAAGTTGGTAAGAGCTACACAATTCAAAGGTATAGCTAGTTGAGAAATCCACTCAACATTGTAAAGACTACATTAAATTATTAACCAAGATTTGTAAACTTATGATGGTGTTGTACTGTATGTGCCTTCAGAGACCTGAGGCTACCTAGGTTGTCCTATTGAACGTATTCTACTTGTTGGAAATTTACAAAATTGCATAACAGTGAGAGAAACAAACTAGCACTAATGGCTACAAGTGCCTACAGCTTAATCTATAACTAAATTGATGCTAATAAAGAATTACATAACAAGCTTAGAACTACTCAAACTGGCACTTAAACTTATTCTAACCTTCAGAGTACTGCAAATTAACCAAATGCATGCATGCTCATGAACATTCATTACTGATAATCAAAGTATGAGAACCTATTATGCTCTACATGCAATTTATGAAACAATAATGAACAAAAATAACTACTAACATAAATAAAATAGCTATAAATGGAGTTAAGAACACCTTGAGTGGCCTGCTCAAGTGGTTGTCTTCACTTAACTATAAAAAAATCTAAATATCAAATTCTACACATCCATGTGAAATTGAACTCCATTCATTATGCATCACAAAAGATTACACAAAATCTTCTTCACAGATTGTATTTAATGAAATCATTCTGAATAATCATCATGTCTATTATTGAAATTGCAAAGTAACTGATAGAAAGATACTGAAATCAACTAACTTATCTAAGGAAAACCACCAAATATATACAAGCACGTGGGAGTTTTATTCTAAGCAAAAACTAACTGCAATCATTAACTACCACTCCTAGATATTATAGTATATAGTTAAGATTGAATTGTTCAAACTATAGTTGAAAAGAAAGAAGAGTTCTAATAGAACTAAAACTTTGTAAAACATAATTGCATGTAAAACTATAGACACGTAAAATATACCGATTGACATTGTGCACTTGATCCCAATTAACTAACATTGTTTTGTCTTGAATCACCTCTTTAGCTTATCATCACTATTCGTCCCTTAATTAAATAAATAATCATTTATCTAATTAAGTCATCATCTCTTATTAATTAAATAAATCAATTTTATTTAATTAATTTTGTAATCCCCCTTTTTTAATTAAATAATACATTTTATTTAATTAAATCTCTAAGTCATTCTATTAAATTAAATCAATCTTTATCCAACATCATCCCTCTTTAGTTAAATAAATCAAAATATTTATTTAATTAAATCTAAATCATTATTCCTCTCTTTTTTATTTAAATTAATCCAAAAATCTAAGTCAAAAGTCAAAATTAGCTAATCTCCTTTAAATTAATCAAATCCTGATTAATTTAATCCTCATCACTCAAATCCTCTAGATTTTGCAACTTGCACATGAAAATCAATTTAATTGATTTATAAATCATCTATTTTCATTCAAAAAGGCATCCAAGTGGGAATATTCCTCAAATTTGAAATCTCCCCCCCAAAAAGGACTTGTCCCTTTCAACAAAGCATTTAAAATCTCTTACATGTCATTTTCTTGAGCCATGTGCATGCGCTTCACCTTTCAACTCATTCTTCAAGCCATACTTTGAATTTGAATCTCCCCCCTCTTTGCACATTCTTCAAAATGTGCTCATTCCTCAACCATTCACATGATGGCATGCAACTTCTTCTCATTTGTTGAAGATTAGTCCCACATTGCTCTATTTTGATCATCTCTTCATCTTGGCATTCTATAAATGAAGAGCTCATCTCCTCATTTCACCATCCACAATTTGAGTAAACTTATTATACTCAAATCCATAACAATTTATCATCACTTTCATCCAAGCATAGTTAGGTTTTATGCAAATTTTCATCTTGGAGCATACATCAAGCATCAACAAAGTGGATCACTCTTCATCACATATCAACCTTGCATCATTGGAGTTGGGAAAGGGCCAATTTTCACATCAAATTGGCACCAATTCCCCCATGGAATCAAGAGTTTGCATTGCTTTCAATAGGATTTAATTTACTTTCTTATTCTTTCATTATTTTCTTCTCTTCATTCCTATTTTGAGTTTTGTAAATGGATTTCATGGGGAATCCTTATTCTTACTTGCATTTGATCTCCTACTGTATTCATTTTTTGTGTTTTGTAGGTATTTGGATCAGGGTTCTACAAAAGCACACAAATAGTTATCCAGATTCCTATTAACAAAATAATTCTTCTCCTCCAGTGCTTTATTAAATATAATAATGATGCATGACCAACTCCATCAGGTCTCTCCACATGGTAGTTATTACATTCAACTTGATCTGGCACTTCCCTTGTTTTGATGTCCTAGTCTTCCTTTTGTTGTGGGTTATAGCTTCCAGTTGTTATGGGCTACAATCCTTTTTGAGCCGTAAGAGTTTAATCCACAAAAAATATACACAAAGCTAACTACCATAATTAGACATAGAATTCCATCCACATTTCATACATACTCACTAATAAACCATGCAATGCTAATATATCATAACCATATTTCCATTACTAGAATTTAGGTCCAAGGTTGTATAATAAACGTGAAAAGATAGCATAGCATAGGAGTATTGATTGAAAGGTTTATCTAATAGTGTCTGAAAGTATGCATAAAAACAACAAAAAATAGGCTAATAACTAAACCCATCATGTATGATGGCCATGACAATATTCAAGTCTTTGTTGCATTGAATGTTCTTCACCCTTTCACATTTTCCCAATCTATTCTTTGCATCCACTAATCATCATTATATGCAACATCTAGCTCTTCTTCAACTATCATACATTAAGTCATTGTGATATTCATTTCCCTTTGATATCAATGATAACTTTGTCTTCACAACTTTGACATCAATAATAATATTTTAACAATCTCTTATATGCCTTTGACATCAATGGAAATATTTCCAACACATTGAATGTCAAGCCTTGCATAGTAAAATACAACAACTTGTTGATTATGGTGCTCTTCAATGTGTTTTTTTATTCATAAATGAGATTTTAATAAATAATGAAAGAAAAGAGTATAAGATGCAATCCCTTGAACCAAGGGGAGCAACAGAAAACAACACAACAAGCTGTCAACATATCCTTCTACATATTATCAACTATCATTTAGGGAAGAGGACAAGCAGGGATAACTAATAGAAGAATAATGGAAATGAATCCACCAGAGAAAGAGAATCTAGTAGTAAGCAAAAATCTAGAGACATAAGGCCAAAGTGAATCTAAAATCTAACAATTTTTCTGAGAAAGGAAGGCATCCGTGGTCCACTAAGAGCCCTCATCAACCACTTCCTTACCTTCAATGTGAATTTTTTCAACCTCAAAATTCCTACCTTTTTTCCTCTTTGTCTCACCACAATCCACTTTTAATTTGTTGCACACAATCTAAGAGATCCCAAATCTTGGAGGATGATCCACCACAAAGTCTTGGTCAAAAAAATTAGGATTTAAATTATCCAAATCCTCCATGAAAGGAAAGGTTACATCCAACTCCAAGCCATCTTCATCTACCTCAGTTGGAATATCAAAAGCTTTAGTAAGGACCAGAACAACAAGAGAAGGAGCAAACTTTGAATGTTGCATTGAGAAAGGATTTGGTGGCAACACATAATTAGACCTTGAAAAAAAGTTACCATGACTACACCAAATAAATTCTACATCTGAAGACCCGTGTTTTTTGATCCATTTTCTTAAGACTAATGCATCTAGTTCTAGGAAATCTTGGAGTGGTGCAAGCCCTAATCTTGTGCCCCATCTTGTTGCAATGAAAGCATCTAAAGGGGTGACCTTCAAAGTTTAAGAATTACAGCCAAGTGCCATTTGCATGGTTGATGTGCATATCTAACCTTGGAGAAGGGTTTCAAGGTTGAGGATGGTATAAGTATGAGTAGAGTTGTTGAAGGATGTTAAGATAGATGCGAGAGATGCAAATGATGTGAAGTGCAAAGTTGTAGAGTGCGAAATTGAGAAGTGTAGTGCGATATTTCATGTGTTAGTTTACTAGATGCAGTGAGTAGAAGGTGGCTCCAATTCTTCAATTAGACTACAGGATGTTGATGTCACTGTGGTGGATTCTCTGTTGCATTGAGATGCTTTTCTCTATGTAACAGTTCTCTATCTTCTTTTCTATTTTGGTAGTGAGCCTTTCTTCTTCGGGCAATGAGCCCTCCGATAGTGAGCCCTATTGTATTCAGTATTGATATTACTTATATTGTGAGCTAGTCTTTACTGTGGTTTTTCCCTTCTTGGGTTTTGCATGTAAATTTGGTGTTCTCTTGTGTAAGGTGTTAAGTTGTTTCAATTTTTGTTATTTGCTTTTTCATGTTAAATCATCATAACAAATTTAAGGGTTTAATGAATGAATGTGGATCTAAATATTAATGAGGGTTTTGAAGTTTTAAGGTACAACTAATTCACCCTCCCCCCCTTAGTTGTCTTGTTCATTCAACATAATCTATTTTTCTAGAGAAAATATTTGCATGTCCAACGAACTAAGATAAAGTGAAGTCAATATTGCTCAATTTTCTTACATTCTCCACATTGAAAGATTGCTTATAGAAAATTTTCTCAATTGATTGTTTGAATTTTCCTTTCAAAATTTCCAAATCTTCCTCTTGAGCATCTTCATCTCTCTAGAGGTGAACACCTACACTAGAAAGGTCCTTTTTAATGTTGGCTCTCATTTGGTTACACTCTTTGAGGAACTTGTTCTATTCCAACACATTTTATTTTAAAAATGAGAGTTATCATCAATACTTGGTAAAATTTTCTTAGCCACCAATTTATCTACCCCTACCTTGAGCAGTTCTTTGAGATCACCATTGGTTGTCACCTATATTGATTCTTCATGCTTAGTAGTAGTGATACCATTATCAATTTCTTTCTTTAATAACTCGATGCCTTCACAATTTTCTTCATATTAGTGATGAATTTTATTCCTCTAGCCAAAATATCTTTGATCCAATCTTCTTAACTCTTCCATAGGATTTATAAACATGTATTTGTCAATCATTTCCTTTCTAGTAGTAGAATTAGGATCAAAACCCACTTCTATTTGGATGGTGGGTTGATCAGAGAGATTAATAAGAGACTTCAAGAAATTAGTCAAAGCACTGAAATGTTGTTTAAGTTGATCCTTAATTTGTTTTTCTTTCTCTATCCTTTCCACTAATCTTACATCTAACACTTTCAAATTATGAATATCTCCATCTCTAGTGGGAGGTCCTAGATTAACCCTGGTGATAGTGAAATCCTTCACAGTCATTTGACTAACATCTTTTTGCACTAAGGGATGAGTTACTTTGACATACATACTTCCAAAAGAAGGATCATTTAATTTTTGAAGAAATATTTTCAGGCTTTTTGGCTTGAGGAGTCCTTTGGAGTAATGGAGAAACTACATCTTTGTAAAGTAAACTCAGCTCAACAACTTTCCTTTTCCATGATAAAGATTGTTCCAACTATGAATTTTATGAGGATTTAGGAGTATCATTGGTTCCAGGAGAGGAGAATTGAAGTGATCTTCTCAATGGAGGTGTATTAGTAATCCCAATTTTAGGTGAGCAAGATGGATTCTCTTCACCCTTTTTGGATGGATTTCAAGAATATTAGGAAGTGGAGAACCATGAGAAGGGGAGGAAGGAGAGTTATCTATCTGGGATGGTGAAGAAGGAACATCAATATTTTCCTCTACTATATAATCCAATCCAAGACTTGATATTTCTTTATCTTGTTCCCCTTGAGTAGCTTCTTCTATGGATACCTTGAAATTTTTTTCTAAACTTCTTTTTCCATGAGGATCCTCATCATCTCCTCCATCATCACTAGAAGTAGCATGTTACATAGTAGAAACCATTTGCTAAGGTGGTCAAGATCCCATCTGACTACTCTTAGATTGATATGTAGTTCTTTTATCTTGTTGCGGAGTAGGGTTTTTCTTTTTAGCTTGTTTCTTAATTACCCATTCCCTCGTCCTGCTAATCACAACAATAGTCTTGGATTCAATAGCCTCTATTTCTGTAATACTCTATTCCATGGGTAGGATGGGTTGCTTTTGAATGTGATTTGTGAAAATAGGATCTACCAAGTCAAATTCATCATCCTCAATACCTTGTATATCCCAATTTAATCTTAAGGTTACTATCTGCCTTAATGATAATCTCATCCACCTATGTCTTCTTATGTCATATTCATCTATGCAATCTACCCAATAATATTCTAAATCTAGAACATGATAAAATCCTAGTCCCAATTGCAAATTATCCTTCACAAAGCTTTGACTATTAAAGGGACATCCTCTTTCATAGAATGACATGGTGAATTCGACTAGGTATTTTTCAATTTAAGGCATCAAACATTGAATTGGATTGATAGTGATACAAACCAATAGAAGGAATTCCTACCTTCTTCCTTTCCTAGAATTGTTTATTCACCTCAGCCACTTGTTTGCAAATTTTAGTAAGTACAAACTTATCATCTATGTATTTTGGCAATTTGTAGGGAAGTTCGTCATATCCCCCTACCCTTATGTAGGTAAATCTCTAGAATTGAATGAAGTAGCTACCATAGTTCTTAACTAACAAAGAAACTTTAGGGGATATTATTAGGTCCATATCTCCTTGAATTTCCCTTACTATTCTCATGGTAAAGGCATCAATTACCCTTCTAATACTCTTGTAAATTTTTTACAATTGTAGTTAAGTGTAGTAGTCATAAATTTGAAGAGCATCATCCAACACACCTATTGGGAAAAGTCCTAGCCAAGGCCTTGTACAAGAGATGACATAGAAAAGGTATGATATTATATAAAAATCCATGTATAATGGAAAATGAGTAATCTCCACGTGAATTTGGTTACTAATTATGGTACCCCAATTAATAAATTATTGTTTGTGAATTATCACTACAATGAATAGATACATCCATTCCTCAAAATCATGTGCATTTTCATTTCCTTTAAGCCTATGAAGAAGAACTATAATATCTGAAATCTCCTCTATGAAGTGAGACTAATGCATTTTCTTAGGTAGTTGATATTTACCTTTCTTAGGAACCTTGAACCATTGACAAGCAATTTGATTTATATATTGCCCCTTTTTCTCAGTGTAATGTTGATAGGCTACCATGAAATCAATTGTGTCAAAGGCATTTCTTTGGGGTAGTCGTAGGTAATTGTTGAAATTTTCATCATTTAGCCTAACCACCAACCTATTATCATTGGTTCTTACTTTTCGTGTTTTTGGGTTGTGGTGACTTATGTATTCAAGAAGCAAATTTATGCATTGCACTGATATGGGAAACACAACTTGTTGTAATAACCCACTTTCTATAAGCCTCTATGTAATAGGAGGTCAATCTCTCTTCCTAATTCTTTCCCAAAATTCTTGTAAATTCACATGGCCTAACTTTAAGTCTATAATTTACGATACAAAGATGGTCAAACTTGATAAAGGCTCATAACCCAAGTATTGAACTTCATCTTGTTTTGGGAAAGCAATTAGGGATTTACTAGAATTCTGAATTGCTTGCTAAATTCAACACCTTATCTCTACTTCTTAATTAATATCAATTCAATCCCAATACACCATGCAATCTAAAGAGAATATGTGAAAAATACCTTCACTTGAGGTAATGGAAGTTCTTGCCATGAGGATGCCACCTTCTCTTCTTGATTTTTCAATACTTCTTCGCCAACTGCTCATAGGAATGATTTAATAATACCTTGAGATATATTTATAATCAATAGCATTAAATTCATAGACTGGTCATTATTGTCATGCCTTGAATTTCGCACATGTGAGCCTCACTATCAAATGTCAACTTCTAATACTTTTAAAAATTTGAAGACTATGAGTGCAAGTAAGAGGAGTGATGGGTTTCAAGAACCTTGTCAGGTTCCAACAAAGGTTTTGAAACCTTTCTGATTACCTAAAAACTTCATTAACACTATTTATTGAGGAGTAAAACATTGTGAGAGTGGTTGCATTAGCTTTAACTAAAATAAGTTTTTAGTATCCATAAGTTCCCCAAAGCATTTAAAAATCTTGATGAAAATAAAATTCTTCAACTATGTGAACTTAGGCTTGGATTTGAGTACTCAAATTGGAGACCGATGAAGTTGTTGAAACTTCATCAGATTTCGATGAAGGTTTCAAAAACCTTTGGAAAGTTTTGAAACACTTGTTGTTCTCAATTAGGTGCATAACTTATTTCATTCATTTTTAGCTTTTGACTAGGTTGTGCACACTCAATTGGACCCCGATAAGGTTTTGAGTACCTTTGGAAGAGTTGATAAAGTTGACAATGCTTAGATTGCAATAAATTTTAACTTGAAGGAAAAGAGGAAATGCATGGTTGTGACAACCACGTCAGAACTCAAAAGGGTTTTGAAAACCACTTCAAAGACCAACAACAAATATCAAAACTTTTCCATAAATGAATAAGGCTTACAAAAAGAGAAATTAATACTACAATAACAAGGATGATAGTATCTAGTGTGAGTTGTAACCATAAAAATTTACAACACATGCTAAGATAGGTTTTGAAATTTATGGTTTGATTATAACTTGACCACTAAACTAATGAGCTTATTTTATGTCTAACAAAAAATTACAAAGAACAAACCCTACCTATTTTTTTATAAGGTTTCCATATATATATGTGTGTGTGTGTGTGTGTGTGTGTGTGTGTGTGTGTGTGTGTGTGTGTGTGTGTGTGTATATGTACATGTACATGTACATGCACATGTACATGCACATGTACATGCACATATACATGTACATGTACATATACATGTACATGTACATATATATATACATATACATATACATGTATATATATATATAGATACATATATACATATATATAGATATATACATACATATATACATATATATATACATATATATAGATACATATATATATACATATATATATATATATACATACATACACACACACACACACACACACACACACATATATATAAAGTTCCAAAAATTGCAATCTATAGAGCAAAACAATGAAATTTTTGGACTAAACTTTGATCACTAAATTAAAGAATTTATTTTATTTTTAATAGTAAATTACAAAGAACACACCCTACCTAATTTTTTATAATCTTTCCAAAAATGTAATTTAAAAAAAAAAATTAGATATTTTGGCCTATAGAGCAAATTAATAAAAAATAATAAAATCTCAATAAATGTTAGAAAACTTAGCTTTTTTTTTTAGAGCTTATCTAATGCATACCTCAAAACCCAAAAAATATTATACCTAAATTCACATTGGTTTGGAAGTTATGGTGGAAACAAAATGTTTGCCCAAATCATAGCTCTGATACCACTTGTAATGACATTTCTTGAAAATATTTGTAAAAAGTCATAAATATAGCAAACCACTTTGAGGGGGTTACCTCCAATAATAAAAAAATATGATATGATGATTTCAAAGGAACATCTCCCCTTTATTTATAGGCTTAACCATGTAGGGACATACCCCTTCATCTTAATAAAGAGTATTTAAGATACTAACTAAAATTAATGTTAAGGTTAAGCATGCCACAAGGGCTTAACTCATTATACTTAGGAATGTATATTATATTCTTAAGATATACGATTTTAGGATCATACATTAGATAGAATATTAGGGACCTAACAAATCATTAAACTATTTAGGCAACGTATAGATAGTGTCCACCTTTTTTTTGAGCTTCTAGTTTTGCACTTGCTTTGTTTTGATTGTATTTATGCATATCATGTAATCTTCCTCAACATTTATATTGTCCAACCCATTCAAAATACATACTTGTTTAAGCCATCATACAAGGCTTTCAACTTTTCTTCATTATTAGTTTCAAAGGGGATGTGTTTAGCGGATGCCCAAATGAGGATTCTCATCTCATTCATGATTAAACATCCTACTCTAGAGATCTCAAGATTGCCTTAAGAGCCCCCCTCAAAATTGAGCTTCAATCTTCCTCTTGAAGAGGCTATAAAAGATAATTATTAAAATAATATAATTACTCATAATTAAAAATTCATGATGTTTATGTAGTATTCTTTTGAATAGTCTTTAGAACCCAGATTCGATGGTTGTGTAATCATATTTAATCATAATTTATAATTTAAAAAATTAAGAAAACCATATCACATGGAAGAAGAAACTCTAAACAAATTTTCAAACATCTTATAAACTTTAAACTGAACATATATTTAATTTATAAAATCAACTCTCAAATTTGAGACACTCAAATCTAATCTTCTATAAATTAAATATAACTTTGAATTGGGTCTTGGTAATGTATTTGGACCAAATTTTGTCATTAAGTTGTTCCTCATTTTCTAGAAGAATGTTTGTGTTCCATGCTTATCCAAACACATGAAGAAAGACTGAACCCATGTTCTATGTTTCCTACTGGAAGGCATGACTTAATGACTCTCGACTGATCTCTGTCTCAATTCCCATGTGCACTACCTAGGCACCACCCACCCCATCTTGGACAACATGGAAATGTTCTAAATGGTCTAAGTCTTCACTGGAAGACCATTAATTTTATATATATATATATTTTTTGTTATTATTTAAATTGACCTAATGTATAATATTGTGATCTATCTTTATTGTTATACTTTTTCCCAATGGTTGACCATGTACGATGTTTCTTGCGCAACTTTAGGCAATTCTTAAATTAAGTATTTATTTATGCGTGTCTGAATTTCTAAGTGTTTTAGGTTCCCGTACACATCAAGGCGGAATAATTACTACGTGTTGATCAATCGTGGGTCCCACAATATGGGCTCGAGTGAGCGGCATGTGACCACGTGCTTTAGTTAGTTAAGCGGCTACCAAAAAGTGGCTGATGAATAGTATTTCTTTTATTGTTTCTGGTGTCTTGTCGAAGGAAATTTGGCATACAATTTGAATGCAAAATTGGGAATAAACTGGGTAGGAAAATGTAATCTTGAATGACGTGGCAATTTTTTTAATTTATTTTTTAATGATTTTAATCATTTTTAAACAAAAGTTGAAATTGTAGTCACTTTTCTTAAGGCTTTTTTAAAATATTGAAATAGATATGTATAGAGCATTATATTACAAAGTTATGAAGAGTATTTATGATTAAATATAAATAAGAGATTATTATTATTATTATGTATAAAATAAATTGTATTTATAAAATTATCTAAAAGAGAATCAAGATTAGTTATTTGGTAGGAAAATGTAATCTTGAATGATGTGGTCAAATTATTTTTTAGTATGATTTTAATCATTTTAAACAAAAGTTGAAATTGTAGGTTTTAAATTGTAGTTGTTTTTCTTAAGGCTCTTTTAAAATATTGAAATAGATATGTATAGAGCATTCTATTACAAAGTTATGAAGAGTATTTAAGATCAAATATAAAGAAGAGATTATTATTATTTATATAATAAGTTGTATTTATAAAGTTATCTAAACGAGAATCAAGAGTAGTTATTTGGTTACAATTATTCAAAATTTAATAAAATAAAGTATAAGATTAGATATAAAGAGATAAATTGTATTGAATTAACAACTCAAAAATATATAATATATTTCATTATTCTTATTAAGATCAATATTCTTTCTCATAGTGTTCATCTTAAAATCAATACACTATTAAAGTCAATCATATGAGTATTTTTTTTTAGATTTGAAATTATGTACAATTTTATTTAAAATATATACAAGACAAGCATTTGTTTTTAATTTGATTGTTGAAAGTGATACATTAGAAATCACAATAGTTTATGATAAAAAAAAATGAAATATAAAAGGACAAATATATATTCATTATAAATTTTATTTTGTGCAATGGTCTTCTTTTGTATTGAACAAAATGGATTACAAATATTAGAATAAGTAGCTAAAAGGGTTCCAAATGGAGGAGGATGTAAATGTAAAAGAACTTCGAATGAGCACTCCTTCCAATAAAAAAATTAACATACCTTTTGTCATGCTCCTAAATGGATTGAATAGAAAATGAAGCTTTGACTTGAAAATACAATGCAAAGAGAACCTTGTCCAACCAATTAAGACTTTGCCATTTCCCTTTAGCAATGGCAATAGCCAATTTGTGTCTCAATACAAATTTACATGGTTAATCACCCTTGGCAACTCAATTGATCCATTTAGCAATTTCAAGTTTTCCTTTAGATGTAATGAGACCAAGAGATGACTCTATAACTAGTACCATCTCATATAGTCCAAAGGAATTGTTGGGTTAGTTTTCATAAATCTTCATATCCTCTACTAGACAACATCTAGCAAGAGGAAAAGTAAATGTGTGTATCAAGATAAATTGTATTTACCACTTGAACTTTTCCAACCTTAATTGAATTTTTTACCCTAGTTAGATGATTAGCACAATAAGGAAAAATGCACAAGGGGATGACACTTAGGTAAAATTCCGCACTATTAAATTGAATCCCAACACCTATAGTGAAGAGATCTATAGAATCCACACCTTCACATTGGAGTCAATAGTAAATAAGAACAACACATCTACTTTTGATGGTTATTCTTTTTGAGTAACTAAGGGTGGTCTTGCTTCAACGACCAAGCTTTATGTAGATAAAATGATGTTATGGCATTAGAGAATAGGCCAAATAGGTGAGAAGAGTCTGAGGGCCTTAAAAAATAAAAATAGTGTGAAAGGTTTGAATTATTATGCTCTTGAGTTTGATTTCTATGAACATTTCATATATGGAAAACAAAACATTACTTAGTTTTACTAGAGTTCTCACAAATATTTTGGGTGTTCAATCTAATTCATTCTAATGTCGTTGATCTTGCAAATGATTCTTTGATTTTAAAATATTTGTATCATACATGAATATTATAGAACATGGGTGTATTTTCTTAGAAGTAAATATGAAGTCTTCATTCATTTTAAAGAGTATAAGGCTCTTGTACAAAAATATATTAGTAGGAAGATGAAGGTTTTGAGAACTAAAATTATAGTGAGTTTTTAAAAGACTTTAATAGATTTTGTAATAATCATGAGATAAAGAGACATAAGACAACCCTATATATCCCTCAAAAGAATAAATTTGTACAAAGAATGAACAAGGCATTGAAGGAGACGGCTAGGAGTATGCTTTCTAGAGCCAACTTGGAATAAAAGGTTTGAGAAAAAATGATTGGTGTGGCTTGTTACCTTATTGACATGTCTCCTACATTAGTTCTTGTGGATAAACCTCATATGGAGGATTGGTTAGGAAAAATCCCTCATTACAACATTTTTGTGTTTTTTGTTGCAAGGTATATGCACATGTGCCTATGGAGAAGTAGTCAAAATTGGAGAAAAAGGTAGTTAAGTGTATCATCAAGGGCTACATGGTGTTGGAGTGAAAGGGTACAAGTTTTGGGATCTTGTGGTTAAGAGGGTTTTATACAACAAAGTGTTATTTTTTACGAGATTAAACCTTCACTTTTTTTTTACAACTATGAGGATAAGAAGAAAAATGTGGTTCAACTACTCCCAAAGACCAAGAAAATTGAACTAGCTCATGAAGGGCTAGAAGAGGAGGAGAGTTTAGATAGTTTCAAAGAGGAGGTAGAACCTCAACCTTAGCTCTTGAGGATGTTTAAACTCTGCATAGACAAAAACTAGACAAGTATACTCTTGATTATAGATATATGTTTAATTTAATAACTAATGTATATTATCATATAATTGTGAAGGAGGAATTGAGTACGGATGATTATGATTCTTAAATAAATTACACATTGAACTTAATTTTTTTAGCTAAAGGTCAAAAAATTGTTAGTAGTAAATGGGTGTTCAAAAGGAAATCAATTTTGATGGCAATGTTGAGAAGAACAAGCCTAGGCTAGTTGTGAAGGGGTATTCATAAGTTGAGAGAATTAATTATGGTAAAAAATTCCAATTACCAAGCTAACATCCTTCAATTATTATATATTATAATAGCCTTTCATCTTGAGATTGAGAAAATGGAGGTGAATACAACATTCCTTCATGATGATTTGGATGGATCAAATCTACATGATATAGCCATAGGTCCATGTGGAAGAAGGTAAAGAATATTTTTTTGTAAGTTGTAAAGTCTTTGTATGGTATTAAATAGTATTCTAGGATGTGGTACCAAAATTTTGCTTCCTTTGTTTTGGATTTGGGATTTATGAGATCTAAATTAGATCATTGCATCTATTATAATATGGACAATGATCAATTTCTTATTATTACATTTTATGTTGATATGTTATGTTTGGATAACAATAAGGATATCAGAAAAGATGGTTCTATTAGTAAAACATCTTAATCCTCTCAAACAATATGTTATAAAACTGAATGCAAGAGAAGATGGTTCTACAAATAAAACATCTTTGGTACACTTACTATTCACTAATTAATACCTCTTGTGTCAATAATAAAAATCCCTTTAATTCCCCTCAACGCCACTTGTAAAATAAGAATTATAATCCTAACAAATATTATAATAAATAGACAATATCATGTGACATTTAAGAACCTTATAAAATTCCAATGTTCACCAATTTAAAAATAAAACTTAATAGATAAGCAACATCAATTTAATATATAAAATCTTGACAAAAGCCCATAGAAATGATATGTTGGTAAACACCCATCAAAGAATATATGAGTGGGTAGTTGAAAGTCCTTTTTTTTCTTTTTCTCCACTAGTAGAATATATGTCAAGCTAACTAGATATGTGGCAAGGTATGAGTAAACTTTTCCTTTGGATTCTAATTTTGTAATTCCCACAACATACAAATAGGGACACACCATGATACACATTACCATCTATAAGAATTGACTTATGATTTCTTGGGGTCTTCCAAAAATTTAAGCTTCTCCTATGGAGATTTTAAACTTGTTTGAAAACTAGAATAAATTTTTTACTAATGGATAACCAAACCTCTTCCTTGGGCTACTAATTTATATTTTTTTCTTGAAGTTCTCTTAGCCACTTAAGTTTGCTAATTTTCTTGATAAGATGCAAGTTTCAAAGCTATCAAAAAGATGTTTAGGAAACTTCTTAGGAAATTTTGTTAAGCCAATTTTATAGGGGGAGAAGGATTTTATAGGATCATTTAGGATTTGTAATGTGGACCAAAAGAGGTCAAGTGCATGGGGTTCTTTAATTATAGAGCTTTAAGTTGCACAAATCTTTGTGTTAGTCAACTCACTAGAGCCTTGGAAGGGATGAAATTTTGAAAGCTTCTCATCCACCACTACATTTTACAAGGTCCCACAACCATACTCTTGGGTTGGGCCTAGGATTTCAACTCCTCATTTTCCCTATACATATTAAAATTTTATGAATATTTATCATCAATACCATCTCAAAATTAAGTGAATCCATTATGCACAAGGGTTCCCTCATAGTGGTAAAGAGTTTAGAAGTGACACATTGATGCCTTGAACTCCACTAATATAAACTCTAAGATTTCTCCCAACTTGTTTGAGTTATGAAATACACTATTGAAATCTTCAATCTCCAACTCTAGTTTGTTCCTATCACTTTGAGATGTTGTGGAAAGCTATTATTAAGAAAAATAATAAATTTTCATAGTATTTTCTTTACCAAGGCTTGTTAATGGAAGATACATTTCTCCACATGGGTTTTACAAACCCACTGTATACGGTGTCACTAAATAGTCTCTCAAGCACTTGTGACGGTTCTTTTAGAGAACCTATGATGTATGGTATTTGATACATTTTTTCTCATTCCTTATATACTAAGGTTCTTGACTCCTTTCATATTAGGGTTCTTCACTTAATAGATTGTACATTCTAAGGATTTTTTCATATGTTTCAAAAGTACTCTAAACCAATTTGATACATTTTCCCCATTAATATTTTATTTTAGATGTGAATAAGTATTCCTCATTTTCCTCAATCACAACATTAATTTAGAGTCAATATTTTTCTTTTCTATTAGAATCTCAATCCTCTCAAATAGTAGTTATAAAAATGGGTGCAAGAGAAGATGATTCTATAAGTAAAACATCTTAATCCCCTCAGACTATATGTTATAAATGTTGAAAATGAAGGTGAAATTGTAGTTTTGAACTTGTAAAACTATGAGTCTGTAGATTTAATTAAGTGTTATTTGTTAACAATTCTTTGTGAATGATTAATTTGTTTAGATCAATTTACCAATTGTAGAAAGAGACAAAAGATTGTAGAAGAATGAGACAAGAAGATAGAAGTGACACAACATATAAGTGGAGAAACCCTTTCAGGAAAAAACTCCACCAAAATCAACAGTGCTTGTATTATTTAACCTTAGAACAAGAATACAATAATAATGTATCAATCCTTGATTGATATGCTTCCTTTCCTTCAACAATCCTTCTTCACAACCTGCAATAAACTCTCATGGAACTCTCATACACTTGTTGCAATAACAAGCTATCCATGCATTCCATGTGACCAAGCATGAATCCACACATCCCATGCCATGCTTCAAACCCTCACACATGCACAAGCTCAACCTGCTAACCTGCTTTTGCTTCTACAAACTTTGATGCAATTGTGAACGTTGGTCAAGAAAATATCTTGCAAACTTCTCCTCAAATTTGGCACCTGAGAATGGGCCCACTTAACTGAGCCTTGTAAATATCTTCTCATGCAAAAGGTGTTAACTCAAATATGCCAACTTGGGTGCCCAAGGTGGGTCCAAGTCAATCTTAGTTAACTAAAACACATCTCTCCACCAATTCATGCAAACATTATGCATGATTGATCATCCCCACTTAATTGTAAGTATCCACATGTTATATGTCATGCAATTGAAGTCATTAGTCATGCAACTCAAGTCAACTAAAGTCAACTAGCATTCAACTCAAACTAACTACATGCAACTGAAGATAACTGAATCATATATGAACTGAACTAAACTTCACTTATGTAAATATCAATCCCTAAGTTGTAGGATCTTTACATGAATTAATGAAGTGTTATCAATAATATAAACAGTTAACTTAAGCAAATGTGCTCCTATCTTGTAGGAGCTCTTCTTGGACGCCCCCACATGTTCCTATCATTTAGGAATAATTACAAATGTCAATTTACATGTACATTTCATTTGAATTTAATCTCTTTCTAATCCTAGTGTTGGGGAACACTTTCCAAGGACTTAGGAGATACATGAAATATGTTTAGGATTGCAATTAAATGGCATCATATTCTCAATGATAAAATGGGTGCAAAAGAAGATGGTTCTATTAGTAAAACATTTTAATCCTCTGAAACAATATGTTATAAAACTTAATACAAAAGGAGATGGTTCTACAAATAAAACATCTTTGATACACTTATTATTCATTAATTACTACCTCTTATGTCAATAATAAAAGACCCTTAACCTCTTCTCAACACCACTTCTCAAATAAGAATTATAATCCTAACAAATATCATGTGACATTTAAGAACCTTATAAAATTCCAATGTTCACCAATTTAAAAACAAAACTTAATAGATAAGCAACATCAATTTAAAAAGCCCATAGAAATGATATGTTGGTAAAAACCCATCCAAGAATACACCATCACACCCTTAGGTTCCCCTAAGTCCTTGTCCTTGCACATTTCTAGGGAAACAACCTTTAAGTTCAAAACAATCTACTCAACTTGTGGGCCTTCCTAAAGGATAGCGAAGCAAGAAACAAATGAAACAAGGTGCATGATCTAGTTAGCGTCGTGGCATTCCACACACACAAGATAAGCTTTGGGATTTCAAAGTCATCCATCTAGAGCCCCCCAATCCCACTATACAAGCAAAGAACATTAAAAAATAAAACAGAAGTCTAAAAAAAGAACAGCACGCACGAAAAATAAATTAATATTTTATTTATAAAAGGTGGAATAAAAAGTCTAAAGCGCCGACAAAATGCAACGATAAAAGGAATTCTAAATTTGACGTTTAGAAGATGCAGATAAATCATTTTAAAAATACGCAGTACGGTGTCAGTGCGCCGCATTCAATGATGTGACAGCTCCGCCGCCTTACGCGTTGCCAGCTCAGCAGACACGGAAAAAAAATTATTATTAAATTATTATGAAGTGGATAATGAAAGTGTCGGTCAATAAATAATTATTATGGATATCGCAACTCCATTTAATAATTATTATTTATGTTTCCGTACACGTCACCCGGGGAATAATTATACGTTTTGGTTGATGTGCTGTAAAGATTGAATGGACAGGTGGCAGGAAAAATCTGATTTCTTACGTGCGGGCATGTGGAAACGGTCGGCAAAATAGTAAGAACGTTTATCCCGGGGTGCCACGTCAGGGGTTGGGTAAGTGTGCTCTTTGAATGGCATGTGACCATGTGCTTACACATTTACAATTATTTACCCCACTGTCAAGAAATATCAACTTGGGAGATATTTGTATGTCAGAGTGTGTTACTATGTAAAGGAACTTATATACATTTATAAATGAATTTAGATTTAGTAGGTGATAGATGTAGGTTAATTCATTTTAAAATTAAATATATATTTAAATTTTTAGGGTATGTTTTATATCAAAAAGTAGGAAAGATATAAAGAAACATCTATAAGTACAATAATGGGTATGCCCACAAAGTCTCATACAAAGAGTCACCACTACAAAGAATTCCTCAAACTTATTAGATCATATATATATATACACACACACTAACATGCAAGAGAAAAACATATAAGAAACCTCACAAATGTAGCAACAACTTAACATAAGAAAATGTGTGTAAGAACCAATGACTTAAAGTTCATTTGTATTCTTATTACTCAAAAATGATTAAGAAGCACAGAATCTTCATAATGAGTTTTTGTATATACGTGTAAGAACCAATGACTTAAAGTTCATTTGTATTCTTATTACTCAAAAATGATTACGAAGCACAAAATCTCCATAATGAGTTTTTGTATATACGTGTAAGAACCAATGACTCAAAGTTCATTTGTATTCTTATTACTCAAAAATGATTAAGAAGCACAAAATCTTCATAATGAGTTTTTGTACAATGCTATGAAAAATATTTTTTAATAGAAAAAAATGGGTAGGGGATAACCTAGAAGTAGCCTACAAGCTAGAAGAAAATATGTCCCACTTTTACACTCAAACTACGTTATATAATATTATAATATAACTGCTTCTTTGAATGTGCTTGTTTCTTCAAAAGATAAACTAAAACTAAAATATATTCATTTCCTTTTTCTTTTTGAATAAAGTTCACTTTTAATTTATTACAATAAATAAAGATAAAGTAATAACTTAAAAATATTATGATGATACATCTTTTATCCTTATTTTGATTGGAATTCTCAAATACATCTTCAACTAGAACTTTAGTTTGTGTAGTTTCAATCTTAGCTTAATAATTCTTGAAAGAGGTAGAGATTTACCATGGGCAATAGTCAAATTGCTTAATATTGTCTTCCAAGAAAATAATTCATTATTAATCTCATCAACCTTCTTGTGAAGATTTAGAATATCTTTTCAAAGAGAGACTAGAGTTGAAGACATTGTTCCCAACTTTTCCATTGTGTTGCAATCAATATTATCCTTCTTGGATAACTCCTCTATAACCAAATCGCATAAATCCTTGCTAACAAGAGTGGAGTTTCATAGGTTGACCTCATCATTCTCTAAAATATTAGCTTCAAAAACCAAATAATTGGCTCTAAGATAAAAAAAATAATAGAATCACAAATTTTGGACAATATCTTGAATTCATTTAAAAATTTCTTAAGAAACATTATCTTCCCTTCTATGCTTTTGAACCAAACAAGAGACACATTCTCATCAAGTTTGCTAAAAAAATTATTCTACAACTATAATATTAACATCATTTTTCATTATTTATTACACTTCCCAAATTATCAAAGAAAATGCTCCATCTTCTTTATTTGCAAATTGGGCTTCAACACCAAATTTCCTTCTATTTTCTTTGCACCTATTCATAAAACCTTCATGGCCTCCTCAATGTATATAAGACCATTGAAGATCATCTTTTCTATCTACGCTTCAATTGCTTTTTCATAAGCTTGATATTTACCAATTTTATCAAAGATATCCAAGCTTATGTTATTTAGAAGCATTGGGTTAGATGAAGTTGAAGGAAAAGAATCTAAAGACAAAAAAGTATCAATTGTAGATTTTATATAAAAATTAAGTTTTTGACCTCATGTTCCAATTTTTCTCTTGCCTCTTTTTCTTTCTATTCTCTCTTGATAAATCTAGCCACTCATATTTGAGCATTATAAACAAGTGTTGATGGAACAAGATCTACTTTGGTGATATTATAATTTGATTCTATTGCATCCTCTTTATATTTATCTATCACAGGCTCAACAACCTAAACAAATTGATTTTGAAAAGAATCAACTATCATTTTGAAAGTTGTGTGAGCCTTCTTGGATTGTGGAGTATCTTGTATTAACCTAGATATTATTAAAAACTTGGACCTTCCACTTGAGCATGTTTTATTTTCTTTGTAATAACCTCTTTAATCCAAGGGGAAGGGGAAGACACAACATGCGTTTTTAGTGTTCAAGGTTGGAATAGTATTCCTAAAAAAAATGTGTTTGTATCAACAAGTGGTGGAGAATAAGGAGTGGGTGTATGAGGTGAAGACGAGTGTGGTGGAGAGGAAACCTATGGAGGAGAATGTGGTGGAGAAGAGGAACATGAGCCACATGTGGTTTCTCTTCAACAATATTTCAAAACTTTCTTTATGATCCTTTTGAAGAGGAGCTCTTTTTAATTCTTATTTCTTCCTTTATGCTATATTTTCTCCTTCACATGACCCAAGTAAATTAATTGCCTTATTGGGATCTTCATCATCACAATCTCCTATTCTAGTTGTTTTTGACCTTGTATGAAATGTGAATATAATAAATGGGCCAGGTGAAGAAGAGGTTGGATTTCGTTTTCTTGTTGCATTTTCTTTAGAAGGAGGTCTAGTGGGAGTGTTTTCAAAAAATCTTGATTGAATCCAACTCTTTGTCTTCAAAAAATATAGTGTGTTCTCTAGATCTTATTTCAACTACCTCATTTCTACCCATTTGATTGTGGGAAGAGGTTGTGTTTGAATGGTAGTGGCAAAACAAGGTTCACCAAGTTTCAACCATCATCCTCTATACCTTCTTTGTCCCATTGCATATTATAACTATCCACTTGATCCATGGTCATTCTTGTCCAATCCATTTTTCTAACTCTAAAATCATTTGCACAATCTTCCCAGAAATATTCAACATGAGGAACATATTTATATGAAAGATATAAATTATTCTCAACATAGTTTTTGTTATCAATTTCCATCTTAGAGACATAAAAATGCATTCTTTTATTGACCAACAACCTCTCCACATTTTGAACATATGAATAAGATTTAAAAGTGTAATAACTTAGCATTACAAGAAAGGGATATCCTACCTTTTTTCTATCTTCACATTTCTTGGTAATTGGTGTCATATGTCTACCTACTTCAATCAAGATGAAGTAATCACTCACATACCTAGGTAATTTTTATGGTGCACCTTCAAATCCTTCAATTCTAAGATATGTAAATTTGAGAAATTGAATGAATAATTTGTCATTTTGGGTGATTAACCTTGACACATTTAAACAAAATTTAAGTTCAATATCTCCTTCTAATTCTCTCACATCCAACATGTTGAATGCATCATTGAATCTTTAGTAATATCTATTACCAATCTATTGTTGAAGATGAGGATATAAGTCATAAATTTTTATGGTATTATCATATATCCCCTATGTTTCTAGACTAGGCTAGACCATTATATAAATAATAGCATAACAAAAATAGGAAGACATAAAGAAATATTGGTTGTTTTAAAAATTAACCAATTGACCACTTATGATTTTTCTCCAATTAGTGTATAGTGACTCATAACCAATGGTAAGAATGAATTGGCATATCCAAAATTTAAAAAACATGCATCTTTTCTTTCGATAACTCTATTGAATGAGATTATTATATTAGAGAAATCTTCTACAAAATGTGATCTTTATAGTCCTTTGGGATTCTAAGACTTCCCCTTCTTGGACACCTTTAGCTAGTGTCTTGTAATATTATTCAGACATGTGTCCTTGTGATGCAAGAGCATCTTGGGGTACTAGCAATCTTGCATCACCAAAAATATTGTTATTTCAATTTTGTTTATTTTCAATAAGGGCTTAGGGGTTAGGAGAATAAATATTTAGATTTGCAACTTTGTGATTTCCCTTGTGGTAAAATTGTAATTGTAATTTTGGTGGAAATTATGCATCAATAAATGTTTCTAAGGCATCTACATTGGAATAATCTCTTTGGGGCATTCGTCTCTAGGTTGGGACCACTTTGCATGCATGTTCTTTTACGTGCTTTGCATGTATTTGAATGTTTGGCCACCAACTTTGCATGTTGGTGCATGTTCATATTTGGAGTTGTCGGGGCCACCAAAGATCAATGAAGATGCTAGAATTGACCAAATTTGATTGGCCATGGTTAAGATTGTCATGTGATTATTGAATAGTTTAATTACTTTATGATTATTTCTCCAAATGGGGCATGGGTTTTCCAAGGATGTGTTTTTCTTATGCTTTTGGAAAACCATAGTGGTTTTTCCCATTCACAAATCTATATAGTCATGCCTTGTCATTTGGGAAGAGGGATTTGGGAGTTTTTATAGGATGGGGGATTCTGTTGGATTGAAGAGAAGATTTGAATACTCCATTGTTGCAAATCTCTATTTGAATAGAAGCCCATGTTTTTGGGAGCTAGTGAACTCCACATTTTGGGAGATAACATTGAGTTATTGAAGTTTGTGTCAAGGGAGCTTGAGAGATTCAAATGAAAGAAGGTTGAAAGAGACCAAGAAGACATTTTTGTTGCAGGTTTGAAGGTTTACTATAGAAGCAAGAAGATTGGTGATTTCGTGGTTTGATTGCAACAATGATTTCTAATGAAGATTGCAGGCTGAAGGAGCTATTTGAATCGGGTGAAAGAAGAGAGATTGAGGGAACCCATTTTGTATTTGATTTTTTCTTTCATATTTTAGTTTTATATCAATTTTTTAATGTTTTTCATTAGCCCATATGGCTTCAAGCAATGTATTTTTAAAAATGCTTTGTTGTTATGTAATTGAAGGAGATTTTAAATGAACAAAGAAGAATACTTCTTACAAATTTTTATGTTGTTTCAAACCATTTACAAGATGCATTTTTAAATTTTTGTGAGTATGTGAATGAGGGTTGGTTTCTTACTTCATCACCTTTTCTTGGAATTATTGGTTACCTAAATCAATACTCACCTTAGGGAATTGATCCCTTGGAGGCAAACTGAGAACAATACTAATATTCTAGGCAAGTCTTACAACTACCCTATCATCAAAATGATCTAATCTCCTTAGTTTCTAGCTTATAATATTTAACACATACCAATATTAAATTTTCACATTGAAAAGGAATGGGAAAACCACCACAATGAGGCAAACCACTTACAAAAATTGCTTCCTCCATAGGTCCCCTCGGATTTTATTGCATTCTATCCCAAAATTCACCCATATTAATGTGCCCCAATTGATTGTCTCCAACTTTAGCCAAAAAAAATTGAATTATGGATGAATTCTCATAATCTTGGTACATATACTTCATTATGCAAGCCTTAGAATTTAGCAAGGAAAATGAGGGCTTCAAGAAAATGTTGGTACATAGAATAGAGAATAACATTATTTGAGTGGATAAAATTGTTGATAATCATAATTCATAGGCAAGAAAAACAATAGGGAATTTCAAGAATCACATGACAATTTACAATAGGCAACACCAAAAATATGTAGATCAACACCTTAAACAACCTTGATAGTGGGGAATATCACAATCTTACCTCTTAGGAATGAAATGAATTAATGGTGGGAAAGTTCAATTGAGAATAATATCAATGGTTCACAACAAAAACTCTTTGTAGTTTGAAAATGAGATAGTGACAAATAAAATCTGAAAGCCCTAATTTATGCTATAGTTTTCAAGAAAATTCATCTTTTTTTCACTTTTAAAAACTCTAAAAGTTTATTGCCTATTTACAAGGTTCACTAACTCATGAACTTTGCGACAATACAATCTTTGAAATATTGGAATACTTTCACCATATTATCTATATTTCAAACTTTTGGGAAGTTTGCAAACTCATGAACTCACCAAAACAAAGAAATTTAACTCTTTGAAATACAATTTTCAATAATTCACAAAGTTCACAAACTAAAGAAATTTGTGAAAACAAAGGAAATAATTGGAAAATAATATCAACAAACATTTAAAAACCCTGACAGAAAGAGCTTATTCCATTTTTGCAAGATTTGCAAACTTGCAAACTTTACAACAAATGAAACCAATTGTAAATAAATAGGGTTCACAAACTCACATAGTTTGTGATCAAAATAACTTTTTCAATTTTCTAAGGTTTGTAAACTATGAAAATGTGTGAAAAAGTTAGTAAAAACTTAAAAACATTGAGAGGAGAAAATAATTTTATATTTTATATTTTTAGAACTTTTTTTACATAAAGATCCATAATTGACTAATTTTCAAGATATTATATAGCAACCATTAATTTTAGAAGACTTAGGAAGAAGATGTATTAAAAGATTGTAGATAGATAAGATATGTTGAGGGATAGGGGATAAAAGGATGAAGAGATAATGGATAAGAGATGGAAGTGGTAGGTATGCAAGGGATTTTTTAGATGGTGTTGGAATGAATAATTATCTTATGTTGGATTTAATACTCTCTATTTGATATAATATTGGATGCTATGAACCAAGGTATAAAATATCAGGGTGACAAAGCATCCCATGCATAAGAAAAAGTCTATAAGAAACCCTATACCATATATCACATTACTATGGAATACCATAATAATGTTATGGTAGGTAGGTTGAAAGGACCAATACAAATGTAAGTTAAAATGATAATACAAAAAAAAAAGCATGTTCAAAATGATACAAATACAAACATGATGTTTCCCTTATCAAATTGAAAATCCAAAGATCAATTGATTAATAATGGAGAGTGTTATTTTGTGGTAATGATACATTCTAAGAATAAAATGATGATTGCGAATGATATATCTCGATGATGATGATTTTATTTTGATCAAGTTTTGTCATGAGGTTAGAAACAAGACCAAGGGATGTGATTGGATGATTTTCTTAGATTTCTTCGCATGCAATGTGTGGATTAAGGTTTACTTATGATTTTGGATTTCTATGAGCATTTGGATGAATGGGAAGGATTAAATTAGATAATGAAGGTAGCCTGTATCTCAATACCAATGACAAGGGAAAGACCAAGTCTAAGGATAAGGGATTATGGTATTATGGGATGAGAAGATACGAGGGGATTGTTGATAGTGGATGGAAATAGATGGGGTATTGTTGATGGAGGGGTTTGGATGTGATCTCCAATAACTACACCATGTAGGAGTAGCATGTACCACTCTATGTATGTCATGGATGACGAGGCACTAGGATGCTCATGGAAATGCATGATAAGATTGTGTTGCATGGAGGATATGGGATATGAAGGTATTTGGATGGTTGGATGGAGGAATAATATGTATAGATATTATTTATTTTATGGATAAGACAAAAGGATTGGAGGGGAGGGAGGGTATAATTACCCCAATGTTCGGTGGGTGATATGCTAAACCCATTATGGAAAAATTCTACCAAATTCATGGGAAGTGGTAGGGCAGCTTTTGTGTGCTTGGTGGATAGATTAATGGTTTAAGTTCTTAAATAAAGGATGGAGGAACAAGATATATGGCTTGAAAATAAAGTAATATTTTTTATAGGTGGATGTATGCTATGAGGTGTCCAATTTTTTATTATTATCATTGATTCCCTTGTCCTTATCAAGATCAATGTGAGAGTGGATGGATTGGAATGGATTGGATACAATGGATAGACATGGATATATAGATATTATGGATGGGATAGGATGATGTGGGTATGATGCAATGGATGGAGATTTCCTCCAAGTGTAGAGTGAAAGTGGATGGGGGGTTTATTTATGATTCTTTTTTCCCAAGTTTTCATGATGATACTTATCCAAAGCATCACAAGGAGTGGTTTTCACCATTGAAAGGATTATTTCTATTTACCCATTTTTTATATTTTTCATTTTTGGGATAGGATGGATGAAGGTGGAGAAGGATGGGAGATAACAATTTGGATAAAGTATAAGTGGATGGGGAAGATAGTGGATGGAGTTGTAGGGATATGGAGAAATTAATCAATTCTTTTTTTCCATACCAGTAGGTGATAAGAGCTCATTCAAAATGGTCGTTTCATGATGGTAGAAACCTTTTTTATTGGTAGGTGGGATTATCCAAAGGAGATACATATACCATTAGAGTTGATATGAGAGAGGATGCTACCATTGGAAGGTAAGTTGGATAGAGGATAGGTGGATTATGCATACACATGGATTAAAGAGGTGTGATGATATATGAAGGTTTGATAATGGATTAAGTTTTAGAAAATGTGTGGATGAATAGATGTGATATTGGAATTATGAGGAAATTTTGTTGAGACCAACATTGGCACACACTTTGATGGGCATTGAAGCTTTGTATTAGAAGTGGATTTTGGATTTGGGGGTTAATTTAAGGGAGTTTCAATGGTGGATTTTGGGATGTAAAAATCCAAAGTGGATTTAGGAGATGATGGAGGACTTACAATGGTGTATTTTTAGATTTGTTAAAAAATGGACTTAGAAGACTGAAGATTCTTAGATGGTGGTGAGGGGATTTAGGAGTGGAGGAAGCTTTTGGAGTAGTAGATTTTGATGTAAATTTTTATTTTTATTTTGGATGTATTGCTTTATTTTGATTTTGGATCCACCTAGTTTTTTATTTTATTTTTCTTAGTGGGTCTTTCTAGCCTTTAGGATTTGGTTGGATTTATGCTCAAAATTTTATTTACTTTTGCATGTCAATTTATTGTGACATGATGATCCTTAGTTTTTTGAATTTTTTCTTTGGCATCCAAATTGATTCCAAAGAAAATGATATGGATGTGTGAGGGTGGATTATTTGGATAGTGCATGAAAGGAGGGATGGATGGAACATGTCAAAAGATGTTCAAGGATGTGTGCTTTTTTTAATCCTAATTGGGGATTACAAAAGATGGATTGGTAGGATTTAAAATGATGGATTTTGAGATGTAAGGAACTAAAATGGATGGGGAAGAGGGAGGGTTTGATTTTGGTACACTTGGGACCAAAATGGATTTAGTATATGGAGTATGATTGGGATAAGATGAGGGAGGTATAACAGTGTTATTTTTGGATTGATATGATAGAGGAGGGAGGAGGGATATAAATGTCTTGGAGGAGAGATGGGATACATCAATTGTGGGTTCATAAGAAGCTTCCTTAGGGTGTAAAAATATTTTACCAACATTTTGGGATTCCGCACCCTAAGTTTTGTAGCCAAGGCCCTATAATTATTAATTTTATTTGACATGGATGAGCTCCAAATTATCTTTCCAATGAATGCATAAACCTTTGATTTGATAGTTCATATTTTTGAGCATGTGATTGGAAATATGATGTTTATTATTATAGAAAAAAACACAAATCCATTTTGAGGTGGAGAAGGATGGGTGATGGATAGTTGTAGTTCTTCTACAATGAGAGAACCGCCATGGGTAGAGGTATCAAGATCTAAGTGATATGGTGATAGTTTGGATAAGAGATAGTAAGGGATCATGAAAGGGAATGGATAATATGGTAAGATATTAATTTGAATGGGGAGATGTTTTCACATGATTTAGAACAAGCTATTGACATAGTCAAATTAGCCTAGATGGTGTGATGAGGGAGGAATTTTTAACATGGTTTGTTCTGATAGATTCCTTAGATTAGGTAGATGGAGGGATGAGGTATTTATAGTGTTAACTGGATTGGGATTGGTTATTTTTAATTATTTTGATAGTTTTTTGATTTTGGATGGGTATGATATGTGTTGGGTGCATGAAAAAATCATTAATGACACTCTCAAATGGTTTTGGGTTGGTGGAGGCAATGGGATAAAATATTTGAATAATGAGTGGAGGAAATGGACGCCTTGCAGAAAGATGGGGATTTGGATATGGATGGGGTATATGATAGATTTACCTTGTTAAAGGTGTCATAAGGGTGACCAATAGTTATGTGTTTAGGAGTTATGAAAGCTTAGGGAAATCTTTCCTACAATGATGTTACCAAGGGGATCAATTTTATAAATTCATCTTGATCAACAATAATATCATCGTCATCAATTTGTAATGGATTTTTGGGATAGTTGTAACAAGGGGACTCATAAACAATGGGATCATGACTTTTGGATTAGGATCATTGATGAGTTTGGATGATGTGATTTTGAATGATTTAATGAATTTGGATTTCTAGGGCTTGAAACTTAAGACTTTATTTGATACCAAAAAAAATTTGAACTTTAGATTTTAAGATGGGGGTATCTTTATTTTTTATTGATCAAGTCCAAGTATGCATGGCATATGATGTTTGATGGATTGATTGTGTCAAATCAAGTTCAAGGACACATGAAGCTTGATTTTGGATTGATTGGATTGGATTTTGGGTTGGATTGAAGGTACCTAATGTAGAAACACAATAGAATGGTGCAAATGCATAGGAGTATAGAGAAACTAAAGTATTGTGTAGATACATTGAAATGTATAAATGTTCCTATATGGTGCAAAAATATTGAAGGATGTAGTAGATGTGTGAGATGTAGAAATAGATTTGAAAACACATTAAAGGAGCACATAAATAATAAAGTATGTTGTAGATGCACTGACCTATGGTTTGTGAAGGGACTTTATGGTTTTTTCCTAGGACCTTTATATGATGATTTTGAGTGAATTTGAAGAATGGATTGATGAGGGTTGAAGGGTTATGGTTTGGGATATGGATCAAGAATTAAGAAATTGTACAATGAATTTGATTGGATTTGACTCTATACTTAGGACATGATAAATTCACAAGCAATAATCATTTGATTATCTGCTTGGGATAGGCTAGGTTCTCAAGAAAACATTAATTTGATGATAGGGTTTGATTAAGGTCTTAATAAATGATGTGTGCTGATTTTAATTTTGAGATCATATGGATGGATAAAAGTGATTAGATGGATATTTGGGATTAAGGATTAGCTATGCATATGATTGAATGGATTTAATTTTATGATGATAATATTATATGGGGGATTTGGATTAGATTAGGGATAATGGATTTAGATGAAGTTAGGATCCTTAAAATTTCAATAATGGGATTTATTAGGATTATTATATGATGATGGAGATGATTAGGATGAATTAGAAGGATGATTAAATGGATGGGGTAAAGGACCTTTATTTGAGTTTGATGACTAGGATTGGATGATTAAGCTTTAGATTTATTAGATTATCTTGGGGATTATGTATAAACCTTAGATTGAATAATTGATTAGATGAAATATTAAATTCCTCAATCAAGGTTAAATGATGATGAGGGTTATAATTTTCAATTATTAGGAAGAGGTGGATTTGAGAGAATAGATTGGATTGGGGTGATTGACCTTTGAAAATATTTTAAAAATAATCAATTTAAGCCAACATTCAAATGTTTGCAAATAATTTTATATTTTAAGGATTTTGTATTAAATAGTTTTCAATAGTTTTTAAAATGAAGATATTATAGGTATGGAAGTAACCTACAATTATTCAAGTGGGTGTATTAATCCTTGTAGGCCCATATATATACCACCTTTGAGGAGTGGGTGGCCATTCTCCCCTATTAAGGACCTTGAGGATTAGGGACAAAATAATCACTCAAAAAATAGCACATGTGAGGACTATAAATGACTACTTGTGGCCTAACACCATAATTTAATAAGGTTGTGTTGTAAGTAGTTTCCCAAATACCAATGTGCCACAAGAAAAGGTTGCTAAAAGGTCTTAGACTAGGATTAAAAAAGGTTGATAAGGTCATCATTGATATATCAGTACTACCAATGCACCACAAGAAAAGGTTGCTAAAAGGTCTTAGACTAGGATTAAACAAGGTTGATAAGGTGATCCTTGATATATCATAGGGGTACATGAGGCCATATTCTATGAAGATGAAGGGAAATATTTCAAACGACCAAGAGGAGAGGGTAACTCACTACTCTCCTTCACTTCCCCAAGGTATAAAGATCTTGGAGGATTATCCAAGAATAACAAGTTTTTCTTCTAAGAGGCAAATATTTCTATTCAACCCTTGATATTTATACTTTTCCAAAATTCTAGATTTGAGGACATCCCATAAGGTGATCAAATTCTAAAGAAATATCCCTAAAATGGATGATCTAATTACTTTTGGTCACCCAATATCACATAAATTTCATGGGGAGATCAAATGAAATTAGACTCGTTGAGATACTTGAATAAGATTGAAGAAAAAAAAAAATCATCTCCAAGAATGCCTAAAGGTGTGAGGAGAGAGCATATACTTAAGTAGGCCTTACAAACATATCATACATCTTAATTTACTTTTAATAAATAGCGTGTGCCTAGGTTATTGATAAAAAATATGCATCTTTGACAAGTGATTGCTACAAATAAAGTGTTATTACTTTGAAGATGGTGTCTTAGACATGTGATTCCTTGCACAAGATGATATTATATCACAAGGAACAACAAAAAATGATTAGTGCAAGGGGTTAGCAATATTCAAATCCCAATAAAATAATTAGACTCTATTACTAAAGGAAAAACAATAGAATATATATGGTGTTTGCATACCACTCCATCATAGATACACTAAATCATGTTGTAGATCCACCATTCTTTGCTTAGGGTTGAAAAATAGGCATGCACCAATAAAAAATATAGTTAAACCTACAAAATAGATGAGCTAAGTGGTTATATGGATATTATAACACCTTAAATGATTAATATTTGTCAAAATATAGAGAATAAAAGGTGTATGTAAATGATGTGAATATTTCTTGTAGAATTACCATTATATGTGCATAAATACCATATTTTGCAAAGTTGTCAAAATGATTAGGACCACAAAAATTGATGAAAAAATATAAAAATTAAGGCTAGGAGTCCAAAAAATGAGGTTAGGATGATATATAATTGATTAGGATGATATTCTCTATAAAAACATGATATTAGAGCCAAAAAACCTAATTAGAATGGTGAAAATGATGACTAGTTGTGTGACCCTAGTAGGTTGTCGAGCCTAAAGTAGATATGTTGAACTATTGTAAAAATAGTGAATCATGTTGCATATATGCAAACTACAAAGAAATGCCCTTGTTAGAAGTAGAAATTCCACAAGACAAGCAAAAATGTTGTAATAGGTCTTGAATATGCTAGACTATAACCTCCAAGTGGAAAAATGATATAAAGACGAGAAAATGATTAGTTAATGGGACAAGAGTCCCACTGGGAATGACAAAGATGTGCACATGCATATACAAGCTAAATTAATTTTACTTATTTATTTAAACCTATATGTGTAACACTTCAAGTAAGCATAAAGATTAGTAAAACATTAATGAAAACATAAAGTAATCTCACCAATACCAACCCTTGCTAGACCAAGCTATGGTGGTTGTGTTCCAAGATGGTGGATGATGATATGTGAGTGTCCCCACCAACAACATAACATTGTCTCCATGTGGTAGGCGCACATGGAGGGGTCCAATGTTCAAGGGAAATAAATGGTTGAGGATTCCCTTGGGAGGAGTGAATGGATAGGTTTGAAATGGTACCTTGGGGGTGTGGGATAATATTTGACCCATGTGATTTGTACTAACACACATGCCTTATGTACAAAAAAAATGTTATTAAGTACCTTTTGGAGGATGTGCAATATTTGAATGGGTTGATCAAGGTTTAGGAGTGTGTAAGTGAGTGAATAGTGGGCTAATTAGATTTAGCCAACTTAAAAAAAGTGGATAAAATAGAGAATTAAATAAATATGGTATATATATTTAATTTTTGGGATGAGGATGGGGGACACATAAATAAATATTTGAATTTATTTATCTAAGGTTGGACAATGGAAGAGGGATAATATATTGTTAAATGATAGTAGTGTTAGGTGAATAGTGATTTTACTAATTAAATAATAAAATATTATTTAATTGACAATGGGATGAAATTCTAATAATTAATAAAATGAATAGGGAATTTATTCAATCAATTTTAAAGGAAATGGTTAGGTGATGCTTTGAAATGATGATGTGTCAATTTTAGGTGTCCACAAAAAGTAAAATATATGAATACAAGTGAAGTGTACATATATATAGATGAATAGGTGTATAATTATGCTAATAGAGATGCATATATGAATAAATGTGAATATATCTATATATATGTCCTTAGAAACATCTATGTATTCTTATATGTTCTTAGAAATATTCTCTCACACACACACATATATGAATATATATATGTGGATGCAAATATGAAAATTAACATAAAAAATCATATTCATTTACTTATTTACATCTAAATATATATTCATATGTGTGTGTGCACACATGTTCATGTGTGAATATTTCTAAGAACATATATATAAGCATTCACATTTATTCATTTCTGCATCCATATTTACACAATTACACACCTATTCATGTATATAGATGCACACTTAATTTGTTATTCATATACACATGCATATATTTTTATATTTATAGGAATTTATACACATTATTTTATTTTGTATTTTTTAATATTTTTTCATCTAGATACACCTACATATATTTTTTTCATACACATCTCACACTCTTTTATTCTATACATAATCGTATATATACATATATATTTACATGCTCATTTATATATATGCATGACATATGCTTTCGTATACATGCTTGTATAGATATTCACTCGTTTATAATCATATATATATATATATATATATATATATATGATTACACACACATACATACATATACATTAATACATATATATATACATACATATATACACACACACATATATATACATATATCTATATACATATATCTATATACATACACACATATATACATATATATACATATATACATACATATATATACATTTATATATACTTATATATACATATATGTATATATGTATGCATGTGCATATGTATCAACAACACTTTGCATACATCAAGTCAACCAGGCATGGAACCCAAAAGCAAAATACTCCAATTGATCATCACCATATGATACATATACCACCAAATGCCATGCCAATTGGAAAACACAATGTGCTGACACCTATAAAAATTCTTCCAAAACCACAAAGACTAACTCAAATCCGTGGAGGAATGTGAACTAGTTAGGTAATAGCCAGTACATAGAAAACAGTGTAAACCATATCTACCGATCTTTTGTTACTTACAACTTTTGAAACACTTATCCAAACCAAGTGAAATTTTGAAATAAGATGCTAGTGATATCCATGAACAACATACTTAGAAATGCATGAGTAGATCTGAAAGGGAGAACAAATGCAAACCAAATTACCAGAGGGCACTGGGTGTTGAAACTGTCGGTGTAGACACTTAGCAAAAAACCTTTTGCAAAATAACTCTTCTATTTAAACATCCTTCATACTATTTTTACATCCATAATGTAGTGTTGACATCAATGAAAACTCATTAATGAAAACTTTCTTTATTCTTTCAACAATGTCCCCCTTTGTCATTGATGACAACATGTGCCAAAATAAAACATTTCTCCACTAATATCTCTCCCCCTTTGACATCAAGGGAAAAGGGTGCTCCCCTCAAGACATATGTACAAACTGAATTAGCTCCCCTTTAGGAAGCTAACCAAAAATTCATAATACATTTACATATGTACAAAGAGTCTAAAAACATGAAAAACTGAAAGATATATAGAAATAGAAATAGTCAATTCGAAGATGTTGACCCCTGAAGCTTCTGAAGGATAGCTTGCCAAGTAGATTTTCCTTCTTCCCATCTATTCTTCACTACTACAAGCATTCTGTGTAGAGATTCAAGCTCTATCAATGTTTCTTCTCCTTCTACAATACCGAGGGTAAGATTTAACTTTGAGATTTTGTCAATACTAGCAAGGGAACTTGAGTTAGGTATATGCTTTATTTTTACCAAGTCCCTTAGATTCACAAGCTACTTGATAATATCTTCCTTCTGGCTCTACAAAGTGAAGAATTTATCATGCAAGTCCACTATAGAAGTATAGGTCTTATCATCTCTGTCCAATGCCGAATCATAGGCTTTTGATGCATTAGCCATATAGGACTCAATCAAGTCCATTTCATTTTTTATCCCTTGTGTGGCACCTGACCACTTCATGCAATATAAAAACAATGTTTTTGCACCATCCTTGCAAACTAGTACTTCCTTCAAACATTCTTCAACTTTTGTTTGTGTAGATGCACATTTTTTGTGATATCCATTAGCTTCTTCTTGGTAATCCTTGACTCAACCTTTGTTTATTCTTGTCTTTTCAATTCAGAGGCATATTCCTTAAAGGAATCAAACATCAATTTAAAATTTTCCACAACAGGTAAAGATGTATCAACATTAGTTCTTGGAATGATCTCCTGTAATTCCTTTATAGCCTTGTCTATTAATTCACTACTCTTTAGATGTGTTTCAATGATTTCTTTTCTTTCCAATGCACTAAACACACCACTTAGCTACAATTTATGTATAAGAGATATCATGTCTAATTCAACACCACCTTGCTACATGGGAAACTATAACAATTGATAATCAATAACTAGTTGAAACTTTAATTGTTTATACAATAAACCTTCTAAAGGATTATTGAAGGAGGATTTGCCAAAGGGTTTAGGTAAATCCTTAGACTTCTCTACTTCTTCATTCTTTCTGGTATCAAAAACTTCTTTTTCTACTTTTTCTTCTTCTTCACCAGAGTTCTTGTCTTTATCTTTGTATTCATCTCCTTCATCCTTTTCCTTCTTTCCTTGCTCATCATATTTATTTTTATCTCCTTCTCCTTCCTTCTCATTGACATTCTCTCTTTCTTGATTCTTTTTATCTACATGCCTTTGCTCATTGATTGTATCATGCTTCTCACCTTGTCATGTGTTCTCATCTTTATCCACCAAAGGAACATATATCTCTGGGTTGCCTTGATCTATAGTCTCCTAAGTTACCAGAGGAACAAAAATATCATCCTTTGCAATTTCCTCTCGGATCCAAACAACATTCTCGTCTTCAACATTTTCTTGCATTGGTTCATCTATATCTAGAGGAATATTATCTAGATTTTCTTTTGTATCTTGATCGTGTTCCTTGTTGGTAGAGGCAATCAGAATCATGCCATACTTTTGTGCAATATTAGTAACATTTTCTTCAATTTCCTTTTGCATTTTCTCAAATTGATCTTGATCTCTTCCCATTAGAAGTGCGACCCTTCATTTTGTTCCAAATTCTTCACTAAGAACTTGGGCTAAAGTGGCCTTGTTAGCATCAGATAGGGAGGATCTAATTTTCTCCACAGTATCTGATCTAAGCTTCTCTTCCCTTTCATTGGCTTCTTTTCTTCTCTCCAATATGATTTTCCACACAACATCAAGAACTTTCTTCCTAATGTTCTCCATATTTTCTTCAATTGTGATAATGAATTTGATGATTGCTTCAATTATAGTGGCTTTTTTCTCCTCATTTTCCTTTTTGTATAATGCAACCGTTTCTTCCAATATCTCATGATGCAACATACCTTTGAACAATTAGTCCAACTTCATTGGACTGAGTAGTCTTTCCAGAGATGTCTTATTTTTCTTCTTTGGTTCTGTTGTGTCTGATTTCTTTTTCTTCCTTTTCTTCACCTTCTTATGTATATGTATCTGAAAGGCTTCCTTTTCCTTCTCAACTTCTTCTTATTAGAAGTATCAAAAATATCTATTCTTTGTTTCTTTGAAACAGTGCCACTTATTTTTTAGGATCAACAGGGAACTTCATCCTCCTCCTCTTCTTCTTCTTCAAATTGTACACTTAAGTCCTTTTCTCTCTTAGCTTTCTCTTTTCTTCTTTTTGATGTAGTGGCAGTAGAGACTGCTAGAGTAGTTTTCTCTCTTTCCAAGCCTTTTAGCCTCCTCCACATGAAGTTATTCTATTACCATACCCCTAGTCTTCATTCTCTTGGTTCTGCTGAAGGTAGAAATTGATCCGGAGGGTTGTTGAATACCAAGGGGAATAGTGGAAGCAATTCTTCTATATCTTCTAGGTCTGTTGGTCCCCCTTGTTTTGCTTGTTTCTACCTCTTCTTTTTCTTTTAATATTTGTATTTTTTCATATGTGATTCCTTTGTCCTTGAAATATTCATGTACCATTTTTGTCACCTTCCTCTTTATTTCAAGCTTTTTTAGTTCCATGTGTACTTCCATGGATTTCTCCTCATATGTTCCATGTATTTTTTGAGTAGGATCCTTATGTCTATTCAATAATATTCCAACATAACCATTTGCTTCATTTTCATTGATCTCATATCCAACTGATTGAATCCAAATAGTTATTGGTTCAACAGCTTCAATGATGCATTCATTAGTTTTTCCCAAAAATGTGATATCATCTCAATATTTTTCCACCATAGAGTTAGGGATCCTTTCCTATTCATGCATTCTCTTCTGAAATGCTACAAAGAAAGCAGTAAGTTCCTCATCCTGAGCTTTCATATCACCAATGCTATGTAGATGTTCAAATATTTGATGAGATACAGGCTTGCTTCTACTCCATATAATATTGCTTCTTCCTGGAAGCTCCCTCAGAAAGTAGAATAGAAAACAAACTACCAAAGAATCAAATTTGAAGGGGTATTTCTTATTTTTAGTTTCCTTTAGGTTGTCAAAAAGTTGTTGTGGGAGAA
Source organism: Sequoia sempervirens (assembly GCA_007258455.2). Lineage (NCBI taxonomy): Eukaryota > Viridiplantae > Streptophyta > Pinopsida > Cupressales > Cupressaceae > Sequoia > Sequoia sempervirens. Next base: position 351,782,062 of record VDFB02000003.1, read on the forward strand.
ACTCACACAAATCATGGTCCTTTCCCTTTTCTGGACCATTTCATGGGCTACATGAATTGTTGTAGTAGACACACAATTCTCTTTGTTGGTGTAGTATATCTTATATCCTATGACCATAGTTGCATACCTCACTATAGGACTCTATATAGTGTTTACAGTGAGAGCCCTTTGGTCAAATGTGGCTCCAGTTAATTCCATCACATCCTTGTTCTTTATGTTGGAAAATGTGCCTCAACTTGCTGGCTTGAAACTTTTGAACTTGGCGCTTCTTCTTTTATGTCATGGGATCACTAAAAATCCAAACTTTCAAACTCATGTCGCAAAGTTCTGGGAATTCGTAACTTTCCGACAGAACTAAGTCACAGGGTTCTAATTTTTTCACAACCTCCCGACTTAGCGATGTTGAGGCTTTCTTTGTTATCGCCTTATTGCAGGTTTTGAGAAATTCCCAACCTTCGATAGAGGTTATGAAGTTAGTATTTCTAGTGACATAATGACTTCATATGGGATTGACTAAGTGGTGGACATCTATCAACTTGATCAATGTTTGGATTGAATCAAATCTAACAGTGCCCGCTAGCCCTGTACCTCTTGTGGTGGGTCCAACGAGACTCCCGCGGGGTGTGTGGGCTTTAGACATGTGTCATGGTGGACCTGAACAGTGCCAAGTTGTTAAGTGGTATGATGGTTGATTTGGTAACTTGTGAAGAGTACCTAGGTGGGTCTCGATTGGTGCCAAGTTGGAAACTGATAATTGGCCAAAGATTGTTGATACATTAAATGATGATTACTTAGCTAGTTATGAGGATTTTGAAATGAGTTTGACGCGACTGTAGCAGTTACATTCTTGTAATGGTTAATGTACAGTTGAAATGGCTAGTGTTCAAAAAATAAAACGACCATGATTGTATATTGCATATTTTGAATCACTTTGTAGTATGGTGCAAAGTTCAATCAATTGGTTAATGTTATACATTGTATGCTTACGAGCATTGTAACAGTGTCAGAGAACAAATCTGTATTGAGTATATGTGTACAATGTTGATCAAGGAAACATTTGCTGCTATGAATTAACAATCTGAGAGTTAAGTTTGAAACTCTATATGTAATTATTATTTACTGTAATACAAAGTGACTTTACTTGGTTTGTGGGTTTTTCTCTTGTAAGGGTTTTCCCACGTAAATCTAGTGTTCAATTCTATGTGTGGGTTTATCTATTTCTTTCTATGTATGTGTTTCTTAATGAGCTGTAATTGTAATTGAAAATTAAAATTACCATATGAATTATTTCTCCTATAAGATTGGCATTTGGAAGGCATTTCCACATCTTGCTTTCCTAACATTTTATATATTTTAACACAGGTATAGGTTCGGTGTCACAATGTCCAATAATCTCCCTATGAATTCCTTAGTTATCAAACTGGACATGTCAGCCCATGAGAATTTGTCATGCACTCTACTTAATGCTATTCTCACATACTTGAGTTCATCATCATAGGTGAAACATGGAAACAACTATCAGACATCCAATTTCTTCTTCACTTGGTTTTCATACTCAAGTTTGATGTTGAAATCATCTCTAGTCAGTTGGCCTATCCATAGGTTTGTAAGTTTTCTATGGTTGTATTCTTCAATCTTCCTATGGATGTATTCCCTAATGCCCTCAGTGGGAAAATCACTATATGGAATACTTGAAAAAGCTCTGAGTGGGTCGTTCTCAAACACTTTCATGTGATATTTCTTGAATTTAGGTTGGGGTTTCTCACTCACATTCACTACTGTAGGTGTTTCTATCTATACTGAATTCAAATGCTTTGAAGAGCAAATTCTATTTTAGCTTTGGACAACGGTAAATACCTTTTTCTTTCTCAACAAGAATCAGGGTTCAAATACTCTACTTCTCAAATTGCCTTCAGATTCTTGAATTCGCTTCAATTCACACTACTTGCTCCAAATGCATAAAGGTGAATGAAATCAACAAAGAATAGGTATATAATTTCTTCAATTATACCCTAATTCACATTTAATACACCAAACAGTAAAGCTGGTAAAACTTTCTATGTGCAACAGTAAACCTTAAATCGCTCCACAAATCTCTGCATTTGCATATTTTCTTCTAGAGTCTTCTCCAAAAGATCCATTTTGTCCATCTCATGTCTTCATGCCAAGCCATGACACCTCATATCGATAGGGGATTATGTTATTTTCTATTATTGCTCCCCTTAAGCCAGTGCCCAAGTTCAATTCTTGGAGGAATTATCTGCACCATCGAAGGGTGGAATAGATTCATTTGTAGTCTTTGATTCTTTCTTGTTCTCAGGTTCTTATTTCTTTCTCCAAATCTTTTCCATTTCCTTCTTTACTTCAGTTGGATAAATATTTTTAACTGGTTCATTTCTCTTTATTGGATTTTCCTTCCTTGATTTTCTACTTTTGCAAAACCTAGCAATATGTCCTAGTCTATTGAAGTTGTTGCATATGACATTTCTTTGAGCATTATTCCTTTCATTCATTTTGAATCTACATTGATTAGCTTTGTGTCCAAATCCATAAGATGTGTAGCAGTAGCCATTGAAAGATTGAATCATTCTACCACTATTATATGCATTCATCATTTGACTTTTGCATTCATTTTCTCTATGCCCAAATCTCTTGCATGCAAAGCATTGACCAATAAAGGATGGACCATTCTAATTCATTTTTCTTCTACATTCTGTTGCTTCATGTCTAAATTTATTGCAATAATAACAAATGCCATTAAAATATGGGTACTTTTTAGCATTTGGTTATCTTATGGGGGGTTCTTCTAGGATTGCTTCTTTGATTCTAGAACTTACCATTGTTCATCTTGTCTTTAGTCTTCTTTGGCTCACTGATTTTCTTTTCATTAGGTGTTTGATCTACTTTTGAGCTTTCTCCCTTTTCAAGTCCCAAACCAGCTTTGTCTTTGGATGCTTTCTAACTTACAATTAACTCATCAAGCATTGTATAACTTTCCTTGAATTTGTCCTCATGAATTCTTGCTTGAATCTCTAGATCTAATCTCAAATTTACCACTTCTTGTTCAAGCATTGCGCATTCATCAATCTTGTTTTTTACCATTGCATTCAGACATTCCTCAATTCTCCTTTTTTCATCCACTTTCAATTTTAGTCTAGTGATGTTCTCATTTGCTTGTTTCAATTGTTCATTGACCTCCTTATGTCTTTCTATGAACTTCTTGATTTGCTCTCTCAATTTTTGATGTTGGCATTTTCTTCTTTAATATTTTCCTTCAGATCTTTGTTTTCAGCTTCAATTTTGTCAAGGTCTTCAAGAGCAACTTTGAGTTCTCCATCTTTTTCAAACATGCAATCTTCTTCTATGTACCCAATAGCAGGAATCACTTTCAAAGCAATAGGAATCTTTCTATCAGCCATGTGTTTAAATTCCAAGATCTTCCCAAAGCGGTCAGGATTTTTCCAAGGAACCAAGCTCTAATACCAATTGTTGAACAATTGAAATACTGAGAAGGGGGGTGAATTAGTATTCTATTAAACCATCCAATTTCCAAAGCATACTTAATAATTATAAGGAATGAAAGCATGAACAACCCATAACACACACAACAAATGAACACAAGAATTTTTACATGGAAAACCCAAGATGGGAAAAACCATAGTGAAGATTAACTCACAATATGTTATAACCGGTTATAAGATATTACAAAAATGCTCACTGCCAGGTGGAATCACTATCCAAGTGAACTCACTATTTATAGAGAAAAGAAAGTTAGAAAGAGGTGGCTTCACAACCAAATTTTGATTTAAGAGAAGTGCATCTAACATATGCTAGATTCAATTCCTTTGAAGCTCATAACACACTCTAATCAACTCAAATTACAAGCCTCTGCTCTGCTCTGTATTCACACACCTTTTATCAACACTCAATTTATTCGCATAATTCTGCAAAATTTCACAGCACTGCTAACATTTGGATCATGTACACATCAGATACTGCACTTCATAAACTCAAATAAACCTTGTATATGTACTAAAATCCATCACAAACATCAATTAGGTCAGCCTAATTAGATGTAGCCTCAAATTATGCAAAACGTGCCTTGTCGGCACCCAATTCAAACCAAAGTTGTCTTTGCGACCAAAAGACAAGCAATGTATAGGTCAACATATACCTATAGCAAATCCCTTTTCCATTCACATCATATATTTAAGATCCATGACACATTGCATACATCAAGTCGCCCAGGCATGGAACCCAAAAGCAAAATACTCCAACTGATCATCACCATAGGTGTCACACCCTGTCTTGTTGTTATTGAGTTACTTTTACCATAACGAGTAAATATGATGATGAATACAATCATGATTTTTAATATGTTTGTTAAATGAATGAAATACTGGAATAGGTATTAAAGATCTTATTACTTTGGAAGAGTAATTATGTTTACATTGATGAACATGTATGGCTATATGAATATGCTAATGTTTTATGATGCATGTGGATTTATTATGAATGTCTAACTACCTTGGTGTTGTATTAAGCTGGTTGCAGGAATAGGTTCAATCCTCTAGAAGGGAGGGGAAGTATCACTCAGGAGAAGTATATGAAGGCGCCTATAGGGCGTAGCCATAAAGAAGAGTATGGCTTAATAAAAGCAAACTTATAGAAAAATATGCCTTATTTAGTGTAAAGGTTATAGTGAAGAAGAGAACTTATAATAGATAGCAATACATTCATAGTATGTTGCACATAGGAAATAATGGAATGCATAGGAAAAGAGTTTAAAATAACACATAAAAGAATAGAGACTTAGTCAAACTTAATGAGGGTCAATATAATGTGAATATAGTGCTACTTACAATGAGTGCAATGCTAAGTATTGAACTACATATGTCAACATTGATTAAAGCAATGGAAATGAATAAGTTCAAATCTACTATGTTTAGATAATGCTTAAAGCATAATGATCAATGAGTTGCACATTATGAGATGGTGGCAAGCTCTTTTCAACATGCTGTTATGAAGACAAGGTAACTTGTTAAAGGAAAGTCGATTCACTTGCTAAGTGGAAAACGTATTAACCATGACCAAGTTGACTGTAAAATGTGTTGTCAAATGACTATTGACTGATTCCTCTAGTAAACTGCGAGCTAGAGAATAGGGAAGATGTTGTAAACTTGGCGCCATATTGTGAATTCTCTGACTCCTATAGAAGTCTTTCTTGCTTGGAAGTCGATTCACTATTTTAATCATGTGCATAATTGAATTATTCAAGTATAGTTGGCGTGCCAGAAGGTCGATCTGTTGTTTACTAGGCTAAGTGTAAGCTTAGAAGGCTGCCACCTTTTCTTGTATACATGTTGAGTCAACTTGCATGGCTAAAGTGGTGTCGAATGGCTTATCAATTCTATAGGAATTGATGTCTCATTACTTAGTATAAATAGATGAGCCTATTCTCTCATTTGGATCCTCATTTTGAAGTTACATTCTATTGCTTTTATTTTGGAGCTATATTTATTTGAGTTTAGAGTTATTTTGTGAGAACATAGAGAAAGAGGTTATTGTTAGGTATTGCATTGAGTAAATATAGTAATTGGAGGTGAAGCCTAGCAAGCTGACATTGGAAGGCTAAGAACTAGATTAGTCTATTAAGTTAAGCGATCAATAGGCATGAGAATCTATTCTCCTTTTATTTGTCTTTTGTTATGAAAGAATGAATGTCTTGATTGACTTGTTTGGAATTGCATGAGAATGTTTGCATTAGTGAATTGTACTATTTTCTTATGGAAAGGAAAAGAATTTGTTTCTAATTTCCTATGAAGTGTTTGTATATACTCCATAATAGGAGTGTTTGCTTATCATTAGTATTATATACTAGTTTTGATGAAAGCTTGAATAACTTAGGGGAGCGATTGTAATACTCTTGTATATACCCTATATGGGAACTTAGATGTTATTTCTATACATAGGTAGTAACATTGCATGTATAATGTGAAATGTATCAATGTCACGAAGTGATTTGACACTATTAGCTTATGATGCTAGGAAACCTTAGGAATGATGAGGTTTAGCTATACATCAACAATATGAGATATGATAGGATGAGTCATTGTTATTCTATACTTGTATGATTACTTGATCGTTGCTTTACTACTGAACAAAACCCTTGGTTGAGAGTAACCTATGTGGGTCTACAAGTATATTTGATTAATGATTGAAACCCTAGGTTAAGAATTAACCATTAGGTTAGAGTATATACTTGATTACCCATTGGAATCAATAGGTTGAGAATAACCTACTTGGATGAGTTATGTAGTTGAGCTTTGTTTGAAGCTCATAGGTTGAGTTTAATCTACACAAATTAGACTGATTATTGATTATTGATTGTATCTAGGAATTAGGGTATACCAAGGTTGAGACTCACCTATGTGATTAAATTGATCACTTGAGTTTTTGAATTACTATTTGATTGAAGCCATAGGTGGGACTACTTATTGAGTTATAGTTGTAACTTGATTGGTTGTTTTATACTCTTGATATGAAGTCATATTGTTGAAAATATCCTACTCTTTGAAATAATCCTTTTTACTAAGGAGATTACACTCTTGAATGGAATCATCTATTGATATGATTATTCTTCAATTGAGGTCATTCATTGATGAATACTCTTGATGAGGATCACTTGTTAATGTGATATATTATTGACCAGAGTTAGTTATTTATGAATAATTATTCTATAATAAGATGGAGCTTATGAAGCTATACTTTAGATTATAAAGATATTCCTAGGATTAGGTTGTCCATTGAAGAATAGTTTGTTTATGCAAAGTTAATTTGTAGACTAGAAAAGCTCATATGTTATACCTAGGATTGGAGTATCCATTGAAGGGGGGTAACTTATGCTTATGATTTATTGGTAGAGGTACCATTGTGTTTTGGAAAAGGGGAATAGGTTATTTCTGAGATTAATGATTAGCTATGGATGGAAATTACCTAAGCATAGTATATGAACGGTTATAATCCATACTAAGCTATGGTAGTGTATGTGAATAGGAAGACTGTCACTCGAAGTACTGGGTGAGAATACTTTGGCCAAAGTAGGGTAATTTTCTACTAGGTACACTATCAGCTCACTGTGTTCCTTTTATGCATTCTAGTTCAATATTTTCATACTCGTAGGGGTAGTTATAGTATGATTAGGTTCTGGTTTGTAGGACATAACACTAAGCTCATATAGGCTATTGTTATGGGGTTTACCAACCAATCACTTCGTCGAAGGGTAGGGCCATCTATCAAATGATAGGTGTGTTGGGGATCACATTTGAGTTTGTGGTTGGCGGAAAAGCACTTGAGGGATGCTTCTCCTCATTAGATGGCAGCCAAGGTTTGCGGATGTTTGCACTATAATTGAGGACAACTAGAGTGTGCACACTGGGGAATGGAGACATCTAGAATGTATGCACCAATGCGGCGACATCAAGACCAGTTTGTATATCTATTGCCAAATGAAGCTCATAAGAGCAATGCATGTATCGTGCACCTATTTATATGGAAGAATGTAATCATGAATGATAAACTTGAGTTTATTCAATATAAAATCTATGTTATGGAAAGATTTGTGAAATTATAATGAAATGAAATGGAAGTTTGGAAATAGTTTTTATTTCAAATGTGCATGTAATTTACATTATGGAATTTTTTTTTTTATTGCTATGTTATGGCATCATGGTTCATTCACTTGAGGTGAAAACTTTGGAATTTTACTAAGTAAAACACCAAGGTTGTTACAATTGGATACGTAGAGCACCAAATGTCATGCCAATTGGAAAACATAATGTACTGACACCTGTAAACATTCTCCCAAAACCGCAAAGACTAACTCAAATCTGCAAAGGAATTTGAACTAGGTAGGTAATAGCCAATACACATAAAACTATATAAACCATATTTGTTGATCTTGTGTTACTTGTAACTTTTGAAACACTTATCCAAACCAACTAAAATTTTGAAATAAGATGCTAGTGATATCCATGAAAAACATACATAGAACTGTGGGAGTAGATCTAAAAGGGCGAACAAATGTGAACCAAATTACCATAGGGAATTGTGTGCTGAAACTATCGGTGTAGACACTTTGCAAAAACCCATTTGCAAAATAACTCCTCTATAAACATCCTTCATACTACTTTGACATCCATCATGTAGTGTTGACATCAATGACAACTCGTTAATGACAACCTTCTTCATTCTTTTGACAATTCGTTTGTGACATGCATCCCAACTTATAAGTGGTTGTTAATTGAGCTTTGACTAGTTGAAGATGACCTTAGGTTTCATAGTTTGTATGTAATTGCATTAGTAACCTTGACATAACCTCAATTTTCATTATAGTTTACACACATTATACACACAACCAAACTTAAAAAAGAACATTTAAAGGTTTTTTTATGTTCCCTTTTTGTTTCTTTGAAATATACATGTCATGAATCAAATCATGTGATGGAGATGTGCTCAAATGTAAAACATAATAAGAATTAAGCACATAACTATAGATGAATTATGTAACCCACGATAATGATCGAGTGAAGTAAGTATCAAATAGGGAAGGGAATGTGATGGGGAAATCCCTAAATGAATAAAATAAACATATGTGGTGGTATGATGCTTCCATACTATCCATAGATGAATTATGTAACCCACGATAATGATTGAGTGAAGTATCAAATACGGAAGGGAATGTGATGAGAAAATCCCTAAACAAATAAAATAAACATATGTGGTGATATGATGCTTCCATAGATATAGTGGTCCCACTTGTGTGATATGAATGTCATGCATGAATTAATGACAAATAAATCACATGTCATAAATTGTTTAAATACACCACATTAGTAAGGGAATAATGAATGGATGACAAGGATAAAGGAGCATGGAAATCCATGATGTGAAAACAAGGATCTATCAAAGGATTTAGGGTTCATAAAAGTATGCAATAAAATATAAAACCCTAACAAGAGTAATCAAATGCTATGGAAATGAGATGGAATCTATTCTAGATTAGAATATCAATCTTAAACTATATATAAAATATGTATAAAATGCAATCCTTATAGCCAAGATAAGGGTGAGTAGAGTGGGTGATAAATATGAATTACTTATTAAGCACCAAACCCTAAAATACATATATATGGATCAATTACAAGGATATAAAAGGAATATTTAGATATTAAAAATAGAATATAAACCAAAGAATAGAAATAGTAGATCTAAAAGATCTAATGTTGATAAGAAGCTCTAGAAAGAAAACTAGGTCATGTACAATTTGATGGGTTCACCAAAATTGTAAAGGAAAAAAAACTTTCTTTAAGTTTAGTTCAGGAAAATCTAATAGAATGTATACACATAAGCATGATTAATCTAAATTAATTAAAAATAAGTTGGGACTAATAATTTGATAATTTATAATAATTATTGGATATGATAATGTAAGTAGAAACAATGGTACTTAGCTCTATGACCAAAAAAAGTACTAAATCTTACATAGCTCTTAATCCGAGACAAGGGGTTTGAGTCTAGTACTCACCTCATAATTAAAAATATTTGTTTGCATTGTGTATGTATGAATCCATGGACTAGGTACAAGTTTATGATTGTGGATTGTTGGGGAAAGGTGTCATAAATCTTGCAACCTAATGCTAGTACATTATTCAATTATTGCTTGTATTTTCTATTATTGTTACACATGGAAAAATGAGTGTTCCACTTTGACTTGACAAATAATGCCACATGTAATGTAATATATGATGTGTGTAAGAAGTTGTGAGCATCTAATGCCATTAAGATGTGTAAGAGCATCTTATGACATTGTAAGATGCATAAGAGAACTTATGATGATTCTATGACAAACATAAGAGCACGCAAGAGGAGTCAACTTGCCGACCAACTTAAGATGAGTCATGGAGCATCTTTGAATGGAAAAAATGGAGCTAAATGGAGTGCCCATCTTGGGGAGTGGGTTGTAAAGAGTTATGACAATTATGATAGTGTAAGAACATCTACTAAAAATACCCCATTGAGATGGAGGTATCATAGATTGTATTGCAAGTATAATTATGTTGCTAGAACATCTCCAAATTTGTATGTTGATGTAATCTCTAGTGGAGGCTTGAGCTTCGATTTGTATTTTAACCATATTGATGTTGCTGGAAATACTATTGCTTTGAGTTTTGTAGGTTGGGTTTTTTCTTGTAAGGGTTTTCCTAGTATAGAAACCGTGTTATGCGGTGATTTTTTGGGTGCAATTTTCTCTCCTAACTTTTTTTATTATATTTCCTTGAATTTCTCTCCTCTTAAATTGATGTAGAAAATATTCCCACTATGTTACTTCCTTTCACAAATCTATTTTTACACAAAATTATACTATTTATTAATATATTTATATATAAAAACACTCTTTAAAATAAACCTAATAAAAAATAACATAAATATACAAATTTCAAGTCCTATTGAATGAAGTGACAGCCAGCTCCAAAATGGTACATGCCACATCTAAGCCCCTCATCATTAGCCCCTAAGGGCCATAACTCGGGGAAAATATCCATCTCAATGCTGACATGGCAGCAGAAGGTGGCAGTTTCCTCCAACAATGCCGACAATAGTTAAAAACTGAAGGAAAAGTCGTGCATGTCCAGAATGTTTGATAAAAAGTAGGCCGGTTCAAAATCAGGCTTCCCCAATCGCCTTCCAAACGTCTCAAAGACGGTGGGAAAGCCGCTAATTTAAAGAATGTAACTGACGTTGCCCAAATAGGTGAAGTTCTGGATAGTGTCTCTTTAAATGCACACAATCAGGGCGGCCTAGAAGACCAATTCAACCTAACCCACGGTCAGACTTCTCCCCTACCACACTACCCACTTCTTTTCCATCCACTTTCCCAGGCCATTTGAATTTGAATTATTCCTCCATTGCCGTGTGGAATTCTATGAGAAATCCCGGTTTTTAAACTCTTGCTCCTCCTATAAGACTTCCAAAACCATACAGCTTTGAGTCAGATCTAGCCTTCATATGAAGATTGGGACAAGCATTCATTCTTTGTTTTCCTTTTTTATTAGGTTGATACACCTGCAGCACCGCCAACTCTGATAAGAGATAAGGACAGAGATAAAAAGATTGCCTTTGACATTCTGTTTCTTGGTGCCGTGGTCGGTAGCTCCCAATCCCATATATGTGTCTTCTCCCCCATTTCATTTCCTCATAGACGTTTAAACTTCCAATACCCACTTTAAGTTTCATACCATTACACACTGAGAGCGTTGTTTTTTTAGCATTCTCCCTAGTTACAAACTTTCTCAATATTACTGAGTCCCTGATTTGGGAGTCCTTCAGAGACTTTAACTTGATTTGGGCGTATTCAACACGCTTTACTTTCAAATCCTTGCTAGAAGGATTATACCATTGTCCATAAAAAATCTTTGTTTTCTGCACTCTGCCTGCTTGCAAATTTGACGAAATCCCAAGTTCTTAATCTAGTCTATCCTTGTAAAGCTTCAATTCCAATCCCCAATCCTTAAATCTCGTACGATTGCCGATTTTGCATCAAGAGAACATTGTTCTCTGCACTTTGCCTGCTTATAGATCTTCAGTGACCCCAAGTTTTTGATGTGGGTATCCTTAGAAAAACTTTAATCAATTCAGGATCCTTTTTGAATCCAGGCCTCTACTTAGAAAAACTGTGTTATGTGGTGAATTTAATTGATCTGTTTGAATTCAATTGAGGAGTTGTTTTGAAGATCTCAAATAGTTTGGAGCTTGTTTTTGCCCGTACAAGCGTTTGCATCTAAGATCAAGTTCCGTTCTGAGGAAGCTGTAAAGTTGGAAGGACAAGTATTTTTCAAAGAGTTGTACACCAAACAAGCACACCAACATATCTCGAGGCTCGAAACATAATCAGATACTGGCAGAGGGTTATAGGTATGTGTTGCGAACTAAATTTGTCTAACTTTTATCATTTAAGTTCTGCATATCCAGATTTGATTTGGGTTCTTATGAATAGTTTTCCATACAAACTTTTTTTTTTGTGTTTATCATTTATTATTTGGGTTGTTTGTAAGAAGGTTTAGTATACCAAATAGGTGAAAATCCTGATTTTCGTCAGCGCATATTTGTATCATTCTGTCAGTATCTTTCCCAGTAGACCAATTGCTGGCTTGTTTGTTTGCCTTTTTGCAGTGATTTTCTGCATTAAAGAACGAAATCTCTTAATTATTTGAGTAGTCTGTCCAGAGCGAACTCTGTGTTATTCTGCATTAAAATTTGATTATTGTTAATTTAGTGGCTGGGTGTGTTTTGAGGGAAACCCCCAGTTTCAGCTTTCTGTATTAGGAACAAGACTCTAATTTTTCTTTTATCGGAACCAAATTCCAGTCTCATGATTTGTTTTCTTTGTCAATATGATCATTTGAGAACCATATCAAGGGCACATATTATTACTTTGTACTGTGGAATCAAATCTTGGGATATTATATTCTATAATAAGCAAAAAATTGTCAGTTTTTGGATTTCGACCAGTTTACTTTTAACCAGGTTTTATTGAAAGTATTTCCCCAAATGTGTTTTGCAGAGGCTTCGATCTTGGTTGTTTAGAACTCATTCTGGGAAGCAATTTGTTGATATGATGAAGGTTAGCAGCAGCAGCACCAATAGCATGGAAGGAATGGAAGGTTTTCAAGGTAGTGGTACTTCAGCGAAAGTGATACAGGATAGTTATGGCTTAGGCAATAGCAGAATGTTGTCTTCATCGGGCCCCATAAATTATTCTTCTTTAATTGAAGAAACTATAGAGCCCTCTCCAAGTGAGTGTGCAGAGTACGAGCAATATTTTAATCTCTCGGAGCTCACTGCAAATTGGGAATCCAAGGAATGCCTTGATTGGCCTGCAGAGATGCTGGTAAAGCCAGCCTTGCAGTCACTGGAGATGACTTTCAGGTTAATTTCATCAATCCTGTGTGACACAAGGCCTTACATTAACAAGGAAGAATGGAAAAGAAGGCTTGAATCCATAACAAGTTCTCAGCTTGAAATAATATCAATGATTTGTGAAGGAGATAAGGATGCACCCATTGTTCAATTGTCTGTAAGTAATGGCGTTCTTGCCACCAACGTTGCCCAAGAGGTATGGCAGAGACCTGGGGCTTTACCTGTGGTTAGCAGAATAAGTGAAGAGAGTTTACTTCCTCGTTTGGGGACGTGGAAAAGGGCTGAACATATGGTTTCTAGAATATGGCTTGCAATTGAATGCTATATGCAGAGAGCTCCTTTTACTTTAGGCCTCGGGGAACCAAATCTGTCAAGCAAGCCTATTCTTGAATATGACAAGATCTGCAAGCCAAGCTACCTGTATTCTTTCAAGCAATCTATACAGTTCCACAATACAGAGGATCACACACTTTACACTGTCCATCAGATCTTTGAGGCCTGGATATTTGTAGCCCAATTCTTGTTGAAGAGAGTGCATGAAAGTATAAACAGTGAGGATTCAGTAGGGGCATCCAAAGATTGCTGGGTAGTTGAAAGGATTTGGAAATTGCTTACTGATATTCAGAGTATGTTCCAGTTGGTTGATCCAGATGATTTTCTTTGTCGTAAGCACCAATTGTCCATCAACAGGGCTAGTGGTATTAGTACCTCCAATGGTTCATATTGCCTTAAATCTACTGCTCTGAGGAGTCTTACAGATGAGTGTCGGGAATTAAAACATCTTGTGCCAAAAATTATGGGTGTGGAGGCTGATCCAAAGGGTGGACCTAGGCTTCAAGAAGCAGTTATGCATTTGTTTCATTCTCATAGATTGCCAAGAAGAGAAATCCCAGATGCTACTTCATATGCTTATCATCATGGGACAATTCATCTGCTGCTTGCCTTCCAGGCAGTTGAAGCTGCAGTGAAAAGGTTTTTCTTCTCTTATCAGCAGCTGGTGATTGTTGTTATGGGTAGTGTTGAAATGAATGGATCAGCATATACAGGTGCTTCAGATGCTCTAACTCAAATATATTCTGATCCTCCTTATTTCCCAAGTGTGGATGGTGCCAAGACATTCTTAAGTGATTACTGGTACCACAGTCCTACAACCATGATGGAAGAAAACTTGCACAAACCTGTTAGGAAAGAAAATTAGGTACAAGAAAGCTAACGAGTCCTTGACCAAATGCAATGAACAGGATGATATTACATATACATCAAATCTATCCATACAACACACAAAGATAGATTAGGTTTTTGGATGTGATTATATTCAAAGATCAAATTAAATTCAATGTAAAATTTTGTTATTTCTCCACCTTCAGGGCTTTATTGATACATATTATTGACTCCTGTTGGTGGTTAATTACAGTCATTAATTCATGAGTAATTTTTTCTGTTCTGTACAAAACATTTCAGATCATTCAAATTTTGCAATTCTACAGTGGTATATGACTTTCCTATTGTGTCATTGTAAAAATTATCATGATACCTGGAAATCCATTTTGACTATTCTTCTTTTATACAACAATACATAACTTGCACTTGCATTTCAAATACAAAGCATTTACAAAATCATACTACAAATGCACTAACAATAAAATCATAATATCGCATGTAATAATATAAAAACTCATAAATCTATTCATAACATAATCATTAATAATATTTTTTTTATATTGATCAAAGTTTTTTTATATTATCAAAATTAAAAAGATTACAAAGAGAAAATAATACAGTTCAAAAAAATGACTCTGAAAGAAATGAACAAAACAGAACGGAAAACAGCAAGAAAACAACTCACAAAGTTATCTGCTAACCATTATGTAATCCACCAAACATCAAAAGAGAAACATCCATACAAACATAATCTCAAATATCTGAGATAAAATAACTTAACTAAAATAGTCTGGCTATAGTGATCAACTCCATAGTTTTTTTTTTTAAATTTCTCTGACTCTTGTGGGTTAAGATCATAGGCATTCGACTAGGATCCCATTTAACTATTGTGGGCTAGGTTTACAAACACTGACAAAAGGCCTACAAACTAGTCTTGTTTATCTGAGTTTGTTCTCTGAAGAACTATAATCTGAAAGTGAAATTGTTATAAATATAAACTAAAATGTATTGAGGATGTATAATTAAAAATTGGTACATATAAACATGTTTATGTTGTTTGGACGATGTTCTATTTACTGTTGTGTTCATTTCAGAGAATTTGGTCTAGTACTTGGTTGTTGGTTGGAGTAGTTTCTTCTTAAGGTAATAGAAGGTGAAGGATGGGTGGTAAGGTTGTTCGGACAAGCCATATAGTTCATGGAATCTATTGTAAAGTGATAGTTGGTAAATGGATGGTTGGTTTCTGAGATGGTTTGTTTGAGGAGAAAAGTAGGGATAATAGGTAAGGCCTATCTTAATATCTCTATCATCAAATCGGATTGTAATTTGGGACACATGTGAGATTGGGTCAAGGAGGGTTTATTGGATATTTGACCGAGTTATTTGGGTTGAATTAATGTTTTAAGTGTACTTGTTTGTTTTGAATGATTTGATTGTTTGAATGTATTGGTTGAATCGTTTGAATGTTTATATGATTTGTTTAATTGAATTGTTAGAACATTTGATAGGCAATTCAAAAGGTTTGTTCACAATCATTCAAGTGTTTTGCTCTTTTCAAGTGTTTCAAGTGAAATGAATGAATTAATCTAATTAAAATAATTGATCTAATTAAAAAATTAAAACACAATTTAATGAATTTGTTTTAGTTTATCACATGTAATGGATGAATTAAATAGTCTAATTAAACAATTTAATTAACAATAATATTTAAACAACTATATTAAATTAATTCAATATAATTAAATATTATTAATTAAGACAATGAAACTAAGTACTTGCTTGAAAATAAAACTTCTTTTTGATCTTTCTAGAAAAATAAATAAAAAATAGGAGAAACACTAAATCTTCCCCTCTTTGGTTTCAATAAAACTAAATTTCTTCTTTTAGAAGTAGCAAACAAATAATCATTTCTAAACAATATTTTAGAAGCACACAAACAAATAATTAAATTACTTCTTGAATGCAATGATCAAAATTTTTAATGGAAGCTATGAAATTTTCTCTTGTTTAATTACTGGTTGAGTGGTTTTTGATTTGTTTGAAGGTAGCTAAATTCATTGAAGAAGATTTAGTGTCTCCTTAGAATTTACCTCTAATTTTTCAAAAGGTCATTGAGGAAAACACAACGAACCTCTTGAAGAAATTATATTTTATGTATTTTTTATATTATTTGTTTCGTGGTTTCTTTCAATGAATTAATATGAAGGAATTGAACAAAGAGATTTTAATTTAGTTTTAGGAAATAAAGCATAGACAATCCAACCTTCTTACTCTATAAATTCCTAAATTAATAAGTTGGATCTATTGTAAGGAAGACCATCTCTTACACACAATTCTAAACTCTACTAAAAGTAAATATAATGTAATAAATTGAAAGGAAATTTCACACCTAAAACAAGAGTTTGTTTAGATGTGGACCATTGTTGATTTTGTTCGTAATAGTGTTCTCAATTTCCAAGATCCAACAGTTACTTCTATCCCTCTTTTGTGATCTTTGACTTGTTGAAACTGACAATTTCCTAAGGTTTTAGTGTATGTTCCTAAGGGTTTATTCATTTGGCCTAAAATCCTAAACCCTTTGCATTTGGCTTGTGCTTTAATTTTATAATCTATTGTTGATTGGTTCAACTCGTAATGCTCCCTTAAGTCAAAAAATTGTGTATCGGGTTTCATTTTTCTAGCAGTGCAATTTCACTTGCACTTACTTTTTTAAAGACCACTAATGTGCTAGCATGACATGTGTCTTCCACCATGTCCATACTGGCGAATGACTCCATTCCTCTATGTTGGACCCACCTATCTAGGTAAATCTAAATTTCCATATGATATTATAAAAAGTAGCTTTCCAATTGTGAGGATTTCAATTGTTAGGGTTCTTTGGTGTTTTAAAGTTGTCTGTCATCAAGTGAAACCTAGATTAATTCAATTATCCAAAACCCTAGGTGTTGTGACAAACCTTAAAATGAGTCAAACCACTTCTCAAAGTGGAAAGATGAAGAGGGGGTTGGAGGAAGATATTTTGAGCCAACTTTTGGGTTCATCCAAATGAGAAAATCATACCTAGGGCAATTGAATCCTCTCAAATAGATTCATTGACAGAGTAGAGTTTGTGAGGGATGCAACTATCCATGTTTAGGGTTGGGACTTATTTCATTAATACTATAGGAGAAACAATGCTACACATCCAATCTTAAACATATGGAATTTGGAATTAGGAAGACTATGTTACACAAACGGTTGTCGTTGCACCAAAAGATCGACCTTTTAATGCCCGATACAACTGCTAGAGTTAATGAGTCCACGTGAGGTGAATAAACCATGTAATGAACCCGAGCACTATGCTGCACAAAACAAGGAGACCAAGGGCACACACCTTGCACAAATCCCCCCAAACGTAAGTGAGGGGTTTGAACTTGTGACCTAGACTCTGATACCAATTGTTGCATAAACAGTTGTCGTTGCACCAAAAGATTGACCTATTAATGCTCGATACAACCACTAGAGTTAATGAATCCATAGGAGGCAATTAAGCTATGTCACGAACCTGACTGCTGCGTTGCAAAGCACAAGGAGACTAAGGGCACACACCTTGCAACAGACTATTGGTGCCCAATGTTTTAATCAATGTGGACCTAATAAGGGCCATTGCTATAAATTATTATGGAAAATCAAGGATCCTACTGAGTGTTTTTGGTAGTGTTTTGATGAGGTTAGATATAGAACTAATTTGTGAGGTGTTCAATATCAATATTGGTGCTAATATCACTATAACCTTCAATGTATTATAAAAATAATATGCAATGGATAAATATACATAGAGGGTCATGTGGCTTCCTCACCACAAAAAAATGACTCAAAATAGAAAGTTGGTCAAATTTGTGAGAGATGAGAAGAGCTTTCTCAATGTTGACATTTTTGAGTACTACTTCATCATGACATATTATGCCTTGTGTTAGGTCTTGTCTATTGATTTCAAGCCTCATATTCCCATCCACTTGATGATGATGGCAACAAACATTCAACATAGGGATTTGAATAGAAGTTTTGAATTTTCTACTTTCATTGCAAAAGGAATACATAACGATTTAATGACAATAAAAGGTGATGAAAAAATACTATATTTCAAATGGTATTCCTTATTGTGTCATATTTTTTTGTACACTAGATAAATATTTGGAGCGCATCATTGCAATTAAAAACACAGAATGATGAAGGAGTCCTCGTACGTGTTCAAGTATTGAAACATATTTGGGACATGCATTTCATGAATTCAAATTATGTTGTGTTTGAGGAGTGTTTTGAGCAGGTGGTCTTGAGGAAATTGGGTTATCAATGCAATAGAATATATGATAAGGTGATGATATTTTTGAGGCCTAAGGAAAAATGACCTGAAGTAGGGGTGAACTATAATTTGGGTGATTTGTTTCTCCATTCCAATACCATTGTTATTAGGGTTTATGATGCTATAGTGCAACCTCATATATTGCCAAGGTGTGTTCCAGAAAAGATTGCATTTTTGGAAATCTTATGGTAGCTCAACGAGATAGATAAACTTCATTTGATGACTCACAAGAAAGGATCTTTCTTTCCTGCATATATTACTTGTTTTGATTTTTTGATCACTTCCAAGGAGGAACTGGAGCTATTAGCTACTAAAGTGAAAGCATATAGAATGAGGGTAGATAAGAAGAGAAATTGTGACCTTGAGCACTTCATAGATCAGATTAGGGGAAGAGTGGGGAAATCATAATTTTACCATGAGTTTAACATTATTGAGGATGCAATCAAGAATTGTAACTTTGATGTAGAGCTCAAAAGAATGAAGGATAAATGGTGTGCAATTATTATAGGAGAGGAAGAAAGGAAACATGTTGATCCAAACTAAAAATAGGCATATGAGGAAATTAAAGATCCCAATATCATAATGCAAACCATGCTGGACAACATTGCCACTCTTTCTCTAAGGTTTTTTGCACCACCACAAAGGCTAGTCAAAGAGGAATCACAACAAGTAGATCAAGAGGCTGAACAACTTGTTCAACAACATGAGGTGCTAGTAGCAACAACTACTCCTCCAAAAGTGGCACCAAAGCTACCAAGTGGTGTTCAAACTTTTGTGGATTATTCAATCAATTTTGCAGAATTACATGAGGTGGGAAAACATGTGATGGAAATTGAGGATGTAAAAAAAAATCTTAGTTTCTCCATCTAGAGTCCAAATAAATGATGCTCCTCAAGACAAAATGTTGATTGACCTCAATGTAGGAGGTAATGTTGTTGATGAAATTAGAGATTTAGCTTGTACAGAGTTTCTATTGGATAATGAGTTTTTGAAGTCCAAAGAATTTAAGGATTTATTGATTAAGAATAAAATGGATATCTTCTTCCAAAATTTAAATAAAGAGAGGGAGGAAGCAACAAAAGAAAAGATGCAAGAAATCACCAAGAAGGTCATGCAAGAAGTTTACTTTCATGTCAACAACATTACCTGTGATAAGGGAAGGAGAATAGTGCAAGAGAGTGGTTGTTTACTACTTCCAAATTGGAACATAGCCTCAAAATAACATTAGATACCTTCAGGAGGCAAGACAAAAATGAGGAAGTACTAACATCAAAGGAACATGCCAAGTATTTATATTTTGGGTTTGATTTTAGCACAAACTTTGAGACACTATCAATATGGACAGTGATTCATGAGAATAAAAATCCTCATTTTTCTAGAGACATCAATGAGCTAACATGAAACCTTATTGTTAGGAGATTTGCAAACACAATTACTCCTCAATTTTCATCTCTAGTTGTGAGTATTTCATTATTTAGTGAAGCAACAACAAAGGAATTGCAGGCATATTTTGACAAGTTGCAGAAGGATCATATAAAATTGATTCGTGAATACAATAATGCATAATATTTATTCCCTCCTCCATAGAGTATTGTATCTAAACTAGCCACCCCTCAATCAAGCTTTGTTGATACAAATTTCCAAGATATGGAGGCATTCTCATTAAGAATAAAATAATTGAAAGAGCAGTTAAAGTAGAGCAACGAAGCAAAAAAAAGTTTCTAAAGAAGAAGGAAAGAAAAGAATGGTCAACTTAGTTGATGATTTATTAGGCAATAGATTGGAATGTATCTTGCACAAGTTGGATGATACATGGGTTGGATACAACAATTTGAGGAAGGTGTATACCAACTACTTGCAAAATGAGGAGAATTTGAAAGAAGTATTGAGCACATGGATTCCTAGGGTGTCAATAGTGGGAGTGTTACATATGCAAGCTAATGCCCCTATCGAGATAGCAAGCACTCATGAAATGCTAGGATTAGTAAGTGATATATCTTCTTATCAAGTAAAATTGGACATTCAACTTAAGGGTAAGTTGAATTCTTTTGAAGATTTATATGAGGCATCAATGCCTAAGATTTTGGATGATAATGGAGACATTAAGGTATTTGATAAATGGAAGTCTGACTTCAAAAATATTTTTCCTTCCTTATGTGCCTCAACTTTTGCAAGTGATGAAACAAATTCAACTTTGTTGAATAATACCATGGATAAATTAATAAAGTTGGAATCAAAGTTAGATAGTTTTATCAAAGAAACTAAGCAACTTTAAATGCCATGCATACAACACATATAAACAAAGTGCAAAGGTTCTTGTGTTTCAATGGACTTTAAAAGACATGTATACTTCATGGTCAAAAAAATATAATGGGTAAATCATCTTGTCATGCTTTATTAAAATGGTGGAAAGTGCAGTGTGTAATTTTTATTCCATCTCTAGGTCACATGTTTGATGGATTTCATGAGAACTTAAGGACTTTTGCATGCATATTTGTGTTGGAAGAATGAAGAAGAATGGCTAATTGTACAATTTTGTGTTTTCATTGATGTCACCATGTTATATGAGTTGCAATTGCAAAACTAAGTCATTGGTTGATCCAGTATTTTGGTCTGGTATCTGAACTGGTATACAGTTTACATCCTCCTGTATTTTGGTTTGCAATCCTCCATGGTTGATAGTTGTTGTTTGCAGTTTTGGGAATTAGTTTATGGATATTGAAAGAATGTGTGTTCAAAATCTCTCATGCTCAGGTGCTCGTATGGTGTATCAACATTACTCTATTGATTGCATTTTGCTATTAAGCCTATCTTTGGCCAACCTCGTGGATAATTGGTGGTATGGTGAATTAATTTTTTTTTGTGGATATATGCATGACCTATCTTAGGTCCATGTTGACATGATGTAGTGTGCTAAGTGTTTAAATTGTCTTTGGAAGATTTTGTGAATGCTTGAAGTTGACAGTTGATATTTTTTTATGAACAAGGATTGCATCTAATTAGGCCAACCTAATTGATGCTTGTTAATAGGTCAGATATATATGTTGGTCAATTTTGAAGATTGTACATATGGAAGAGAGTGAGGAATGACATTCATGTGAATGTGAAGAAGTGCGAAAATGATGAAGTGTGTTAAGTCAGTATATTGAGCATCACTAGAACTATATCAACACTTGTTAGGTGCACTCTCATCAGTTCATTTCAGATATGGAGCCAATTTTGTTTTGTAATTATTTTGTAGGTAGTGAGCCTCCTTGTGTAAGTAGTGAGCTTTTGTATCCAGACAGTGAGTCCTATTCTGGGCAGTGAGCCTTATATATTCAATTTTGCTATACTTTATACTGTGAGTTAATCCTCACCGTGGTTTTTCCCTTATTGGGTTTTCCACATAAAATCCAGTGTTCATTATGTTGATTTTGCTTTATGTTATCTGCATTTCATGTTCATACTTAATAACATAATAGTGTGGTTGTGAAGTTGATAAGTGTTTGAAGTTTTGTGTTTGAATTTGGTGACAACTAATTCATCCCCCCCTCTCAGTTGTCCTGTGCCTTTTAACAATTGGTATCGGAGCTTTGGTTCCTTGGTGAAGAGCTTAATTGCTTGAGGAAGATCCAAAAGGTTGATCAAATGGATGATAAAGAAGAACTCCAGGATGCACTTGAAGATAAGGCTGAAAATGAAAATAGAGATCTGAAAGAAAATATTGATGATGCAAATGAATGTGTCTAGAAATTGAAAGAGAAATTGAAGAAATTCAAAGAAAGGAATAAAGAAGTGAGTGAGTAGCTAAAACAAGAGATCATCAGATTAAAAGTTCTAGTAGAAGAAAATAAGAGAATTCGAGAATGTCTGAATACAATGGTGTAGAGCAAGACTGATGAGTGCACTAGACTTGAACAAGAGGTGGTAAACTTGAAAGTTGAAGTGGAGAAAGCTAAACTTTGTGAAAACAATTTCAAATCTAGCTTTGACAAACTTGATGAGTTGATTGCAGGATAGAAACCAAGTAAAGACAAAGGTGGCTTGGGAAATGAAATGGATGAAAGTTCAAAGGATAATCAAAAGATTCAAGACAAACAGAAGCAGAAAAGAAATTCAAGAAACTTTGCTAGAAGACAGCCTATGAGATAGCCTAATGCTCAAAGGTATCCCTCTTTCAATGGTGTCTACTTTTTTATGTAATAAATTTGGTCACAGGGAAACATAGTGTAGAAATAAAATGAATTGTAGAAGTAAAATGAATTAGTTTTCTGGAAAATGTTTTTTGCAAGAAATTTGGACATAAAGCCATTGAATGTAGATCTCATATGAGAATGATTAGTCAAGTGATCATGAATAGATTTAATGGAGGTAGAATGAATCAATCCTTTAATGGTTACTGTTATACTTGTTGTAAGGAAAGCTTAGGTGCGGAACAAACTCTCCTAATGTCAAAACCTCAGGGAAGAAAGCAGAGGTGACTTTAAATTTTGCAATTACAGTTCAATTAAGATACTCAAGAAAGAAATAACATAATAGAGAAATGAACATACACAATTAGACACCAAATTTACGTGGGAAAACCCTTACAGGAGAAAAACCCACCACACCAAGAAAAGCCTCTTTGTATTACAATAAACAAAATTACATACATAGTACAAACTTCACTTTCTGATGTCAATTTACAAAAGCAACATTTCCTTGATCAACCTTGTATAAAACATCACAGTTACAATGCTCTTAGAATTGAATTCATACAAATTGATCAAATCTTGTTCAATCAAGCAACCCATTTGTTATCTCGAACTGTTCATCGTCATCCACCATTTCTTGAGATTCATCCATTCTCTCATAGTATGTTCATCTCCCTCACAGGAACGGTCACAACAATCCAACTGCTAGCGGTTCACATTCCGCTTCTCTAATTGTTCAAAAACATACCACATAGGATAGACATTTGGTCAAGGCATTCAAACAATATCGTATGTCGGTGAGACACTAGCCCATGTCTCCTTGATGCCACAATTCCCAATCACAGAACCATCGAAAAGACCACTGCTATTGGCAAAACATCATACCGAACACAAATCCAACTTGTGTAGAACTATCGGCAAGAGTTTCACTATCGCTAAGAGTATTATACAACTTTATGTCATACCGATGTTCATACCCATCGGCGAGAGGAAAACCATCGGCAAGAGTTCTAACCGAAAACACCTATCTGTCGGTGAGACCAACAGTCATCGGCGGGAGATCATACCAAAGACATACCTGACAGTTCATATTACTCTGACTAGTCTATTGGCAAGAGCAACACCATCGACAAGAGGTTACACCTAAGTTCATCGCATGGAGATTCATCTACAGTTCACAAACAATTCCGTCAATGAGAGAAATGTTGTCGCTAAGAGGTCATATTGAATGCACCAGCCTGTCGGCGAGACCACATCCATCGGCAAGAGTTCTTACTGAATGCAAACCTGTCAGCCAAGAGTCTCTCTGATGACATTCATCACCTATGTGAAAAATCTCGGTGAGACATACATGGTCAGAATAAGTCATTCCGAATGTTCATGCCTCTCCCCGATGACTTCTGTCACCACGAGTCTCCTCGATAACCATTAGAAACCAACCCGTTGACAGGAGATCTGTCCGGGCAGAATGAGATGGAAGTTTCATAGCGATCGACATGTCTTGCCGATGACTCCCGTCGGCAAGACATAACCAAAGTCTCAGTGACCTAAGCACTTCAAATGTTTAGAACACATCTGCTAGTTGGTAAGACTTCTAGAGGGTCTCACCAATTTTTCCCTTTCAGGAGTTTCATGCCAGTAAGCTTGAGGCACATTTTCCAACAATCTCCCACTTGACGAAGATCTTACTGACACCTCCAGAGCACAAGAAAAATACTAAAATTCATGGGTACTGAGGCCCATTGAACTGGCACACCACCTGAACTTGTTTGTGCTCACTGGTTTCGTCAATGCATCTGCAACATTTTCCAAAGTATCCACTTTTTCTAAAGAGACCTTTCCATCCTCCACCATATCTCGTACAAAATGATACTGCACATCAATATGTTTCATCCTGGCATGGAAAGTAGGATTTTTTGCCAAACAAATAGCACTCTGACTGTCATAGTAAATTGTAATTATTCCTGCATCAAACCCAATGTTAGAACACAAATGTTTTAACTAGATTGCTTCTTTACAGGCGTGTGTTGTTGCCATGTATTCTGCCTCTGTAGTGGACAAAGCGACTACAACTTGCCGCTTACTCATCCAACTAGCTGCACCACCATTCATCATGAAAATATATCCACTAGTGGATCTTCTGCTTTCAATGTCCCCTGCCCAATCAGAATCCACATATCCTCGAATGCTGAGAGTCCTCTGTGATTGAACCAAATTTCCATGGTAACACAAAGAATATTCTGAAGTGCCCTTGAGATATCTAAACACCCTTTTCACAGCATCCCAATGTGTCCTTCCAAGATTTTCCATAAAATGACTAAGAACTCCCACTACTTGAGAAATGTCTGGCCTTGTACAGACCATTGCATACATTAAACTACCAACTGCACTAGCATAAGGCACTTTGGTCATGTCCTCTATCTCAATAGGATATTTTGGATAGTCTTCAACAGATAGCTTCATTCCCTGTAAAACTGGAACAACTGGCTGCTTGCAATCAGTCATACAAAATTTCTCCAGAACTGTATTAATATACTTACTCTGACTGAGCCAAATTTTTCTACTCTTCCTGTCTTTGGTTATTTCCATTCCCAGAATATACCTGGCTGCACCAAGATCTTTCATTTCAAACTTTGCAGACAACTGAGATTTTAGATCAGAAATCATTAACTTACTATTGCCTATGAACAACATATCATCAACATAGAGCAATAATAAGAACACGATCATTTTCAGCTTTGTAATACACACAATGATCAGATTTCGATCTTACAAATCCCAATGACAAAACAAACGTGTCAAACTTCTGGTACCACATTCTAGGAGATTGTTTTAATCCATACAGAGATTTTTGCAACTTGCAAACCAGTTTTTCTTTACCTTTTTCCACAAAGTGCTCAGGCCGGGACATATAAATTTCTTCTTCAAGGTCACCATGAAGAAATGTTTTCTTCACATCCATCTGTTCAATCTCTAAGTCATACGCTGCTGCAAGTGACAAAAGAAATATGATAGATGTCAGCTTAGCTACAAGAGAAAATATTTCTCCATAATCAATTCCCTCTACCTGGGAATAACCCTTCAAAACAATCTCGCCTTATACTTTTCCACACTGCCATCCAAACCTATTTTCTTTTTAAATACCCATTTGTAGCCAACAACTTTTCTGCCGGCAAGGGCACCAAACTCCAAGTATCATTCTTTTCTAATGATGCCATTTCTTCATTCATGGCTTCCAACCAAGAGTTTGAATCAGACATTCTAAATGCCTCTTTCACAGTCCTAGGCTCATCAGTGCTAGAAATTAAAGCATAGGCACAAGTAGAATCTAACAAAGAAAACCCATACCTATCAGGTTGCTTTCTTTCACGTGTTGACCTCCTCATAGGCTGAGGATGAGGTTGATCTTCTTCTTCAAAACTCTTAGAACTACTTGAGCTCTCCTCAGATTCAGGTACATTTTAAATTTTCAATTCCTCTTTATCTGGTGTCAGGGGAATTTCAACTACATCCTTTTTATCTTCTAATTTTGTCTCTGATTGTAGATCCAAAGTAGAAGGCTTCAACTCACAAAAAATAACACTTCTAATGTATAGAACCTTCTCCGTATCAAAATTCCAAAGCTTGTATCCTTTTATGCCAACACTATAACCAATAAAGATACATTTAACAACCTTGTTTTCCAATTTAGATATTTTTTCATTTGACACATATGCATATGCCTCATAGCCAAAGACACAAATGTGTCTCAGAGAGGGCTTCTTTCCAGACAATGCTTCCAAAGGTGTTTTCTCAACAAGAGCGGAATTTAGAGAATGGTTTATTAAATAACATGTTGTTGCAAATGCCTCAACCCATAACTTCTCCTCCAAGCCAACACTGCTCAGCATAGTTTGTGCTCTTTCCATCACTGTCCTGTTGAACCTTTCTGCAACTCCATTTTGCTACAGAGTGTAGGGTGTAGTTTTATGTCTTTTAATCCCATGATCTTTACAGTACCTTTCAAACTCATCAGAACAAAACTCACCACCATTGTCAGTCCTTAAACATTTTATTTTTCTTCCAGTCTAATTTTCCACAAGGTTTTTAAATTCCTTAAAACAACTGAACACTTCTGATTTACTTTTCAAAAAATAAAAAAATGCCCTTCTTGAATAATCATCAATGAATGATATATAATATCTTGATTTAGACAAAGAATGAACATTTATTGGACCAAAAACATCAGAATGAATGTAATCAAGTAAACCAAAAGATTTGTGAGGACTGGAGTAAAATGAAACATGATGTTGTTTACCATATATACAATGTTTACAAAACTCGAATTTGAGGTTACAATCATCAAGCCATTCAACCAGGTTTTTATTTTTCAAGGTTTTTAAACCTTT
Source organism: Sequoia sempervirens (assembly GCA_007258455.2). Classification (NCBI taxonomy): domain Eukaryota; kingdom Viridiplantae; phylum Streptophyta; class Pinopsida; order Cupressales; family Cupressaceae; genus Sequoia; species Sequoia sempervirens. The sequence goes on from VDFB02000003.1 coordinate 351,809,106, forward strand.
TTCACCAATGTGGCCTAGCCTATGATGCCAGAGCATAGTCTTTTTTGCTGGAAGTTTAACTTCCATAGAGTTTGCACTATCAGGAAATTTTTCCCCTTTTTCTCCATGAGTAGCTTTTTGTGACTTTACAGAGACACTATTGCATTGCACAGCATGTGCATCCAGCTTATACAAGGTACCAATACAAGCACCCCTAGCTAGCACCATTGAGCCTCTAGTCATCTTGCATCCATTTCTAGAGAATGTGACTTGCACTTCGATATCATTCAACTTACTAACAGAAATTGAATTTCAAGCCAAACTTGGTATATGCATTACATCATTGATCCCCTTCACTCTTCCATCAAGGAATTGAATTTTGACTCTTCCACAACCATCTATTTCCAGAGATGAATTGCTTGCCAAATACTCCCTTCCACCATCTTATTGTTCATACTTAGTGAACCATTCTCTATGAGATGTCATGTGGAAAGATTCTCCAGAATCAATTAGCCAAACATCATCTGATGCTTGTGTAGCCAAGGCTACAATGAAAGCGTCTACATCACTCTGAGAAGAATCATTGTTGGAAGAGTACTTCTTCTTTTTCTCCTCTTTATAATCCTTTCGGACATGACCAGGTTGTCCACAATTCCAACACTTCACCTTGGACTTCTTGCCAGGAGAGTTTGATCTCCTCTCTGATTTGGATTTGGACTTCTTGTCCTTCTTCTTGCCTTTTTATTTCGATCTGCCTCTAACAACAAGAGCCTCCTTCACCATCTTAGAAGATTTTCTTCTCATCTCTTCTAATAACAAAGAAGCAACAACATCTTCCATCTTAAAAGTGGATGTTGTATTCCCAATAGCCATAACCAAGTGATCCCAAGAATTTGGTAAAGAACATAACAGTAGCATACATCGATCTTCTTCATCAATCTTCACACCCATAGATTCTAACTGAGCAATCAACATGTTGAAAGCATTCAAATGATCAACAACAGATGCTCCTTCCTACATTTTCAAAGAATACAACTTCTTCCTCAAGAACAACTTATTCACCAATGACTTGCCTTGATAAATAGCTCCCAGTCTCTTCCACAAAGAAGATGCAGTCTTTTCTTCATGAATATTTAGAAGAAAAGAGTCTGCTAAACAGAGCCTTATCAACCCCTTTGATTTTTGATCTGCAAGGTCCCAATCCTCTTGCTTCATGCCTATAGGCTTCATTCCAAACACATCAAGCCAAAGATCATGATCAACCAACAGATCTTCCATTTTAAGTTTCCACAACTCAAAATTACTGCAATTGAATTTCTCAATTTCAATCTTTCCTGACGTGCTTGCCATCTCAATCTGTAATTCAAATTACCAGACTTCTACAAGACTCCCACTGAACATAATTGACACAAAAAACCCAAAGTACCCACTATAGACACGCAAAATTAGCATTATGCACTTAGTTCATATCCATCCGCTCATTCATAAATCAAATTCACGTTCATCCACTCATTAGGTAAATCAGGTTCATTTAATCTCTAAGGATTATCCACTTAAATTGAATAAATTAACTTTATTTAATTTAGGCCTATCATTCCCTCTTTGATTAAATAAATCAAGACTTTATTTAATTAAATCCCAAAATTCATATTTCTCTCCTTTTGATTTAAATAAATCCAAATATTCAAGTCAAAGGGGTCAAAATCACCTAATCATCATTAAGTTAATCTAATCCTAATTAGCCTAACCTAACCACCCATCACATCCTCTAGATATTCCCACTTGCACCAATAAATGAATTTATTGATTTATTAAAAGCAACATTTTCCATCAACATGACATCTTTGAGGAATATTCCCTAGAATTTGAATTCAAAAAAACAATTGGACATGTACACCCAACAAAGCATTTATGAGGCCTTACATGTCTCTTACATGTCCCTTGCACAAGTCAAACTCAACATTAACTCTCAAATTCAAATTTGAATCTCCCTCTCTTTGGCACATTGACCAAAATGTGCTCATCCTCCAACCTATCACATGATGACAAGTGGCCTCTTTTCATTGGCTTGTTTTTGATCCCACATTGCTCTCTCATAAGAATTCTTTCAACTTGAGAATCTTTAAATAGAGACCATCTCTATTGATCAAATCCTCCACAACTCCACAACTCCACAATCATTCATGTAAAGTCACTCTCTTCAATGGAGAACTGATTTTGTCCACTCCATATCTTAGCATTCCATATCATATTCAAATCATTTTCATCATGGAGCTTAAGCAAGGATTGGGAAAGGGCTATTTTCCACAATAGCACCAATCAACTATGGGATAGGATTCATTTCATGTTTTATATGCCATAATTTATCTTGTAATTTTTTTTCATTTTGAAACATGATTTATTATTTCATAGGGATGTCTTATTTGATTTGCTTAAAGTTTACTAATAGTTGTTTGTTTTGAACAAACCTTTAAATGCAGATTTAGCATCCACACCCACAAGGATAACACAACTGGCCAGGCTCTGATACCACTTGTAAGGGAAGCTTAGGTGCGGAACAAACTCTCCTAACATCAAAACCTCAGGGAAGAATGTAGAGGTGACTTTAAATTTTGCAATTATAGTTCAATTAAGATACTCAAGAAAGAAATAACATAATAGAGAATTGAACATACACAATTAGACACCAGATTTACATGGGAAAACCCTTACGGGAGAAAAACCCACCACACCAAGAAAAGCCTCTTTGTACTAGAATAAACAAAATTACATACCGAGTACAAACTTCACTTTTTGATGTCAATTTATAGCAGCAACATTTCCTTGATCAACCTTGTACATAAAATCATAGTTACAATGCTCTCAGAATTGAATTCATACACACTGATCAAATCTTGTTCAATCAAGCAACCCGTTCGTTATCTCGAACTGTTCATCGTCATCCGCCATTGCCAGAGAGTCATCCATTCTCTCACAGTCTATTCATCTCCCTCACAGGAACGGTCACAACAGTCCAACTGCTAGCAGTTCACATTCTGCTTCTCTGATTGGTCAAAAATAGACCACATAGGATAGACATTCGGTCAAGGCGTTCAAATAGTATCGCATGTCGGTGAGACACTAGCCTGTGTCTCCCCAATGCCACAATGCCTAATCATAGAATGATCGACAAGACCACTGCTATCGGCGAAACATCATACCAAACACAAATCTAGCTTGTGCAGAACTATCAGCAAGAGTTTCGCTATCGCTAAGAGTATTATAGAACTTTATGTCATACCGATGTTCATACCCATCGGCGAGAGGAAAACCATCGGCAATAGTTCTCACCAAAAATTCCTGTTTGTTGGTGAGACCAACAATCATCGGCAGGAGATCATACCAAAGACATTCCTGGTAGTTCATAATACTCCTACTAGTCTATCGACCAGAGGTTACATCGAAGTTCGTCGTATGGAGATCCATCGGCAGTTCACAAACAATTTTGTCGGCAAGAGAAACCCTGTCGCTTAGAGGTCATATCGAATGCACCAACTTGTCAAAAAGACCACATCCATCGGCAAGAGTTCTTACCGAATGCAAACCTGTCAGCCAAGAGTCTCCCCGATGACATCCGTTGCCTATGTGAAAAATCTCGGCGAGACATACATGGTCGAAATAAGTCATTCTAAATGTTCATGCCTCTCCCCGATGACTTTTGTCACTATGAGTCTCCCTGATAACCATTAGAAACCAACCCATCAGCAGGAGATCTGTCTGGATAGAATGAGATGGAAGTTTCATAGCGATCGACATGTCTTGGTGACCTAAGCACTTCAAATGTTAGAACACAACTGCTAGTCGGTAAGACTTTTAGAGGGTCTCGCCGATTTTTCCCTTTCAGGAGTTTCATGCCAGTAAGCTTGAGGCACATTTTCCAACACTTGTAACAAATTTGGACACAAAGAAAATAAATATAGATGAAGGGTTAATGGAGGTTAGACAAATCATAGAAGTGTTGTCTGCTATAATTGCAACAAACCTAGACATATCTCAAAATTTTGCAAAAGTAAGAAGGGAGAGCAGTTTTCTTCGGTAGAGAATAACGAGCCAACAAACAAAATTGATAAAGATGAGGTGAAGAAAGAGATGAATAGGATATGGAGAAAGAAAAAGGAAGATCCAGAGACATTGACGTGTTTGTGCCCTCATTCGGTATAGACAATTCCTTTAGGAATTAGACCTAGCATGGTCTTAGGGGAGGATTTGACAAAAAACCATACAAACCCCCTGGATGAATGGCATGTCAGATGTTGGCACAAGGATATAGTGTAAATAATGAGTAAACAGAGGTTATGGAAAATAAATCAGAAGAAAAATTGTAGGCATTTTCTTTTGTGGATCAATTTAGGGTTTACAATTCAGAGAAACACGAGTTTTATCAACTTTTTGAAGTTTTTTGCATTTAATGCGAATTAGGGCAAACCAATGGTGTATAAAGTAAAATTCATAAGTATTTTTGATCACTTGTACACTTGCAGAGTTTGAAAAATGACTTGGAGCAATCCCAAAGCGATCTCAAAGTGATTTGAAGCAATTCTGAGGCAATTTGAAGGAATTATTACAGATAATTAAGAATTATTTTTTAGTTTACAAAGGGGAAGAAGGGAAAAGGATGAAGTTTCGATTGAACAATAAAAAATTCAAGATAGATAAGCACAATGAAGGATAGAGGATCGAGTGGCAATATATCACTAAAGCTTAAATGTGTTGAATTGGAAGAATTCAATCATAGAAAGATGAAGGAAATGGAACTAGGGCTAAAGATAAATGAATTGCAGAGCATAAAAACTATAGGTATGGATTTATGGGGAGAATTTCCTTGGTTTGCAGATAAAGAATCTATCTTGTTCTTGTTATGTCAACTTAAGAATCACAACATTATGTTGGACAAACCCTACTTGATCACGAAAGAGGCAATCAAAGCTATTACTGGTTTATGCAGTGTCGGGGATCTCCCTAGGAAGAAAACTATGAAATAAAGAGATGTGGAGGAACTTACTGGTATTGACAAAGATCCTCGAGCTCTATTGATAAATACTATTGCTGATTCTGCTGTGAGGTATGTTGTGTACGCCATCTCTTATAAAATCTATTTTAGAAATTGTGAAGGTTCGACTTCAGCTATCACTGTATATCTTGCACATATGATGGTTAAGGAAAACAAGCATTTTGATTTGTGTAGCCTATTATTAGAAAACCTAATTGAGAATTTCAGAATGTCCTTGGTTGAGGGCTATCCTTTTCAATTTGGGTCTTTGCTCATATGTTTGATATTTTACTTTCTGAGCTCACTACCGGGAAGAGAGAATGTTGAGTGGGAATCTGGTATTCTTGTCAGAAAACAAGTTTACAAGCATTTGGAATAGATGGAGGAAAATATAAGTGTTTGCAAAATCTATTTTGCATCCCTAAAGGTGAATCTATGCTCTGGTATGCTGGTACCTATTCAGTTTGAAGTGGGCTCCTCCTCCAATAAGAAAGAATTGGAAGTTGTCATTGGTGAATCTTCTCCGAAATCTAAAAGGAGAAAAACTATCACAAAAGAAGTTATCACTATCTTGGAAGAAGACAAGAATGAAGAAGAATTTCTATCTAGATCTGACTCCCTTGATTCAAAAGATATATGGATGATGTACTGGTTGATTACTTGCTCAATAGGGTAATTTCAGTTTCAGATGTATTTGATTTATTACCAGATGATCTAGTAGAGATTATTGAAGAAAGAACATTGTAGGAAGGAACCGAAGGTCATAAGTTCGAAGCTATGATTAAGAGAAGATGTGTAAATTCCAAAAAAATGTTATCTAAACACATTAATGAGACAAGGGAATGCATCAAAGAAGCTTCTATTATCTATAGGTATTGTCTCTGGTGGCCGATAGTTGCTGAAAATTTTAGAAGCATAATTGAAGCCATTGAATCTGAGATGAATTGTATTAGAAAGAGTTTTGATTTCTTCAAAGACAAGAATGGAAAAAAAAGAATAAGAGTTGGTGAATTGCAAGTAGAATTGTTGATTTCTCAAATGCAAAGAGAAGACTTGGTTAAAACCTTCTGGTTGGTTAAATAAATTGTTGAGGTCCGGTTGGATTATCTCTTTCGAATACTCTTTGATGCAGAAGATTGTGAATGACAATGTTTGTCTCTGGACTAGACATCCTCTTTTACATAGTTGTCTTTATTGGATGGTATGGGTGCAAGGATGAATTCATATGTACTTGCTTGGAAAATGATTCTTCTGATCATAAGAGACAGGTACAAGAAAATCTTTTGTGTAAAAAGTATCATTTTCACTTGAATGTTTGAAATGGGGAGTTGGATTTTTTTTGTATATACGATGTTACCATATACATTCGTGCACATCCTATTGTTTTTGTCTCCCTTTTCCATTGATGTCAAAGGGGGAGAGAAGTATAGAGGGAGAGAGGTGTGGAGAGAGGAGTAAAAAGGGAAAGGATAATGATGATAAGGGGAAAGAATGTTTGTGTTGTAAATTTTGTCACGTGTTGCCATCAATGAAAAAGGGGGAGATTTTTGGAAGAATGAAGAAGAATGGGTAACTATATAGTTTTGTGTTGTCATTGATGTCACCATGTTATATGAGTTGCAACTGCAAAACTAAGTCATTGCTTGATCCAGTATTTTGGTCCAGTATTTGAACTACTATATAGTTTACATCCTCTGGTATTTTGGTCCGCAATCCTCTGCAGTTGATAGTTGTTGTTTGTGGTTTTGGGAATTAGTTTATGGATATTGAAAGAATGTATGTTCAAAATCTCTCATGCTCAGGTGCTTGTATGGTGTATCAACATTACTCTGTTCATTTCATTTTGCTATTAAGCCTATCTCTGGCCGACGTCATGGATAATTGGTGGTATGGTGAATTAATTTTGTTTTGTGGATATATGTGTGACCTATCTTAGGTCCATGTTGACATGATGTAGTGTGCTAAGTGTTTAAATTGTCTTTGGAAGATTTTGTGAATGCTTGAAGCCGATAGCTGATATTTTTTTATGAACAAGGATAACATCTAATTAGGCTGACCTAATTGATGCTTGTGAATATGTCAGATATATATGTCAGGCAGTTTTGAAGATTGTACATATGGAAGAGATCGAGGAATGAAATTGATGTGAATGTGAAGAAGTGTAAAAATGATGAAGTGTGTTTAGTATATTGAGCATCACTAGAACTGTATCAACACTTGTTAGGTGCACTCTCATCAGGTCATTTCATCTGCGAAGCCAATTTTGTTTTGTAATTCTTTTTGTAGGAAATGAGCCTCCTTGTGTAAGTAGTGAGCTTTTGTATCTGGACAGTGAGCCCTTTGGTAGTGAGCCTTATATATTCGGTTTTGCTATACTTTATATTGTGAGTTAATCCTCATTGTGGTTTTTCCCTTATTGTGTTTTCCACATAAAATTTGTTGTTCATTGTGTTGATTTTTCTTTTTGTTATCTGCATTTCATGTTCATACTTAATAATAGAATAGTGTGGCTGTGAAGTTGATAATTGTTTAAAGTTCTGTGTTTGAATTTGGTGACAACTGATTCACCCCCACCTCTTAGTTGTCCTATGCCTTTTAACAATTTGGAATTTGTTAATGATCAAAATGATAGAAAATGGGAAGGATTGTATTTTCTCATGCCTCTAGGTGGATTTGTAGATCCCAAAGGGGTAATATTTGTGTAAAGAATTTATCATGATGACAACTAAGGGTATGAAAAATCCCTATAATACCACATGATCACATTTCTTTCCTAGGATTATATTTATTGTTGTAGTCTATATATTTGAATTCATCATTCATTGTAAGGGTTGGTTCTTTGGGTATTTTTTATTAGTGTAGAGCCTTGTAGGGTTCTAATTTTTGGCAGTATATCTGTCATTAAAATTTCTCTCTAAGTTACAAAGAGTTAGCTACTATAGCATATATTTGTAAATAATTATCTCCTTGGATAGGCATTAATACTTTAGAGGATTTTTATGGTTTCTAGGTGCAATAGGTCCCCTCGTATTTTCTCTTCCACAATATTTATTGGTGTAGCTATAAATGGGTATTTGAAAATACAACATTTAATCAATGGCATTGTTATGCTCCTACCCCTATAGTATGTATAGTGTTATGAGTAGTCAACTTGTGGCTACCTTAACTCTTAAATAAGTAATATCATCATTGTTATATTGTTATTTATTTATTAAGGTTGTCCTAAGGCTAATCTAGGTCAGATTGGGTAATATCCTAGGCATAAGTATGGTATATATAGGAGGTATAGGTAGGTTATTATCATCATGTTGAGTATTGTGTTCTTATTGAAGAATATTGGAGGTATCCCCCTCAAAGTGTCATATTATAATCAATTATTTGAAGCACGTTCCTATTAAATTCTTCCATTATGCAAGTTATTTCATAATAAGTGGTATTAGAGCATGATCTTGGCATCGTGATGACAAGACATTTTTTTAATTTTGAAGGTCATTTTGTGAAACACATATCTCCCATATTTTGGAAAATTTGTGTCTAATTTTTAAAAGTTTTTTGAAGAGAATATCAAAGTAGCTACAATCAAAATTTCAAAGGAATTGGAGCATAATTGAGTGATTTATTGTAGAATTAGGGTTTCTTCCCAATTTATTTGGAAAGTGCATATCTTCCAAATCTTGCTAAATTTATTCCTAATTTTTAGTGGTTTTTGAAGAAGTTAGAGAGGAACCTAGAGTAAATATTTTAGATTAATTGAAGCATAATAAAGTGATTTATTTTATAATTAGGTTTTCCAACAAATTCACTTTCAAGGCTAAAAAACACCTAATTTTTGGGATTTTTTTTGGAACTTCTTCACAACAAAAAGTAGCCACAAAAAAGAAGAAAAAGAAAAATAAGTAGAATAAGAAAAATAGAGAGAAAGAGAAAGAGAAAGAACAAGAGAAAAAACAAGAACAAGAACAAGAGAAAGAGAAAGAGAAAGAGAAAGAGAGAAAGAGAAAGAGAGAGAAAGAGCAAGAACAAGAGCAAGAACAAGAAGAATACGAATAAGAAGAAACAATAGAAGAAGTGGAAGAAAAAAGGATATGAAGAAGAAGAAACAAATTATCATTGAGGACAATGCTTTTGTAAAGAGGAGGGCAATGGGTGTGTGCAAGAAGTTGAGTCCACTTTTTGGTTAAAAAGTGGAAGTGTTTTCCTTGATTTTCAGAATTTGTCTCGTTTGACCTAAAAATTTGAAGCATTAAAAGATTGAATTTTAAAGAAATTCAATAATATGAAATGTAGTACTTCAAGTCTAGTTTCCAAATATGTAATTTTTTTTAATACCTAAATGATAAAAATTTATTTTCAATAGGAATGTCTAAAACCCACTGTTTAAAAGTCGCTTTTTTTTACCATACCATGTACATGTACATCATCCATATTTTGACCTAAATAATTTTATTTTTTTGAATCCTTTTGGGAAAAGATCTATAACACATTGAAGAATGTGCACAATATTTTTTTTATAATTTTTTTGTTAATTTTTTATTGGCCATAATTGTTGTTTTGAAAATTCCTCGTGTATGTCACACATAAGATGACCTAAACTTATCATTTTTTGATTTTCTTCAAATTGAAAAGAATTGTCTAAAGAATGTGCACACATAATTTTTTTCAATAAATTATTTTAATAAAAAGCTATTAAAATACTAAAAAAACTTGATATTTCAAGTTTATGGATTGGTTTCATAAAAAATTATTTGAAAAATAGAAAAAAAAATCCAATTGTAAAAAAATTTATATATTTGGAATCTACACAATCTCATCTATACTAGGTTTTAATTTTTCCAAAAAATTCTACAAAAAATGTCTTCAAACATATGTCCAAAGTCACTATTTTCTACTAACACTGACATGACCTTCAAGTTGCAGGTCAAAGCGGGTCCAAAGCTAATGGTTGGCTCCCCAAGCCTTTTTTTCGAGTTGAAACCCATAACAAAAACCAAGCCAAAAGTTTATTTTTTAGAAATGGGATCCCATTCTAGAAACGAGATCCCATTTCTAAACGGGATTCCATTTTTTTTTTTTTTAATTTTAAACCTTTATGAAACGAGATCCCGTTTTAGAACAAGATCCCATTTTTGGCTTGGGGTGCCAAAGCGAAACGGGATCCTGTTTGCTAAATAATGAGATCCCATTTTTTTTTTCTCAATTTCAAGTTTTTTTCTAAGTTTGAAACTTCCACTAGAAGTGGACTCATCTTCTTGCATTTATCCCAATGTTATGCCCATACCCCTATAGTGTGTATAGTGTTATGAGTAGTCAGCTTATTGCTACCTTAACTCTTAATTAAGTCATATTATCATTATTATATTGTTATTTAGTTATTTAGGTTGGCATAAGGCTTATCTTGGTTGACCTAGGTAATATCCTAGGCATAAATATGGTAAATATAGGAGGTATAGGTAGGTTATTATCATCTTGTTGAGTATTTTGTTTTTATTGAAGAATATTGGAGGTATCCCCCTCAAATTGGATTAGGAGGTTGCCCCATCAAAGTTGCATATTATTATCGAGTATTTGTAACATATTCCTATTACATTCTTCTATTATGCAAGCTATTTCATAATAGGCATTTATCACATGTGATTGAATTTTACCTATTATAGGTGACTATTGATGAATTCAAAGAGTGATTACTAAGTAGAACTACTTATTTGCATAATATCTCTAATTCTCCTTATTGATTCTACTTGAACCAATTAGATATAACTCTATTACCCATGCAAGGCACCGATCAATGAAAACCTAAACCTCCCACATTTACTAAATTTATCAAAACTATTTAGCAGTTGTTGTAGAATAAATATGTTGTTGTTTATGATTCAACACTACAAAATAAGGATCAATTCCAAGATAACCAAACCATTACATTTTTTTTGAATATTTTCTAGCTTTTTTCTAGTCTACCAATGTTTATGAAATATTAAAATAAATAATTTTAAGGGTTATTATTGCCATTATCTATGGAAACATGTTCGTACTATGAAACAAACTTTAAAAGATGTTTATGCAACTAGTCACACTTAACCTAATGATAGAATTAGGGGTTAAGTATGTAAATTTGGTATGACTACTATATATTATTTTGGTTGTCCATTTTGTTTAATCCAAATACTTGTTAATTTATACTTATGAGAACAACCTTCCAAGTTTAACCTTCTTAACCTTCTTGAATCTATACATGAACCTTTCTTTACCTTCTTGATGAGAAACTCCTAGTCTTATAGTTGAAATAAAGATATAAGATTTTGGAACTACTATTTTAGGACCTAACATGACCCACACACATAACTATGGAAATTTGAACAAGGATTTCCCTTCCAATGTAGACCATATTGTAATAATTAACAACCAACACCCTAAGGCCTACCACTCAGCTGGTAGTAACTAACCAATAGTTGTAATTGTCATATAATGATGGATGTGAAATCTACATGCACTCAAACAACCCATAGAATATCATTTAAACAAAAAATGAAAATGCCATTTTTTATTGAATAAAATATATATTTTTAAATGTAGGTACTTGCACTTGCTTTATCCACTCTCATACACACATACAACTTTTTTCTCATGTATTCTCACTCTTAATTTGATAGTTTCAGCTCAGTCACTAGTTATGTGGCATCTTTTGCAATGGCAAGATACCTTGTCTCTCTTATGGGGGGTCTTTTTCCTTACATGGGGTTTTGGCCTTCTCATGCATCATTGAGAGCATTTCTTTTTTGTATATTTCTTCTCTCTTTTGGGGAGGAGTTTTGTCCCACTGGGTTTTCTCCTTTTCTCTGTTTGTGAGAGATTTATTTTGCATATGTACATGGGTATCTAACATGGCCTAGTAGTTGGGACCCATCTTTGCATCTTTGTGTCATTTGCATAATAATCTTCTACTCTCTAAGTTTCACTTAAGGGGGGATGTTGGTGTAAATAAAGTCTTGTACCTAGTTCATTCATTACTAGGGGACTTATTTACAGATGTTAAGTTTACTTAGGTCCTAGGAAGGAATCTTTCTAGAAGGTGTTAGTTGTCATTAGTTGTTATCATATCTTTTGACTTGTAACACATGTGAACCTAGGTAGTTGTGATAAGTTTTCTCATGTCATATGATTAAGATACTTGTCATAATCCTATGACATCTTGCATTTCACCTTGTCTATATAACCAAGGGGTCTCTCATTGTACATTCAATCAACATCATATCATTGAATCATATTGATAAGAATATAGTTTATTCTTGTCACATTCTATTCTTTATCTTTGTGCTTTCCATTTGGCCTCTAGGTCTTGGCTGCCATAGCCAATTCTAACATGGTATCAAGTGGGTTGGGTGCCATTGGAGAGTCCTTTTCTAAAGAGAGATACCAGATTTGGGGGTGTTCCATTTTTGAATCTTTATTGTAGGTTCAAATCAGAGCTTGTTGGTGCAAATCTAAGCTCACCATTGTGTCCAGAGTGTTCGAGAAAGTCAATTTTTCCTTTTGTTTCATCAAAATCGAACATACGAGGCCAAATCTATGAGGGTTTGAAGTTGAAGAGTGGTTGCTAAATCCAGAAGGTAGCTACATTTTTTGATAAAGGAGCATCCAATGGTGTAGGGTAATCTTGCATCACCCAAAAAAAATGTTTCCTTTATTTTCATTAGTTGTTCTGAGTCCCAGGATGGCACTTAGGGGATATAAGACTGTCAGGCGTCAAAAATAGCGAAAATCAGGCACTTACTATTTTTAGTAAGTCAACCTAAATGGGCTTATACGAACATGAAAATTTAACCCAAGGAGAAGAGCTAAAAAAAATTTCTGATCGCAAAAGAATCACCTCAATATCCTGCATGGTTTGGGAGAAATTAAAGTTTCTGTCCCAAGAAATTTCTCCAATGCAGCTTCAAATTCAGATATAAAAATTTAGAGGCCTCGAAATAACTCAAAAGGTGGCCGAACCAACCTATGGCTAGCTCATTTTTGTAGAGCTCATTGAGAGATTTCCAACGATATGCAATAATAAAAAATCAGACACTCGGATAAAAAGTTATGGCCCTGCGAAGTTGGCCCTCTAAAAAGTGAATTTCTTAAAAATTTCTTCCTAGGCCAGAAATCAAACAACGAGACTTTTGGAGCCAAAACAAAAAGGGGAAATTTATAGTTTCTAGAACATTCTAGGGCGGTTATTGGGGAAAATAAAAAAGGGTTAAGTGGGGGTTGTAGAAGGTGGCCCTAATGGTGCAGATTGTGGCTCTGAATAATAGATTTTTCTTTTCTAAGTTGATTTTGTTGTAATGAATCAAGCCCATGAGGTTGTAGCATGTAAGCTTTGAATATGTAATTTCATTTTCTAAAAATAATAGGAAGAAAGTCATTTTTTTGTTTCACATCTTCTGTGTTGGTATTTGTTGTTGTGATTTCTGTGGGTTTTGGATTGTGTGGCCCTCATCAAGTGGTATCAGAGCAAGAGTTCCTGAGCCTGTAATAGAGTGCTGAACGTGGGGTAGTTGCAGCAAGACCTATGAGTGTGGGTTGAGTTCATGATGCCTCCAAGAATTTCCCAGTATGGAAGAGGTAGAGGTCGAGGTCATGGAGGAAGAGATCCACCAAGAGATGAAATCAGAGCCCTTAGAAGACAATTAGAAACCTTGCAACAAGAGGTTCAAAGAAGAGATGTGCAACGAGACAAAGATGACAGTGAAGATGAAATGGAAGAGGAAGAACACGATCCAATGGATCTTGGAGAAAGAAGATTGCTGTGAGCGATCTCAAGCATTGGGAAGAGACCTAAAATGGAGGTTTCAACTTTTAGTGGAAATTTGAATCTTGAAGAATTGATTGATTGGATCAATGACATGGAGGAATTTTTTGAGTTTGAGGAGATTGAAGATCCTCACAGAGTGAGGTTTGCAAAGACAAAATTGAAAGGTCATGCCAATATATAGTGGAAAGAGGTCTAGTTAGAAAGAGGAAGACAAGGGAAAGATACAATTTTCAGATGGGACAAAATGGTGTCAAAATTGAAGAAACAATTTATTCCAGTTGATTAAGAATTGGAGTTGCTCAAGAAGATGCAGAGCTCAAGGAAAGGGACAAGGATAGTGAAAGAATAGATAGAGGAATTTCACAAGGTCCTGATTCAGATAGGACATTCTAAGGCGAATAAAGAGAAAGTCGCTCATTATATTAACGGGTTGAAGCCAAGGATACAAGAAGAATGGCACTAGTAAGAATGACCACCATTGAGGATGATTATCAATTTTCTCTAAAGGTTGAAGAACGACTAAACAAGAGGTTTGAAAACAAGCAACAAGGTGGAGGATGTGGAGGAAAGACCGGTGGACGGTCATATGGAGGTTGAAAGGAAGATCAAAAGAAGGGTGAAGGCTCTAGTAGCAACTAGAACCAGAAAGGAGATAACACCTACCGTCCTTGTGATCAAAATAATGGAGACCAAAGAGGAAGGGGGAGATTTGGACGAGGAACAGGAAGAGGAGGCTTTCGTGGAACCTATTTCCAGTGTGGACTAGGACATAGAGCGTATGAGTGTCCTCAACATCAAGGAAGGAAAAATATAAGACCTGAGGGTAATGCATGAGCTGCACATGTAGATGAAGATGTCGAGTCTTCACATTCTAAGGATGCGGAAAGCAAAGAGGTTCTTGTTACTAGAAGAGCCTTGTTGAATGAAAAGAAGGAACCAACTCAAAGGAAGAATTTGTTTCACATTAGTTGTAAGTGTGAAGGTAAAGTTTGCAATGTTATTATTGATGGAGGTAGTATTCATAACCTTGTATTAGAAGAAATGGTTAGTAAGTTGCGATTGGAGAAAAGAAGGCATCCAAACCCATATTGGATTGCTTGGTTGTAGAAGGACCATAAAGCCTTGGTAAATGAACAATGTCTGGTAAAGTTCAAGATTGGAAATCACCATGATGAGGTATTGTGTGATATTATGCCTATGGATGTATTTCATATGTTGTTTGGCAGACCATGCCAGTTTGATCAGAAAATAGTACATGATGGACATGTCAACACCTATTCTTTGACAAAGCATGGAGTTCGTCATAAGTTGAAGCCATTGAAAGAGGCAAAGGAAAATGTATGTAGTAATGCAAGAATTTATTTGGTTGATGGAAGAAAGTTCCTAGAAGGTATGAAGCATGAGCATATGTGTTTTGCATTGATCCCTAGAGTTGATAAAGAAGATACTATTGCTCGGTACCTGTAGAGGTTTCAAATTTGTTGAATGATTTTCAAGCTATTGTTTTTGATAATGTACCTAAAGGTTTGCCTCCTATAAGAAAGATTAGTCATCAGATGGACTTGATTCCTGGGGCTAGTTTTCCAAATAAGGAAACTCATTGTATGACTCCAATAGAAAGTGAAGAGTTGAACAGACAAGTGCAAGAGTTGTTGCAAAAAGGATTAATTAGGGAGAGTTTGAGTCCATGTGTAGTACTTTCAGTACTAGCAACAAAGAAGGATGGGGAATGGCAGATGTGTACAGACTCTAGAGCCATCAACAAGATCACCCTCAAGTATAGATTTCCCTTGCCAAGAATGGATGACATTATGGATTATTTGAGTGGAGCTGAGTACTTCACAAAGATAGATCTGAAGAGTGGATATCACCAGATCTAGATCAGAGAAGGAGATGAATGGAAGAAAACCTTCAAAACCAAGGAGGGCTTGTACGAGTGGTTAGTCATGCCTTTTGGGCTAACCAACACACCGATCACATTTATGAAGCTTATGAATGAGGTATTGAAAGAATTTTTAGGGAAATTTGTTATTTTTTATTTCGATGATATTTTGATTTTTAGTAAGACATTGGAGAACTTGATGCATATCCAAAGAGTTTTTGAGAAGCTAAGGGAGGAGAAGTTGATTAATTTGAAGAAATGTAGTTTTGTGAAGAAAGAGTTGGTGTATTTGGGATTTGTTGTCTCAACAAAGGGTCTCAAAATGGATCCAGAGAAGGTGAGAGCCATCATTGAATGGCCTAATCCAAGGAGTGTTATAGAGGTAAGATCATTTCATGGTCTAGCAAGATTTTATAAAAAGTTTATTAAGAATTTCAGTAGTATTTTTGCACCTTTAACTGAAGTAATGAGAGGGGATAGAAAAGAGTTTAAGTGGACCACAGGAGCCACCAAAATTTTTGATATGTTTAAGAAGAAAGTTATAGAGATAATTGTTTTGGAACTTCAAGATTTCAATAAGGTCTTTTAGGTAGATTGTGATGCTAGTGGCACTACCATAGGAGTTGTTTTAAGTCAAGAAGGTAAGCTTGTTGCCTATTTTAGTGAGAAGTTGAATGATGCTAAGAAGAAATACTTTGTCTCTGATCAAGAATTTTATACTATAGTCCAGGCTTTGAAGAAATGGAGACACTATTTGTTTCCAAAAGAATTTATTTTATATATTGATCACTAGGCTTTGTAGTATCTCAATAGTCAAGGAAAGTTGAATCAAAGGCACTTAAAATGGGTTGAGTTTTTGCAAAGTTATACTTTTGTTTTGAAGCACAGGAGTGGAAGGTCAAACAATGTTGTAGATGCCTTAAGTAGAAGGCAAAATTTGTTGATAAAGATGAAAATAGAGGTTGTTGGGTTCAATGAACTCAAGACTTTGTATCTAGAAGATCCAAACTTTTCAGAAGCTTGGAAGGCTTGTTTGGAAACTATTACATTGGATAGGATGAGATGGTTGAATTTCTTAATCCAAGATGGGATGTTGTTTACAGGAAGCCAATTGTGCATTCCAAGGATTTCTATGAGAGAGAATCTAATCAAGGAGAAGCATAGTGGAGGATTGTTTGGACATTTTGGTTGAGATAAGACCATTGCTCTTGTCAGTGAGAATTATTATTGGCCGCAATTACAACATGATGTGAATAATTTTGTACAAAGTTGTAGAGTATGTCAAATGGAAAAAGGAACAAGTAAGAATATTGGTTTGTATCAGCCATTACCTATACCTGAGAGGAAATGGGAGGATATTAGCATGGACTTTGTTCTTGGATTGCTAAGGAAATAGAGAGGGCATGATTCCATATTTGTGGTGGTGGATAGATTTTCAAAGATGGCACATTTCATTTTGTGTCATAAGACCAATGATGTTGTTCATGTTGCAGAGTTGTTTTTTAGAGAGGTGGTGAGACTACATGTTCTACCAAAGAGTATAGTTTCAGACATAGATACCAAATTTGTTGGTTATTTTTGGAGGACATTATGGAAGAAGTTGAAGACAAATTTGAAGTTCAGTTCTACACACCATCCACAGACTGATGGAAAAATAGAGGTGGTTAATAGGAGTTTGGGCAACCTACTAAGATGCTTAGTTGGAGATAAGCCCAAGGGATGGGATTTGATTATACCATAGGCAAAATTTGCTTACAACAATTTTGTCAATAGGAGCACTAGTAAATCACCATTCCAGATTGTCTATGGGAGTAGTCCAAGAACTGCTTTTGAACTGAGAAATATGGATAAGGGGGAGAAGAGTAGTGCTGAGGCTGAAGATTTTGTTGAGCACCTGAAGAATTTGTACAAACAGGTGAAGAAACATATCAATAAGATGAACTCAAAATATAAGGCTCAGGAAGATCAGAAAAGGAGGTATATGAAGTTTTAGGTAGAAGATGAAGTCATGGTTCATTTTCTAAAGGAAAGGTTTCCAGTTGGTACATACAACAAGTTAAAGATGAAGAAGTTTGGACCATGCAAGATCCTAAAAAAGCATGATTTAGGTAATGCTTATGAGGTAGAGTTGCCTAGTGGAATAAACATTTCTCCTGTGTTCAACATTGCTTATTTGACAGAGTATCATGAAGGTGATATAGAGGAGGGACCGACAAATGAACAGTTGAAAATTCAAGCACCTACTTTAGAGAAGGAAGAGATAGAAGAAATCTTGGATAGTCGTGTGGGTGGAAGCACAAGAAATAGGCAATATGTAGAGTACTTGGTGAAATGGAGAGGAAGGCCTATTGAAGATTCATCATGGTTATCTGAGGCTGAGGTTAACCATCTTGGTTTCCCTCTAACTACTGAGAAGTGATAGGGTCACTTTTCAAATTACCTTGGGTGTCTGATGCAGGAGCATCCAGCGGTGTAGGGCAATCTTGCATCACCCAAAAAAAAAGTTTTCTTTATTTTCTTTAGTTGTTTTGAGTCCTAGGATGGCACTTAGGGGATATAAGAATGTCAAGCGTCAAAGATAGCGAAAATCAGGCACTTACTATTTTTAGTAAGTTGGCCTTAACGGGCTCGTACAAAGGCAAAAATTTACCCCAAGGAGGAAAGCTGAAAAAAAATTTTGGTCGCAAAAGAATCACCTCAATACCTTGCATAGTTTGGGAGAAATTAAAGTTTCTATCCCGAGAAATTTCTCAAATGTAACTTCAAATTGAGATATAAAACTTTAGAGGCCTCAAAACAACTCAAAAGGTGGCCAAATTGACCTATAGTCAGCTCACATGTTGTAGAGTTCATCGAGAGCTTTCCAAGAACATGCAATTATAGCAAATCAGACACTCGGATCAAAAGTTATGGCCCCATGAAGTTGGCCCTCTAAAAAGTGAATTTCTTAAAAAATTCTTCCTAGGCTAGAAATAAATTGGTGGGACTTTTGGCGCCAAAACAAAAAGGGGAAATTTGTAGTTTCTAGAACATTCTAGGGTGGTTATTAGGGAAAGTAAAAAAGGGTTAAGTGGGGGTTGTAGAAGGTGGCCTTGATGGTGCAAATTGTTGCTCTGAATAATAGATTTTTCTTTTCTGAGTTGATTATGTTGTAATGAATCAAGCCCATGAGGCTGTAGCATGTAAGCTTTGAATTTGTAATTTCATTTTTTGAAAATAATAGAATGAAATTCATTTTTCTGTCTCGCATCTTTTGTGTTGGTATCTGTTGTGATTTTTGTGGGTTTTGGGTTGTGTGGCCCTCATAATTTTTGGAGCATTTTGGGTGAAATCTAACCCTTCCATCGCGTCCAGAAGGGCCAAAATCCCTAAGATTGACTATCAATTCATCCAAATCGGAGCAATTGTCTAGTGAGGCAAAAAAAAATTGCCCCAAGAGCCTTATGACCCCCAGGTCATCATTAATGTCGTCGATATGATTTTCCTGCAAAATATTTTATTTCGGATAAAAAAATTTG
The DNA here is from genome assembly GCA_007258455.2 of Sequoia sempervirens. Lineage (NCBI taxonomy): Eukaryota > Viridiplantae > Streptophyta > Pinopsida > Cupressales > Cupressaceae > Sequoia > Sequoia sempervirens. Next base: position 351,828,305 of record VDFB02000003.1, read on the forward strand.
AATTTTATTTTAGAAAAATTGATTTTAGCCGTTTAAAATTTGTATGGAAAATTTTTAAAAAAAAAGACAAGCAGAAAAAGTTTTTTTGCTGAGACTTTATTACTAGGTACTTGTACCTAGTATGTGGCTAGTACCAAGCTCCACGTGGCGAGCCACATATATAGCCATGACCCCACACAAGTCAACCAACCTTCTTAAATAAAATATCCGATGGTCACATTCAAAAGAAATCACCGACGGGAGAATTTACTTGGCTAATCAAGGCAAAAGCAATAAACGATGGATTTTTAAGTATTTCAGCAACAGTCAAAAAGATGCAACAGACTGTTGCATATTTTGGCGTCAGATGATTCTCATCGAAGATTCCAAAAATATTCCACCTACCAGTTAGACCGGTGACGACCATTCAGCTATCAAGTTTAAGCTCTTGCACAGGTGTGATGGCCACCGAAATGTCAAATTTAATCGTACGAACGGATGATGTCATCAACATCCTAAGAAAAAATTTCCTGCCCCTCTCCATTGGCAGTTTTGTTTTTACAACTGATCTTCAAAGCCTCATATCTCAGTCATTTTAACTCCTTTTTAGAGCAATTTTTTTTTATTTGGGTTAATTTTTCGCACTCTTCCCAGTGGTACAATCAATTTTTCATTTTGGTTTCTGCTTTTTCTAGAAATTGAATATTCTCACAAGTGTTGCTGCTTCATCCTCATTTTGAGAACTTTGGGAGCTCATATCTTGCTCCTACAGTAACATTTTTTGGGTGCAATTTTTTTTTTGAAAGTGCATAATTTTTTGTGTACTTCTCAATGATATGATGTTGATTGAATGTACAATGAGAAATTTCTTGGTTATATAGCCAAGGTGAGATGCAAAATGTCATAGGATTACAACAAGTGTCTTAATCATATGACATGAGACAACTTATTACAACTACCTAGGTTCACATGTGTTCTAATGACAACTGACACCTTCTAGAAAGACTCCTTCCTAGAACCTAAGTAAACTTAAAATTTGCAAATAAGTCCCCTAGTAATGAATGAACTAGGTACAAGACTTTATTTACACCAACACTATCCATTCTCATACACACATACAAATTTTTTCTCATGTATTCTCACACTTAACCCTCTCTCTCCTTCAAAACTTTCACTCACATGCAACCACTTATTCTCTCACTTCTTGCATTAATCTCTTGTCTTGTTTCTCATAGCGTAATTTTTTTCTCTTCCTCTTATGTTGTCAATCCAATCTCACATGTGGTCTGCTAGTTTATCTATCATATTCAAGGTTTCTCCTTATTGCAATCACCTCTAATCATCTCCTCATGGGTATTATCATCTCAACCCTACACTTTTCTCAAACTCCTTTATCAAAAAATTCCTTCAATTTTTCTTTTTTTTACAGTCAATGGATCCCTCTCATCCCTGACTAACTATCCATGTACCTTCCAACACTTTTCCTCCACCACATGTCCATCTTCTCAATAATTCATCATGCCCTAGGACCAAAGGCTCATTTTATTATGTGACTCTTAGCATCTTCTCTTCACCTCATGGTTGTATCTTCACCTCTCTATCATTGTCTCTTTCAGCACTCTTACTAGACTATTCCTCTTCTTCTATTCATATCCATTTGGTTAGTCTCTCTCTTGGTTTCTTCTCATATGGCTAACTCCCAAATACTGCCTTCTCCTAAAATTGTATTGACTATTCCATTCCTCTTGGTTGTATCGCTTTTTCATAGGGGTAATCTACATTCCTAATAATTCACCTCCACTAAATTCTCATGCACTCTTGTCCATGCCTCTTCCTCTCCTTCAATCCTACCCAAATATTTTGGAATTTAAAATAATTGTTGCTATCATTTTCATCTATCACACTAAAAGTCTACATTTAATGCCTTGTCAACTTAAATATCCTTAGGATTATGTATGATCATTCTCTTGTGTTTGTTGAATCCTCATAATTGATGATGAGGTACATGAAAACCCCTTATTCTTTTCAAACCATCAATTTAAAATTATCATGATGCCTTGAATGCATATTTTGTGGTATCTTCCTAGTCATTATTTTACTTATGACTCATCACAAACATAAAATACGTATCTTTAATATTACATGGACAATTAATTTTCCACCAAAATATCTAATTTTAATCTTTTCCTATTTTCATTCCTATAATAGCTTCATTTTGTGTTTTCATAGCTTATTTGTTGTCAAATATTCTCTCACAACTATTTCAAACTCAAACATGGCCCTCCAAATTATCCCTCAACTCCACCACTTTTGTTACTCATATTGTCATTGCACTATCATGTCCCTTCTTCTACCACCTTTTCCACCAGTCAACCACCTTCCTATAGTTTCTTTCTCTTTGTTAGTGCCTCTATGTACCTTTGTAACTTGTAGCCACATAACAATCTATGTTGATATAGTTAATAAATATTCCCTAAAACACTAATGGACTCTTCCTACATTCATATTATTAACTAATAGTTATGTTGAACCACTTCTCTACATTTTACGATCTCTATCATTCAAACACTAAATTACTGTGTGCAATATTGTATGCTTCATTAGGTAGAAATGAACTTTTTTGGTAGTGTAAATTCTCACTCACCACATGAGTACTCTCATCATGCTCATTTTTTTCACACAAAATTACACCATTATCAAAATTTCATGGTATTTGTCTCCTTGGAAATATCCCTCTTGTTGCAAATTTTCTCACTTTATATCATCTCATCTCATATTGCTACAAGTTCACATCCCTCCTTGGGAAGAATTCTTATTATTGCAACTGACCTCATCCTTGAACCATGTCTCCATGTTGTTTCAAGTGAGTGAATATTCACTCTCTTCTTTGCTACAATTCCTATGGCTACAAGTAGCCTTATTGCAAGTACCTCTAAATTATGGTAACTCTTTGCTAGTGGATATAAGTGCTCATCCTCCTTCAAATGAATAGTTTGTGATCCATTCCAAATACCGTTCTTAATACATTATTGGATGGATAATGCAATTATTATTTTCCAACCATGCATCAAAATGAAATAATTCTCAATTACATAGAGGAAAAAAATAATGATACAATAGAATAATGATATGATCTTTATTGATCCACAATCAAGAATGAATTACAATATGTCACAATTGGATTCAAACATGCTAGGCCTCAATTATTTTAATAAAACTTTAATTATATAATTTAAATGATTGTTTGTGTTTGTGAAAAGAAAGAAAATAGGTCCACCAATAGGAATGAAGATAAATAGGGTTATGATGGACCTATCTTCCTCAATTCATTAGGAAATGAGATCCACACAATGAAAGGACTATCAACCTTGAGGTGAGTCAAGTCAAAGCATGAATATGCAAATTTCTTTTTTTTTTGCAAGGACGGGGGTCTTGATTAAACAACACTTTGAGGAGAAAGATTAAAAATAGAAAAATAACTCCAAAATGCAATCTACAACTTGGATCTTGAAGATTAGACTCAAAACTGATGGAACCAGAAATCAAATTGTAGATATGTGAGAGGTAAGAAGGTGTGTACCAATTACCAAAAGTGATTTTCTGAAGCTGACTTAGGACTCATTCATCCAGGGGAAAATGGGTTCTAGTTTAGGGTTTTTTTGTAGCTTTTGGGAGCCTCTGCAATAGATCTAAATCTCTTATTTTTCCCAGGTTTCAAGTTTGAAAATCCAAAAATAAATTTTGTAATTGAGTTTCCATGAGATGACAACTTTCTTGACAATTTTTGCAACTTTGACAACTTCAAATTTTCTCTTCAAGAGATCTCCAAGATATCTTCCACCTAAATCTGCAAACACAAATCAAGAGGGAAGAATGTTTTGTTTATGGTGAATGGGGGTTTGCCTTGGTCAAACCCCGTTTTCGTAATTAAACCTTATAATGAAATGAAATAGCATGAAAGGAATGATGAATGAACAAAGCAATGCCACAACTCACCAAACCCTTGAATGAACCTTGGAATGTAGATCTACAACTAGCATGAAATGGCTTCAATGGATGTGGATCTTGATCTTGAAACTTGATTTGAAACAATGCTTTGAATTCTTGAATGGATCATGAAACCTACATCATTATATTATCTCCAATAACATGCATGATGCAAGAAGACTTTGATATGATAATTAGATCTTGATTGCTGCAATAATTATTCACTAAATCTGCCCTTGAATTCCTTGAAATGCTCTTGATCTCATAAACTTGCTATAGGAATGCTTTCTTCAAAATTGCTAGCTTGGTTCTGATTGCTTAGTGAAATGACCTTATATTTATAGGTATGTAACATTAATTTCCCAAAATTCAATTAACACAAGGCGGCATGTGAATATGGATCTGAAAATTTTAAAATATTGTCAAAAACATAATTTGAATTTAGGTCCTAGGTCTAAGTGAGGACCCATTCACCCATGGGCAAATGGGTCCTAGGTCACTCACTTAGGACACACATTGTTCAATGAGAAGTGTTATGTTTAGGCATTGATGAATGTCGCGTTTCCTCTTCAGAAAGTGTGATTAATCAGGCTTGGATTTGAATTAAAGGGGCCAATTAAGGAAAATTAACCTCAATTAATTAAGGGAGCCCTAAATAAGTGTGAAAGTGTAAAGAGGTACACTCTGAAACACTAAAAACAAGGCACAAATAAGTCCATTTTAATTAATAGGGCCGTAAACTTAATGTGAATATGTAAAATACATATTACAACACTAAATTAAGGAATAATTAAGTTCATTTTAATATTTAATTCCTAACTAGGTGTGAAAATGTAAATGGACACATTTTTCTACACTACAGTTTGTAATCAAATGGTTGATGTCTAACATGTTTTAATCCAATTATAATATATTGCAATTGATTCTTGGCTATGGATCAATAACTATCATACCATTATTTTGTTGTATCATTGAATTTTGTACTATGTAATTGATTTTTTTTTTCAAATTTTCTACATGGTTGGAAAGTCCTTAGTTGGACCCTCCATACATGAATACATCAAAGTAGTATTAGAGTGCAAGTTTGAAAAGGAAGGAGAGAAGTGAGCTTTTTTCCTAAATGTTATACTTGTGAATAGATTGTTGAATTGAAGTAGCCTACAAGAATCTTGAGAATAAATAATCGATTGAGAGGAAGTTACAAGGAGTGATTATAAACTAATAATCTACTTGAAGTAGTATATACCAAATCCTAAGGAGAGATGCCACTGTGAATATTTCAAGGTGTTGAGCTAACATTACTAGAAGAATGGAGAAAATATTTGAAATGACGATGGAGGTGAAAGTCAAATTAGATGTTGTAGAAGAGGATATAAAAAGGGGTATAAACACTAGAATTAATAATAAGAGTGAAGAGGAAGATAATGAAAGAGGAGATGCACCAATTATTGAGCAAGATCTAGAAAACTTATATGAAGAAGAAATATATTTGGTAAAAATGTTGAATGTTATTCCTAAATTTGGCAAGAGACCCATAATTGATATTTCTAGTTATTTTATTGATTTGAAACCTAAATAATTGATTGATTTTTTGGTGTGAATAAGGTATATTACCTAACTAATTCACCTAATATGCCATATTCACATGTTAAGTTTACTTAGGTCCTAGGAATATTTCTAGAAGTCTTAGTTGGCATTAGATCTTATCTTATATTTTTTCATTTAATGCTTGTGTCCCGGGTCATTTAATATTCTGTCTTATGACATTAGGATTAATACACTTGTCATGATCTTGTTTAATCCTATGTATCATCTTGGCTATATAACCAAGGGTCTCTCACAAATTATATATCTATTCTATTTGCATTGCTTGATAGGAATATAATTTATTCTTGTCATATTGATTTTCTCTTTTATTGTTCTTTCCATTTGGCCTCTAGATATTGGGTGTTTATCTCCAAAACCAAATCTTACATGGTCTCAGAGCAAGTTGGTTACCTTTGGTTAGTATTTTGGGAGAAATCTTGGTAGATCTTGAAAAGATGAGTATTATCTTCTCTACCATCAAAAAATTATCTGAAGAATCATATAAACTTGATAGAAATAATAGATTCTAGGGGGTTCCTCTATGTGGCTTTGTATGCAGGTTTATTTTGGAGCTTATAGGTGTAAATATGAGCTCACCAATGACTTTAGGGTGTTTTAGAGAGTTATTTTTGTGATTTTTTCATCTAAATTAGGCATGTGAGGCTAGATCTATGAGGGTTTGAAGCTAGAAAGTGGTTTCCAGATCCATAAGGTTGTTCTACTTTTAGATAATTTTGGGTCAAATATGACCCTTCCATCACATCTAGAAGGCCCATGAACCCCAAGATTGATTGTAAAATTGTCAAAATTAGACAATTTTTCTTGGAGCCATTAGAGAAAAATTTTCCCCTTCTTGGTCGTCCATACAACCATACAGTCATTTGCATAGGTCAAAATCATGGCTAGTGTAGAGAATGAGGATTCGCGACATACAAGTACCCTTTACCAAGAGAGCCTCACAAAGCGAACTACCCTAAACTACCTCAAGTCTAGGCATATATATGGCCAAATGAAGAAATTGCAAAGAACAAATTAATTGGAAATATTGATAGGCAGATAACTTCAAGGACCAGAAGAGCAGATACCAAAGATCCCTATACCACAAACTTTAAAATCCCAAAAATGGGTTGGCATCCTAGAAAGGAAGAGAGCAGAAAACTTCAACATGAATACTCAAGGGCCTACTAGCTCCCCGAGACTGAGATCTATGAGATAAGATAAGAGTACATAATAACAATAAAGCAAGATAAGTGCTATGAAAATGACAAAAATGAAGAGGATGAGGACAAGATTATTGAAGATCCAACTCTCCAATAAGCTCCACACGAATAACGTACTTGCAAAAAACTAAGAGGGAAAAATGTTGGGGCTGTTTTGGGGCTTGTCGTAGTCAAACCTCCATTTTGATGTTTCCACCTCCACAGATAGCCAGGAAGATCAAAAAGAGAATGAAAAGAGGTGGTGAAAGCAAACCCTGCTCGGGAGGAGAACCCACACCACCAAGTAGTAAATGCACAAAAGTATTCTAATCTATTCACAAACAGATAGAAATGAAACAAAGAGAGTGAAAGAGAGTGTTACCAATAGTCCTCAGCCCCCTCTTGAATGCATGGATGCATCGTTGAATTCTATTAAAGAGAGCTTTGGTTGTTGGAGGAACCTCAATCTGACGGAGCTTCACTGCTGGAAGTGTGCTTGAGAGTAGAATATCAAAGAGAGAAGAAGAAGCCTCCTTTAGAATGAGAAGGATCCCCCAAAATGAGGGTCCACAATGAGTTTTGTTGTATGCAAGGGTGAAGGGAGCCATTACATTCGAAAACCCCGCTGTAGGGACATGTGTCACGAGCTAAGATTTGAGATTCCTCATTTCAAACTCAAAATCTTGTAGGGATGCTAGTGCATTGCACGATCATCCTATGACTAATATTTTGGGAAACAAGTTAATGGACTGTTGTCGCTTCACCATTGGACCTTGTGGCACCGAAATCAAAACTTTTCGACCCATAAGTTTTTTCGCCCTAAATGTGTCTAGGTGCAATAAATGCTAGGCCAAATGTGTAAATGTGAAGTTGCACCTAGGGTTCAATTTGATGACATTACAGCTGGTATGGTCACAATTTATTTTGAATAATTGGAGTTTTTTTCTAAAATTAAAAAAAAAAAAAATTTCAAGAAAAATTAGATATAATTCAAAAAATACATATATAAAATTTTGCAAGACTATAGTAGGTTCACAAACCTTTAAGGCCTGTGGTACCTATAGGTACCTTTGGCCTCTTCCAGTAAACCACGTGGTGCAGCGAAGGCCCTACCACCAACCACTAGTAGGCAGATGGTTGATTTGAAACTGATGCAAAAACAAGAATATTCCTACCATGGATTTCATTGATATTTTTAACCATTGATGTTGGGAATGTTTTGGCACTAGGAGAATATACTGGTGGGAAATATTTTAGTTGATTTAAGAATATTCCCTACTGATTTCAACATGTAGTCAATTGGGCCTTTTAAAATTTCCCCTACCTCTCCAATGATAATTTGATTTTGGAAGGCAATTTTCAAACACACATAACTTGGGCTCAGGACCTCCTTTTTGTGAATTTTTTTTTGATTTGGGACAAAATTTCATGATCTTCACAATGGTGAATATGGTTTTTTATTTTGGTGGCCATATTTTCTAGAGATTTCAGATTCTCATAAGTGTTGCTGATTTTTTCTCATTTTGGGAACTTATGGGGCTCTATCGCTCCTACTTTAATATTTTTGTGTGTATTTTTTTTTTGAAAGGGCATATTTTTTGTGTAATTTTTAGTGGCATGATCAAATTGATCTCATTTTTAATGATATCAAGTTTCCACAATCCATAATGTTCTTTGCAATGGTTTCTGGTTTTGAATGTTCTTTTCATTCTCTCCTTTAGCTCTGCTCTCATCCCGATGATGGATCATGGAGTGTGATCCGAAACGTTTAATATTGATGCAAAAATTCTCACACAATCAAAACCAGAAACCATTGCAATGATCTCATTTTGTCAAAAAAATCACACTTTGATTTTGTGTCCACATTTCACATTTTCATGTACCAAGATCAAGACCACTTCGCTATTTTTGGCAAGTGGCATATGTAATCACACTAATCATAAAGTGCCAAGCTCATATATTTCTAGGGAGGTTCTTTGATTGAGTGAATTTTGGGGGGGGGGGAATCTTCTTATGGTTGTTGTTTCATTCCTTTTGATTTGTGTTCTTTCCTTCTTGTTTCATCATGGAGCAATCTTTGGTTCCACTTTTAACACCTTTCAACTTTCCTAAATTGAAATCTAAAATGAAAAAAATGCTACAAGTTAAGAGGTTGTATATGATAGTTCATGGGATTGATGTTGAACCAAAAGACGATGAATCTAAAAAGAAAAAGTGGTTGAATAGTTGTGAAAAATTCATTGGCCATTTGTGCTTATATGTCTCAGTCTTGAGTTGTTTTTTTCACATTGAGCACTTGGATACACCCATGGCTATGTGGAGCACATTGTCAAAATTATTTGTGAAAATAGATGAAATTCAAGGACTTTTTTTAGAAAATGAATTAATAAGTCTCAATCCATGTAATTTTTACAACATAGAGGACTTCATCACCAAATTCAAGTCACTAAGAACATATTTGTGTTGAAAAATGAGGTGTTTTCTTAGCTTAATACTCTGTAAAACTTTAATATTGCTGATCTAAGTAAGCTCTTTCTTTGTTACATATATTCTTTGTGGGTGATTATATTGATTAATTAATTTAACTGTTGTAGAATGTAGAGAGAAGTTGATAGAAGAACTAAACAGGATATTAGAAATATTACACAAGATATAATGTGGAGAAACCCTTTCGGGAAAAAACTCCACCAAGAATTATTCTATTATTCAATCTTTGAATTACAATAGCTCCAATTCTTGCTTGAGAATGCTTCTTCTTTCTTTACCAATCTTCTTCACACCTGTAAATAACAATTATGAAAACTCTCTTCAACTTGAATGAGATATAGAGACAATATGCAACCTTGTAATCTCCAAATGGTGATAATTACAATGCACAAGCTCAAGCCCTTGAAAAGGTACGCCGTATTGCTTCAAGTTGACTTATTGTGTGAAGACTAAAGCTTACAACATGTGATTCATGCATTTGGGCATCCCAAACTAAAGCTACAACTTATCCTTCACTTTGGTGATAATTCCAAAGCTCTTCCTCAAAGTTGGCGCCCATAAGTAATCCTAGTTAACTAAGCCTTCAAAAATATCTTATCATGCAAGAGAGGTAAATCCAAGAAAGCATCTTGGGTGCCCAAGTTGGCTCCAAGTGATTTCTAGTTAACTGAAACATTTACTCAACACCATTCATGCAAGAATGGTCATCCCCTGTTAATTGGAGGTAGTCCCTATTATCTGTCATACAACTCAATGTTATTAGCCATGCATTCCAAGTTAACTGAAGTTAACTAACATACAAATGAAACTAACTGAAGACAATTGAACCATAACTAAACTGAATTGAAATGAACTGAATTGAACTAAACTGATTCTAAACTGAATTGAACTGATCTGAACTGAACTGAACTGAATTGAACTTCAAGCATGCAAACATCAAACCCTAACTCCTAGGATCTTTACATGCATTCAAAAGTGTTAACTATTACTTTGTATAGTTAACTGAACACAAGGTGAGTGTCACCTTACCATGTGGGCGCCCCATGTGCCCCTATTATTTAGGAACTCACAATGGATGCCCTCACATGCTCCTTACATTTAGAATTAATTACAAATGTCAATAATCATGATTATTTAATCAAATATTAATCTCATCCTAATCTTAGTGTTGTTGAACACATTCCAAGAATCTAGGAGATACATGAAATAATTTATGTTTAGGATTTTCAATTAAATGACATCCTATTTCCAACAATTTGAAGGATTATAAAATGGAAAAATTAGATACATAGTTGTTGTTTTAAGTGTTCTTTCAAAGATAAGACCTGAATGATCAATGTTTGTGTCTAATTTCTATGCTACAAAAAATGCCTTTGGGGGTGAGTTTAAGATGCATTATTTTGAGGATTTTTCTATGCAACTCACTAGGGAGAAATATAAGCTTATTCAAATGAGTGCTTTGAAGTCTTCAAAATCCCAAACCTTGATTGCAAAGGATGAGAAGCCTTCAAGTGTCAAAGAAGAGAAAAATAACAAGCTTAAGAAGAACAGACAATCCACATCTAATTCGATAGAACATAAAAATTCCTCTTCTAAGGGGGAATCATATAAGGAGGAGAAGAATAGTTGTGCATATTGCAAGAAGGATGTAAATGAAGAACATTACTATTATACAAAGGACCTTGATGAATTAAAACTCCTATGAAGAAAAAAATTAGTTTACCTTCTAGAATGTATACTTCACCTTCTTCTTCCAAACACACAAAATTTGATAAGTAAAAGAGTCATACTATTGGGACAAGTAAGAACAAAGGATAATATTGTTGTGCTTCTATAGGTTGTGGATCAAAGAGATCGCTTCTAGATTTAGGAGCTTCCCATCATATGACATCTTAAAATTTTATGTTCTATTCTTTTGATCCTTGTGTCATGCCACCTATTTTGATGGGAAATCATATTTATGTGAATGTAATTGGGAGAGGATCTATTGATATTGGGGATGGTACCTTTAATAATGTCTTGTATGTACCTCATTTGACAAATAATCTTCTTTCGATCTATCAAATCACTCATGGTGGATTAGGGATGACTGTGGAATTCACTCTTCATTCAATTATCATTTGAGACTTGGAGAGCAAGTAGGTCATTGCTATTTGTATGCTTGATCATGCATCTTGGCTATACTCTTTTTCAAAATTTGTTCCTAATGACATCTTTGATCCTTTGGATGATGAGCACACTTCTAGTGTGGACTATGATTTTGAGGAGAATTTGGTTACTTGAACTTGGGTGTTCTCACATGTGATCCAGTTATTGATCGATGCATTCCATCCCCTCCATCTACTTTTACATTTGATGATTATTATGTTGCTATAGATATGGCTTCTTTTGATTCAGTGCAACAAGATCACCATTGTCTTCTAGAAATGGTTTCTTGGGATGAGTAATTGACAGGAATTACAAGTTTATTTGCAGAGTCCCACATTTCAGATTTGGGAGACATCGTTGATTGCACACATCTTCTCTTTTATGAAGATTATCCTTTAGCTTTTGTGAGGAAACACTTTTATCCTCTTGTTCATTGTCCATGATCATTCTTCACAGTTTGAGATGAGTTTGGATACTTTTGACCAAAATTTGGAGGATGATTATTTTTTCTTCAGAGGATATATATTTGTCTTTGGATTGTGTTGTACAATTGTTTTTAGGAGATTCTAAATTTTTCTCTTCATCAATGTGACCTATAATGCCTTTTTGAAGTGTGTCAAATTTCAACATTGATATGGATAAACTTGAGCATAACTCAATGAAATCACTCATGATTCTTCTTCCCTCATCTTCCTTTCAAGATTGTGAAGAAATATTGCACGCATTCTTGGTTTTGTTTCTTCATAAGGGGAGGAATGTTGTTCAATGATATTGGATGATCTTCAACATTCACTTTTAAATATCTACCATCATTGTAAGAGACACTACATTGAAGGGGGGTCACATAGGCTCTCTTCTTCTTATCTCTTATGGGGAGTATTTTTTATTGCATGGGGTTTTTTCCTTCTTATTCTTTAGTCAGATAATTTTGTTTTCATCTCTTTTGGGGAGGATTTTTTTCTCACTGGGTTTTCTCCCTTTCTCTAGTTTTGAGAGATTGCATTTTTACATACGTACCCAACATGACTTAGTAGTCGAGGTCACCCATCATCATCTTTGCATAATTTTCATTAGTTTCCTCCTCCCTAAGTTGCACTTAAGGGAGGTGTAGGTGTGAATAAGGTACCTTACCTAACTAGTTCACCTAATAGGTCCTATTCACATGTCAAGTTTACTTCGGTCCTAAGAATATTTATAGAAGTCTTAGTTGGTATTAGATCTTATCTTATCTTTTGTCATTTAATTCTTGTATCCTAGGTCATTTAATATTAGTTGTCTCATGACATAGGATTAAAAGACACTTGTCAAGATATTTTCTAATCCTATGTCTCACCTTAGCTATATAACCAAGGGTATCTCACACATTGTATATCCATTCTATTTACATTACTTAATAGGAATAAAATTTATTCATGTCACATTGATCTTCTCTTTCATTATTCTTTCCATTTGGCCTCTAGATCTTGTGTGGCTATCTCTATAGCCAACTCCCACATGATTGGATAAATAATTTGGATAAATATTTTGAGTATGATAAAATTATAGATCTTGAAAGGGTAAGATTTATGAAATCTAAATCAAGAAAGGAAACATTCTTTAGTGGAAATAAGTACAATTAGAAAGAAATAGGAGAGGCAAATAAAAGATGATGAAGTAGGATATGATTTATTTGAAGTTGAAGAGACAATTTATGCATGTTGACTATGAGTTGGATTTTTCGAAAATACTATAGAATCTAAGACAAAGGGATAGTATTGTAAAAGAATATGCCTAAATTTTTTACAAGGTGATCATTGAGATTAGACACAGTGAAGCAAGTAAATATTTTTTTGATATATGTTAATGCATTGAGAGGAAGTATTTAGGAAGAATTGAGTTTGGTAAGGTTGAAAACCATAGAGGAAGCATATCAATTCACAATCAAGGTGGAAGAGAATATGAATAAAATATTTGAGTATACATAATTGTTAGAGAGGAAGAGGAATGATAACACCTACTTCAATTATAGAAAACTATATATGGAAAAATGGAGGAATGATAATACCTACTAAAATCATTATAATACCTATTATAGTGAAGGACGGAGTGGTAATACCTATTGCAAAGATATTGATGACGAAAATTCTAATCACACAAAAGTATTAATTTGTATCATAATGATAAAACAAATAGATATTCAAGGGGTAGAGGAAGATACAATAGGACTAATGTTAGATATTTTAGATGTACATATTTCAAGTATGAAGGATAATTAAATTGAACATTTTAATGCATCTAGGCCAAGGAAACACTAATAAGATGGTAGTAGGTAGTGCAAGAACTACATATGTAGAGAAAGAGTCTAAGAAATCACCAAATTTAGATAATGAACCAAAAAATAAAGAATCACTTGTCATGAGGAGAGCTTTGTTAAAGTAAGATGGTGAAGAAGAACCATTACAAAGGAAGAACTTGTTCAGAACTAGATGCAAAAAAGAGGTAAGTAATACAAAGTTTTTATTGATAGCAGAGGTACAAAGAACTTAGTATCTCAAGAAATAGTTGATAAATTAAAGTTGAAAATGTTAAAGATTGAAATTTAGATAATATTTCTTGATTAATTAAGGAGCATAAGGTGATGGTTAAGGAATAATGTTTGGTGAAATTCAAGATATGAACATATCATGATAAAGTATTGTGTGATATAATGTCAATAGATATATGCCATATGTTGTTGGGGAGACCATGAAAGCTTTATAGGAATACAATATATGATGGGAGATAAAACAATTATACTATAAAAAAGGATGGTAAGAGGCATAGATGAGTTTCATTAAATGAAATAGAAGATCAAGTTTGTAGTCTAGTGCAAAAATTTATTTGGTAGGTGGGAGAATATTTTTAGATGGTTTGAGACATGAGAATATATTTTTTTATTGATTCCCAAGGTATGCAACACTACAAGTTGATGCATGAGCATCCAACGGTGTAGGGCATTCTTGCATCACCCAAAAAAAAATTGTTTTCTTTATTTTCTTTATTTTTTTGAGTCCCATGATGGCACTTAAGGGGTATAAGATTGTCATGCATCAAAAATAGCAAAAAATGGGCACTTACTATTTTTAGTAAGCCGAACTAAATGGGCTCGTATGGACGTGAAAATTTACCCAAAGGAGCAGAGATGAAAAAAATTTCTAGTCACGAAAGAATCACCTCAATACCTTGCATGGTTTGGGAGAAATTAAAGTTTTCATCCCAAGAAATTTCTCCAATGCAACTTCAAATTCAGATATAAAACCTTAGAGGCCTCGAAACAACTCAAAAGGTTGGCAAACCAACCTATAATTCATTCATGTGTTGTAGAGCTCTTTGAGAGCTTTCCAACGATATGCAATAATAGCAAATCGGATAACTGGATCAAAAGTTATGGCCCCGCAAAATTGGCCCTCTAAAAAAGTGAATTTCATAAAAAATTCTTCCTAGGCCAGAAATCAAACGGTGAGACTTTTGGTGCCAAAATAAAAAAGGGGAAATTTGATCTTTCTAGAACATTTTAGGGCAGTTATTGAGGAAAATAAAAAGGGCTAAGTGGGGGTTGTAGAAGGTGGCCCTAATAGTGCAGATTGTTGCTCTGAATAGTAGATTTTCTTTTTAGAGTTGATTTTGTTGTAATAAATCAAGCCCATGAGGCTGTAGCATGTAAAATTTGACTTTGTAATTTCATTTTCTGAAAATAATTGAAAGTGAATCATTTTTCCATCTTACATCTTTTGTGTTGGTATCTGTTATTGTGATTTCTGTGGGTTCTGGGTGGTGTGGCCCTCATCACAAGTACATAAACACCACCACAAGAAATGATGAAACACTGCAAGGGGAAATATCAAAATTACTAACAAAGTGTAAGGATGTTATATTAGATTATATACCAAAAGGACTATCATTTTTAGTGAGTATTAGTCACTATATGGACCTAATTCCAAGAGAATTTTTTTCGAGTAGAGCACTACATGGGATGACACCAATAGAGAATGAAGAATCAAACTGGAAAGTGTAAGAGCTATTGAGAAAAAAGGGTTATTTAGAGAAATTTTAATCCCATATGCAATAAACATGGTACTAACACCCATGAAGGATGGTGAGTGGATAATTTTATTTTTGATGATTGAACCTCATAGCGCCTAGAGATCACTTGAAACCAAAACACCCCATCACAAAAGAGAGAAAAATCAATTGATTTTTAATGAAGCTTGATAATTCTATTGATGAAATATTGATAATTGTTATAATATACAATGAATAAATCCCTGATAAAGGATAAATAAACCCTAGGTGAGGATATACTAAGATCATGACATGTGTCTTAATCTTACGACTTCAGACACAAAAAAACACGACCTAAGTAAGCTAAGGCATGCTAGTGAATATGGACCTAATAATAATTAAGTTATTACCTTTTTCACTCTAACAACCCCCTTAAGTAAAACTTAGGGAGTATGATAAATGAAAAGATGCACTACTAATGAATGTGTGCATGGGTCTTGACTAGAAAGTCCAATTAGGTTCCCATGTACAAGAAAATGAATCTCACAACTAGAGAAAGGGGAAAAACCTCATGGGATAAAAATCCTCTTCAAAAGAGGGAAACATGAAAAAAATGTGTACATGTGGTGGAAAAATGGAGGAATCAGCATGACCCACCATGTACTACTTCTATCACAAATGTACAAAATATATCCCCATAGGAGAGAAAGATGAGATTATGAATCCCCCCCATAAAGAAATAACTCTTATTCCATTGATGAGTGCTAAAGATAGTAAATAATCTATTGAATACAAACAAAATTGATCCCATTAGGAATAAATAGATCCACTAGTGATTATAGAAGCCATTCCCATAATTTAGATGAATACAGAATCCAAATCCAAATTTGTGTATTTGAAAACTAATAAAATATTCAATTGACTCTAATTTTGTTTCATCTCCCATAAAAAATACTTTTTATAATGCTTTTGCAAAATCCCGAAACTTTAAATTTTCTAAGATTGTTACTTATTTCTCTTTTTCCATGCCTAAAAATAAGATAATAAATTTTAACCTATAAGATAGGATCATGGACATGATTGAAATGAGCCCTTTTATTATTTAGGAAGAATTTTCCCATATTGGCCTCAATGTCCCAAATTGAAGCCTTAGGAATGTTTAGTTGGATGATTAGGGCAGCTAGAGCAAGTATAGTTGGTAAGTTAAACTTATCTTCTCCCAAAACTATAAGAAAGTATGGGTAAGTGGAAGTGTGCTTATTTCTTGAAATTGTCAAAATGCTAGTCTTAATTTCCAAGACTACTTCAACAATGGAGAATGTCTATCCAGCCTCTAGAATGCACCTTTGACCATATTTATTAATTAATTAAAAATTAAAAAACACCGATATTATGATTTTCAATTAATTAATAAATATGATCAAAGATGCATTCTCGAAATTGAATAAACAATAGTTCAACGATGACCAACCTATGAAAAACATATTTTTAATAGCAATTAGTATGAAACCTGGCTGCAACCACCAGGCAACAATCCTTTTCAAATAATCTACAAGATCAATTTGCATTTTGGGCATTAACTAATTATGGACTTTTGACATACACAATAGGTAGAAAATACCATCAATATTTTTTTATCAAATCCATGTACTTATGAACATAAAGCAAGTCAAAGATCCATTGAACGTGATGTTCAGAAGGAATGACTAGACTTAAAAACCCAAACCAAATTGAATGGTCATATAAATTGCATCAACTAGAATTTGATGCCATGCAAAAGGGATCCCCTTCTTATGTTGACTAGAATTGCCACTATTTATTCACCATAATCAAGTAATCCCAATTGGGCACCATTTTATCATTGCAAGCAGAAGAACATACACCAAATTAACATGATCTATGGTTGAACTACCAAACAGTTTGTTTAACAATACCATCACATAATGTGATATTTCCTAGGAATAAATAAACATGAGCTTTAAAATATCCATCTTCTTTGGAAAATCTTCATAAACTAGTCCTCTAAATCTTCCACATCATTACTTTCTTGTCATTTTCTTGCTTTATGTGTGTAGACACCCAAATTTGATCACTCCCATATGATCAAATTTACCTCTTTATTCACCAATTCTGTCAATATTAATTTATTTAATTAATATTACATTTCCCACATAAAGTATTTAATTTAATAATTAAACACTTTATTTGGTGCCTTTCTCCTCCCTAAATTAAATAAATACACCAATTTATTTAATTTAGTCATTTTAATCTTGTGAATTAAAATCAATTTAAAATTCTTCTTTTCTCCCTCCTTGTCCCATCCTCCATAATCCATCACTAATTTGAATTAATTTAATTAATTCATATTTAGGGTGTGCATCTTCTTAATCAAGGATTAATGTCACATCCTCCTACATTTGCCACTTGTCTCTAATCTTTCATTAATTATCATAATCAAGTATTTGTACAACTTTAATCAAAGTCATTAACCACTTTTAGCACCACTTTTTAGTTAATCTTTCTATTTTTCCTTTTTGGGCACTGCCCCTCTTTCCCATGAGAATTTTTAATTCTCATTTATTCATCCTATGTCTCTCTCCTCCCTATGTGAATTTTTAATTCACATTTTGTCTTTCCAAGGCTTCTAGAATGTTTGACATGTCACCTCATGCACATGTGACCAATTCCCACCTTTTTGAAAACTCTCTCTTATCCATTAGATTCTCTTATGAATGTGAATTTTTAATACACATTTATTTCTCCAACCTTTTTCTCTTTTCCCATGGAGATTTTTGAGAAATTCCAAAATTCTTCAAGTGTCATTTTCACTCCCACTTGGGGATAAGAAGTTTTTTTTTAAAGAAATCTTCTCACTCCCCAAGGTACTTGGAAGGTACTTGTCCTTCCTCCACATCTTGTACCTCCCTTCCACATCACCTACACATCATCCTACCTTTATCCATCTCACATTCCACATGTCAAAATGTGAGGGCTTGTGAGTCCTCAACTCACCTTAGCCCTTCATCTTGACTTTGTTGGATAAATCCCAACCATTGAATTCTTTAGAGAATTCAAGTTTCTCTATAAATACCCCATCTTCTAAGGCATTTTGAACACTTAGCCATTTTGCAACTAAATGATGCCATTTTATGCACTCACCTAGTCTTCAATTTCACCCATTGTCATTTGCATCCAACCATATAGTTAAGCTTTGCATTTATCCATATCAAGAGCCATCAAGGAGCATACAAATCAATCCAAATCAAGGGCCAACCAAGGAGTTTCAGCTGCAAAAGGGAGGTATAATCATTTGTCTTCATTTAACACTTTCCTCTTTGCTTTTACAAATTCCTTAGTCTAATCTTGAGGTGTTTACTTATGCTTTTCCATTGCATTTTAATTGCTTAGAATAGGTTAAACATTTGGTATCACATTTCTGGCACGCCCGGTGGGACCCACAAGCGGGTTCCTATATTTCATGTTTGTTGTTGTTAAATTTTTTGCAGGAATACGTCGCAGTGGGGCGACTACGCCCCTGATTTTCTGTAGTGGGGTGACTATGCCCCTGATTTTTCGCAGTGAGGTGACTACACCCCTAATTTTCTGCAGTGAGGCGACTACACCCCCTGGGCTGAATTTTTTTTTTTGGCTAACACTTTTCTAGGGAATTTTTGGCTAACACTTGTGAGGGAACTGGGCTGAAAATTTATTTTTTTTGGCTAACACTTTTTCTGCAGTGAGCCGACTATGCCCCCTGGGCTGAAATTTTTTTTGGCTAACACTTTTTCTATAGTGAGGCAACTACGCCCCCTAGGCTGAAATTTTTTTTTGGCTAACACTTTTTCTGCAGTGAGGCGACTATGCCCCCTAGGCTGAAAATTTTGTGCTAACACTTTTCTGTAGAAGGGCGACTACGGCCCCTGGGCTGAAATTTTTTTTGGCTAACACCTTTTCTGCAGTGAGGCGACTACGCCCCTTGGGCTGAAAATATTTTTGGCTAACACTTTTTTTGCAGAAGGGCGACTACGCCACCCCTGGGCTGAAATTTTTGTGTTAACACTTTTTTGCAGTGGGGTGATTACGCCCCTGATTTTCCGCAGTGGGGCGATTACACCCTTGATTTTCCGCAGTAGGGCGATTACGCCCCCTAATTTTTCTGTAGTGAGACGATTATGCCCCTGATTTTTTGCAGTGGGGCAACTACGCCCCTAATTTTCCACAGTGGGGCGACTACGCCCTTGATTTACTACAGAAGGGCAACTGCGCCCCCTAGTCACTGCAAAGCAACACATTTTGGAAGGTAAAACTGTCATTTTGGCTTCAATTTTTTGCTATTTTCTCCCTAACACTGTTCTTGCAAGGATATTGGTGTTTTTGCTAACTTTTTGCAGCATATTCTTGTGAAGTTGATGAAGAAAGCGAGATAAAACATCTAACATTTGCTTGCAGGGCTATCCATTTGCTCAAACTTTTTAAACTATCCTTGATGTTTGTGTTAATCTAAGAACATAGTTTAATTAGGGGGAATAATATTCATTGCTTGCTGTGTCTATCTTTTTTGTTACCCAAAGGGAGCATTAGCTTGTTTTCGCTTTCCCCTTGCACTTCGTGTGAGCCTGGGGAGTAGTTGGAAACAATTAGTGCTTTCTTTCTAGTGGGACCTACTTGGGGATTTCATCACCCCAAGGGATGATTCCAACCATGCATACCGGCGGGGTATATAAAGGGGGGAGAGCGAAAGTTGTACCTCAATCCAGTCACGTCGTAATTGGTGAAGCGTCGAAGCTAGGGTGATACCTAGATAAACGTGAAGAGTTGGTCTGAGCCCTTCAGTATCTCACTGGGGTTTCCGACTCACGCTTGTGACGGGCTAGTGTTCATGGTTGTGCCTCACATACCGAGAGTATATCAATGACTCCCTAGACACCTCGTGCATCATAGATTAAGACCTCTTTGGCCATACCCTTAACACTAATCATAGGATTGTGTTTGCTTGAAAGTGTTTTTTTGTGAGAAACTAGTGAAATTTTTGACAAATTGGCCTTATCATTGTCATTTTAAAGTCCTTGCCATAGTCATTTTCATCACACCAAGTCCCAAATTTTTCGCAGTGGGGCGATTATGCCCTTGATTTTCCATAGTGGGGCGATTACGCCCCTGATTTTCCACAGTGAGGCGATTACGCCCCTGATTTTTCTACAGTGGGGCGATTACGCCCCTAATTTTTTGCAGTGAGGCAATTACGCCCCTGATTTACTACATAGGGGCGAATTTGCCCTCCTGAACACCCGAAATCGCCCCATTTGGATCCGTTTAGCCTCTAAACCATCATTTAATCATTCCCAACTGTTATCTCATCATCCCAAGCCTCCGTTTTGTCACTCTAAGCCTCCAAAAACCTCTATTTGATCATTTTAAACCTCCATCTCATCATTCCAAACTTTTGTTTAACCATTCTAAATCCCCATTCATTTTCCACAATCATCCTCAATCCATCTGCTCATTTTAAATTTCCCCATAATCTATTCAAAAGTCCATACCATCATCTAGCGAACATGAAAATTTTACCATTTACATCACCAAACACCACCCATAATCAAACCGCCTTAACCTTGTGTTACAAAGAAGTTACCCAAATTGACCATAGCACTTGAATTTGATTATTAGTCGTTAACTTCGACCCAAATCAAGTTACTTCCATCTTGAGGTGAATTCGATGTCATAAGTTATCATCCTCGGCCAAAATCAATCCATTTCTATCTTAAGGTGGATTTGGTGATGTGATCATCCTCTTAATCAATCAAAGCTCTAGGTCACTAAGGGTAACTTTCTTTGATTAAACTCAAGGTCTCTCACATCTTTCATCATCCAACTATACCCATTCAATCATCCAAATCTATCAAAACCAATCATTTGATCAAATTTTCCAATGAATCAAATCACATCCATTCAACCAATGCAATCCTATTGATCTTAATAATCCAATCCAATTCAATCAAAATCCAATCTAGCCAATCAAAATCCAATCCAATCAAAATCCGATCCAATCCAATATATCCAAACAAAAATTGATCCAAATCCAAACCCCATCAAAATCAGATCTCATCCAATCACAATCAAATCATTCGTCAAAAACATCTTTATAATCCACCCATAGCACATTTGCATGCCCGTTCAAACTAGGTCACAATTTAAGAGACAAATGGAACAACAACATGGTCAAAATTCGCAAGCGAACATGTCTCAAGACCTTAATAACAATACAAATCCCACCAATGGTGCAAATATTGCTCAAGATCCTAACAATGTCCCCCAAGATCCTCATAATGGTACTTCATCACACTCCAACACCAAAAATCAGAACAACTCACCACATGGTGAAGAGAGTATGGCTAATCAACCCGAACTCACACTTGAGGAACATTTTAGTAATCCCGCCAATGTGTAAATGACTGACCGTCTTTTTGAAAAACATGGGGAAGAAATTTTGGCCCACCTAATTGAGAAGGGTGTCAAACCCCCCTCGGGTGTTAACTTGTCCAAATATAGGAGTTCCCCATCTAACGTACTCCAAGGTTCAAAAAATGCACCAGAAGGTTCGTACTTCCCCAATGTTCCTCCAGTTGAGGGTTGGCATCAACCTGAGTTTGGAAATGTTGTTCTTTATCATGTTAACCACCCCCCACACACTTCAACCTCAGTCATGGGGGGTCCTCAAGTGCCTGATCCCAATAATCCTTTTGCCTATGGTATGCCACAAAATGTTCCACAACCTGTGCCATTAACGCTAACAACACCCCCTCTTTCGAATCAACCTACAGTCAACACTGGAGGAACCCCCTTTACCACATTGCTTCCACCTCCTGGGGCCACAAATCTACCATCATCTTCATATACATCTCAACAGCTTCACCAATCCAACATTTCGCCTCAATTACCTCCACAAGGCACATCCCAGCTGAATGTTTCGGGTGGTACCCAACAACCCCCTTTACAAAACGCTTCTACGCTACCTTAGCCATCTCATCAGCAACAACCTATACATAATGCTTTGGTCTCTTCACAACAACCACCCTACCAACCATAAGGCAATCCATCTCAACCTATTGCTCAGACCATATCCCCCTTTCTTGCATCCATTTTGAGTCCGCAGGCTCAACCACAACACAACATCCCATCTCAGCCCATACAACAGTTGACATCATAGTAACAACTCCCTCAACACTACTACTATCACAATCAGCAACAATTTCACCAACAATCGCCTTATGTGACCTCCCAACAATCACAATAGTACCTTCAACACCAACAAACCAATACACAACATCCCATCCAAGCTCCTCAATAGCTTACCCCACACTTTTATCAAACAAATCCATACTATACCCCACAAAAATAGCCCCCGTATCAACAAAATCCCCCATCTTACTAGCAAGGCATGTCATCATCCAACCATCCAAATCCGTATTTCAACAATCTGACGCTCTCTCAACAAGATCCTTTATCATCCTATCATTAATATCCCCCCAACCCACCACTGGCCAACTCGAATATGTTGGAAATCAAAGCCGCTTTGAAGGATCTTCAAGCTGGGGCCGGCAAACAATCGTTCAAATTGAGACATATGCCCATATCCATTTGATCTGTCCATCTCATTGATCCCTTTCCCTAAACATTTTGAAATGCTAAAGTTTGACAAATACAGGGTGAACAAAGATCCTAAGGCCCACTTGCAAGAGTTTTACTCCCAGTGTCAAGAAGTTATGTACAATGACAACTATCTCTTGTGCCTGTTCCCACGAAGCCTGTCAAGCAACGCCCTAGAGTGGTTCATGACCCTCAAAAAAGGATCCGTAAAATCTTTTGCGGACCTGTCGGAAAAATTTGTCTCCTACTTCTTCAATTTGGAGGACACTAACACCTTAGACCTTCTCAAAGAGAAACAACGTGAGGGGGAAACCTTTACTAGCTACCTCCAAAGGTAGCGTGTGCTAGCAAGCCGAATGAAAACCCCTCTAAAAGAGAAGGACATGGTCACTCTCTTCATGGAGAACTCTCATCCCAACATGGCTCATAACTTTAGGTTACATTGTGTCACCACTTTCGCGGAGATAGTGGAAAAGGGACCTATCCTTGAACATGCCCTTGTCACCAAAGGGCACATTAAAATACATGGCCATGATAAAGAAAGATCATTTGGAGACAAGCCATGTTTTTGGAACAAAAACAAGAACGCAGTGAATGACGGTGTGACTGATACTAAACACGTCTAGGTGGCTAACACATCCTTGAGAAAACAACCCTCCATACCTAACGCCATATCTGTACCACAGGGGGCACCTCGTGCTCCTCAACAGTTGAATCAAAACAACCAAGGGAGCACTAAGCACCAGTATGCTCAATTAGGGGAACCCCTGAGTGTTGTCTTCAATAAAATGATATAGATCAATTATCCAATCACATATCCTGTCACCAAGCCACTTGACGAATCCAAACCCAAGCCCGCATGGTTTAAGGAAAATGAATATTGTGAGTTCCATAAAATCAAAGGACACTCTTTGAATAAATGTCAGGGTCTAAAAAACTATGTCCAAGATCTCATTGATCGAGGAGATATCAAAGGTTGACACCAGTCAAGCCTCATCGTTCAATGCTTAATTGCAGATATATCAAAATGCCTTTCTAAACCATAATCGAGGCTCGAGCACCTCAGTAATCCTCAAAACAACACAAATAACATGAGCTATAAGAATGTACCCCTCAATTATGAGGGTATTATTCATTACATTGAGCAGGTAGAACCTCGTGTATCCATGATACATGTCAAAGCCAAGGACCCTTAGTGTGCTGTTACTACACGATGAGCCCGCATCACTATCCCCGCGGCCTCCGCACTCGCCCAATCAACTCCCGTAAGCTCTCAGTACAACATCCTTGATCACTTAGGAAATAACCCTGCACATATCTCCATTTTGGATTTACTTAAGTCTTCCCCTGTACATCAAGAAATCCTCAACAGAGCCCTACAAGAAACCCATGTACCTAATGACATTGATCCTACACGATTCCAAGCTTTGGTAGGACACCTAGCTTTATCTCATCAACTGCACTTCAGCCAAAATGATATGCCAAACATCGATGTCAATCATAATCGCCCCTTACATATTGAAGTCATGGTTGCTTGTCATAAAATAAAAAGAGTCTTGGTAGATAATGGTTCTACCCTCAACTTGTGTACTCTGAAATTCATAAAATAGGTGGGGTATACTCAAGCGGATTTAAGTAATCAAATCATCACGATCAAGGCCTATGATAATGCATAAAGGAATTCAGAATGGATTATCAATCTTCCTATCCAAGTGGGACCTGTGATTCAGTACATTACCTGTCATGTCCTTGATCTGGACTTGCCATATAATCTCCTCCTTGGCCGTCCATGGCTCCATGCTATGCAAGCCATCCCCTCCACATACCATCAGTGCCTAAAATTTCCAGTCAATGAACAAGAAGTCACCATCTATGCTGACCCCCAACCATTTGAATATTGTCGTGCTTTAGAAGCGTCATTTCCCCATTTACATTATTGTCCCGGGGTTGAAATGGGGGAATCCCAGTCATCATCTGCTAATCCACCCTCCATCGCAACAACCACTCCATCTTCCACCACTGATCCGATAGTCACCAAAGTTCAGATCATTGATAAAGGGTGTGGTGAATACGAAATGCATACTGATCTCAATGTAGCAACCATGCCACCATCACCACACGAGTATGGTCAACCTTCACATGCTACTCCAAAGGAAGACAAGACTATCACCTTCAGTGGTAAAAACATCCCTACCACCACTTTCAGATCCCCAAGTGTCAAGACAGATACACTAGAAGAGGACATAAGCCAATGGATCTACCGAGAAGAACCCCAGCCGGATCCTCCTTTAAAGGAATATTTTCAGGAAGCATATCTGTGGTTAGCTAAGTTTGCAGAAAAGTATAACTACCAAGGTAGGGGCCTAGGTAAAGAAGAACAAGGGTGGTTGCAACCCATTGATATGTCAAAGCTACCAAAAAACATAGGCATTGGGTATGACAGAAAACAAAAAAGCCCTACAACATCATCTAATACTTCCAATAGTATCGCCGTGCACAATGGCTCATTGGAAGACATACCCAAGGAGGAATCCATCATACGTGTGTACGATGACGTCGATCATACCGACTTATCATCCATGTTCAAATGCCTATCCGTCTGCACCATTAGCCTATCCCTTTGTCACCTTGAGCTTATTGATTGGGACCTACGTAATAGCACACCTGTCAATATGTCTGTAGATACATATGTCAACCTTATGGGATTGTGGGAGGATGAACACTCTAGTCGCAAAAATAAGAATAAGAAAAGTAAAAAGTGGTCGTCTAGTGAAAACCTCCCTGAGGCACTTCCTGACCTTGAAAAAGTAAAAATAAAGGACGCATCTAATGGAAAAAACCTCGAAGAGGCGCTGGAAGATGGAGAGGTTCATCTTCCCCTTGTGGGAACTCAGTTATCTGCCTGATCATCTATTCTAATTGAAGAGACTCAAGAAGTTAATCTGGGTACTGCTGAAAATCCTAAAATCACCTATGTAGCTAAGTCACTCTCAGAGCAAGAGTATCCAGTCATCATGCAGCTACTCCAAGAGGGAATCATTAACTTTGCTTGGTCATATTCAGACATGCCAGGCTTAGACCCTGCCTTAGTGGTTCATCATCTAGACGTTCACCCAGATGCCAAACCTGTCAAACAAAAGCTCCGCAAGATGCATCCGCAGGTAGCATTGTTAGTCAAAAAGGAATTGGAGAAGTTACTAGCTGCAGGTTTTATCAGACCAATTGACTACTCTAAGTGGATCTCCAATATAGTACTAGTTTCCAAACCAAATGGCGACATTCGAATTTGTACAGACTTCAGGGATCTCAACAAGGCCTGCCCAAAAGATGACTTCCCTCTGCCTAATATTGACATGTTGGTCGACCTCACAGCAGGACATGAGATGCTATCCCTTATGGATGGCTTCTCCGGTTATAACCAGATTCAAATTGCACGGGAGGACCAACACAAGACCACTTTCACAACACCTTGGGGTACTTTTTGTTACAATTTTATGCCCTTTGGTCTCAAAAATGTGGGGGCAACATATCAGAGGGCGATGACAGTCATCTTCCATGACCTCATTCATATCATCATGGTAGATTATGTCGATGACTTGTTAGGAAAGTCCAGAACACGAGCAGAACATCCTATCATCCTGAAAAATATATTTGAGCGGTTAGAGCATTACAAGTTGCGGCTAAATCCAAAAAAGTGTGTCTTTGGGGTCACGTCAGGAAAGTCGTTGGGTCTCATAGTCTCTCGCAGGGGCATTGAGGTTGATCCCGCCAAGGTAAAGGCTATCCTGGACATGCCACCTCCACGCAATCTAAAGCAGTTAAGAAGCCTCTAAGGGAAGATGTAGTCCATCCGTCGGTTCATAGCCTAGCTAGCAGATAAGTGTCAGCCATTCACTCATCTTCTGAAGAAAGATTCCACCTTTCAATGGAACCAGCAGTGTCAGATGGGTTTTGATAAAATTAAGGAATATTTAGCTCATCCATCGATCTTGATGCCACCTATTCTAGGAGAACCCCTCCTGCTTTACATCTCTGCTACTTTAGTTGCACTGGGGGCACTGTTGGCAAACCATGATGAGTCGTTCAAAGAGAGGGCAATCTACTACATCAGTTGGACATTGGTCGGCTATGAGTTAAATTACTCCCCCATGGAAAAAGCCTGCCTTGCGCTAGTCTTCAGCACACAGAAACTCCGTCATTACATGCTTAGCCATCCAGTCAAATTAGTCATTAAAATTGATCCCCTGAAGTATTTGTTATCTAGAACCACTCTGATTGGCCGCATGGCCAAATGGGTCATGCTCCTAAGTGAATTTGACATAGAGTATGTAGAGAAAAAAGCCATAAAGGGACAGGTCATAGCTGATCAATTGGCCGAGGCACCATTAGTAGATGCTTACCCTCTAGACACTAAATTTCCAGACGAAGAAGTCTACACAGTCACGGAAACACTAGCTTAGACACTATATTTTGATGGATCATACACGCATAATGGATCAGGCATAGGAATTTTATTAGTTACCCCTCAAGGTGACTACATTCCAAAATCATTCAGGATAGCATTCCCGTGTACCAACAATATGGCAGAGTATGAAGCTCTCCTCACCGGTCTCAGACTTGCAAATCAGTGGCACATAATTCATTTGAAAGTATTTGGTGATTCTTTGCTAGTCATTAGGCAGGTTAATGATGAGTTCCTAACCAAAGATGATAAGCTATTACCCTACAAGCGCATGGTGGATGATTTCAAGAAATATTTCACCTCTATAGAATTTGAACAAATTCCTAGGGTACGAAATAAAGCAGCTGATGCAATGGCCACTATCGGTTCCCTAATTGACATGCCTAAAGACCGAATAGAATGTGAGTTTCTCATTGAACAACTTTTAATCCCTGCATATGATATTCCTGAGACTGATATGGTGTGCGGTATTGTAGGTCCCACCTCCCCATGGTACCAAGACATATACACCTATCTCCGTGATCATATCATATCCCCAGAACTTACATGTAACCAACGCAAATCCTTTGTTCATCGCTCTTCTCTATACATCATTGTCGGTGATATGCTTTATCGTAGCGGGTATGATGGAATCCTCCTTAGATGTCTGAATGAGACCGAAGCCTGCACGACACTAACGAAAGTACATGGTGGTGTTTGTGGAGCTCACTCAAATGGTATGGCTTTGGCCAAAAGGATCCTACGAGCTGGATATTATTGGCCTACATTGGAACATGATGCTTGTGAATTTGTAAAGAAGTGCCTTCCATGCCAACAACATGCAGATTTGATTCACGTGCCAGCACAAGATCTTCAGCCCCTTCTAGCACCGTGGCCCTTTTCTCAATGGGGTTTCGACTTGATTGGAAAGATTTACCCACCATCATCCGATGGCCATACATTCATAATTACTGCCACTGAATACTTCATTAAGTGGGTGGAAGCAATACCACTCTCACAAATCACCGATATCCAAATCTCAAAATTTATCCTTTACCATATTCTCTGTAGATATGGTATCCCATCCACCATCCTCTCTGATAACGGAAAACCCTTCAAAAAAAAAGCCATGAAACACCTCTGTGACACCTTTCATATCCAGCACCGTTGGTCAATGCCTTATTACCCCTAGGGCAATGGTTAGGCAGAAGCAACCAACAAGACCCTTATCCGCATCCTCAAAAAGGTTATCAATAACATTGGATGAGATTGGCACCTCCATATTCATCCTGCCCTCTGGGCATATCGCACATCCATCCGCACCCCGACATGTGCCACCCCCTATTCTTTAGTATATGGTGTTGAAGTCATCTTGCCAATTGAAGTTGAGCTTCCATCACTGAGGATTTCTCTAAAGAATCTTATCAGCGAAGAAGATGCTCGTGTTGCACGGCTTGCACAGCTGGAATTACTGGATGAACAAAGAATAAAAGCCTATGATCATCTGCAAGCATACCAAAACTGCCTCAAACGTAATTACAATAAAAAGGTTCATCCGCGACAATTACAAGTTGGTGAGCTTGTTCTTAAGGAGAACCAGCATACTCAACAGGATCGTGATAAAAAAGGGAAAATTTGAGGCAAACTGGTTAGGGCCTTATATCATAGCCGCCAAATATGGATCTGGGGCCTACAAATTGACTACTCTTGAAGGAGATCCCCTTGACAAACCCATCAATATCACCCATCTCATCCTAGGCCGCTTGGTATATATTGATTGAGCATTGGATGACCCATCTAGCCTATCCCACATCCTAAGCTTTTCAATATCCCACTTTGAGCTTATGTCATTTATTCCCTTTTTCGGTCGGTCCGTGTCATCATATAGGATCATCCATTGTGTCGGTCTCCATCTAGATCTCGTCCTTCCACATCACTAGTCGAACTACGTTGCCCCTGCGCTTTCACGTAGGCAAGGCTGATCATTTGATCTACCCCCAGGGTATTCTGACCATCACGTCTTGGCCATCCATCATTCACCTTCATCATCCTCTTTCCACTTTATCCATGGTCCTTTCATGAACTACGAAGGCTCTGTGCTTTCACGTAGGCAAGGCTAATCTCTGATTGGCTCCTGAGCCCCTAGGTCTGTAGGCTGTGTCAGTCTGTGTCCTCATTTGGCTCGTTATTCTCAAATAAAATCCTAATATTATCAAAATATTTGGCTAATGAAAATCTTATGGTGTCAAACTGGGTCATTCTAGTTTAGTATCCATCATCGGTCTCAATAGGATGCATCCTTCCTAGCAGACCTCATCGATCCTATCCATCACCCTGATCCTATGGCAAAGGATGTCTTGATTTTTAATTATAATCTTTTGATGTTTTAGAATTTATTTGTCATTTGAGCTCACTATCAACACTTGTCATGGTCACCTTGATCCATCATATCATGGTGTGCTTTGACTAGTCGACATATGGATTCATCTTGGTCTTTTATTTTTTGCTGCCTTTTCGGTTGTCCCACGTAGTACCCACCAAGATCCCTGAGGTCTTGTGTTATGTTGGGGCATCCTTGTGTGTTTGTGGTTATCCCAATGCCTGGCCTGACCAAGGTCATCGTGACCTTGGGGTGTTGGGGTAGCCCCCTTTTGCTTGTTGTGTTTGTTTCATGCGTTGGATGCCTACTGGCCCTAGTCTTATATATCAGGGTATCCGGTATCTTATGCTATAGCAAATATCAATGCTCCAAAGATGGCAACTCATATTAGGATTGCATTTCATCATCTGTTGCATTGCATTCACCCTATGATTTTGGTTGTGCAAATACTTTGTCTCACTTTTTCCCATTCTTCTCAGGATACTAATAATTTTTGACAGATGCCAAATGACACCCATTTTCACCATCACTACATACCCACCTTCGATTATCATGTCAATTCTTATTGGCACTTATGGCCATGTGTTATTTCTTCTCAAATACAAGAGCATTATTGCATATTAGAGTCATTCTATTAACCATATATACATCGCCACCTGCATCACAACATGTTAGAACCACGCATACATCATCACCTGCATCACAAACTGTCAAACTCATAATACATCACATCCTGCATATATAAAATGTTCATACAAAATCCATCATATACATATACATAGATGCAACATGTACACACATCATATCACCATGCGTATATTTGCATTAATAAAATCATCCGTACTCAACAAATACATACACCCAATCATCGACATAAGCATCTAATATCATAAACATGTGCATAAATAAACCAACATATCCATCCACATAAGTAGAACATATCATATACACATGCATATAATCACCCATCACAAAAAGAAACATACTACATAATGTCAATAAGAACTATCCCATGTCATAATCAAAGTAATATAATGTGTCATATGTCCATCATACATCAAAATCTATCATATATCCATCGCATAATAAACTACAAAATCCAGAGATATAGAACATCTCTGATCTCTGTCGATAAATCCTACATGCTCCACCCTGCATTTGTCAAAAACTTAGTAACCTGTCACCTCCCGAATGAGCTACCCACGTCTGATCCCTGTGGTGAATCTGGTACCAATCTCCTACCTGGTGTAACACCCGGTGAATCACTGTAACCTCGAGTCCATGTCCCCAGTGACTGAGATGGTGTTGGCATCTAGGGTGCCTGTTGGGTATATTGAAATAGCCATTGGGTCGGGTCTAGAACTGTATGATAGTATGTGGCCATCCAAAATTCTGCCTCTCTCGCATTCTCCTCTCGCTCTGCAACCTGAACCCAAGTGGAATTCCGCTCCTGACGATACCTATCCCGATCCCTCGTAATCACTCTCCTCTCCTGCTCCCAGGCCTCCTGGGATAGGCGTAACTACGCCATCTCCACTTGAATCCGATCCCTCATCTCCTTGGCAGCCACTTCCCTAGCTACTGTTGCATCCCTCTCCCCTTGTAATCCATGCGTATCTCTCCCTATCACATCATTGCCCTGCATCGACTGCCACTGTGCCGCTGCTACATCCTGCTCTCCCTGCAGTGTCTACATCCGTCTCTCTGCAGCATCTCTCTCCCTCTGAGTGGTCTGCCACTAAACCACTGCTGTATCCCACTCTCCCTACAGTGTCTGCACCCGTATCTTTGCAGCATCTCTCTCTCTCTGTGCAGCCTGTGACTGAACCACTGCTCCATCCCTCTCCCCCTGCAGCTCCTAGACTCTCAAAACTGTTGCATCGTGCTCTCCCTACAGTGCTAATAGCTCTAAAACTGCCTCCTCTCTCCTCCTCTCAAGAGACTGAATCTGTGCCTCTGCCAACTCTCTCTCACCCTGCAGCACCTGAACTCGTGTCTGTGCCCTATCCCTCTCTACCTCCACCACCTATACCTGCACCTGTGCTACATCCCTATTTTCCTGCATAATACGAACCTGCTCCTTCGCCTGTCTCTCTCTCTCTCCTGCATCACCCCCATCTCTCCCACTGTCTGCTCTAAGCAATACACTCTATCCCATAGCTCATCTCACTCTTGCCAGAGATCACCTCCCTGCTGCCCACTATCTGCTGATACATGATCAATCATCCCCTCTGCCCCCCTTGCCTGCAATATAACAGTCTCTGCCTGGAGTCTATCACGATCCCACCTGACAGCAACCAACTCCTCTTGTATCCCCTGTATGATAACCTCCAGTCTCTCTCTCTCCCTCTCCAACACCTCCATTTGTGCAGATAAGAGATCCACCATAAATCCATAATCCCTCTGATCTACTACCGGTACTCTAGATAGCTCGACTCAGCGTCTGGTCACCTCTGCCTCTAATACCCTCAACCTCTGATCTATACTTTGAAGCCTCCCCACACTGTATGTCGGCTAAACAATCGGATCTCCTAAGGTACTGACAGGGACCACCGCCAATGGCTCTACATCCCAAATATCTATATCCGGCACATCACCGTCTATCTCCATAGCATCATCGCTCTCCCTTACCTCCTGCTCCTGCTGATCCTCCAAGTCCTCCACAGAAGGACAGACTCACACTCTCTGTGGCTGACAATGCCTCCCTGCTCTCATCTATCTCCTCGGCTCTCCTATCTCCAGCTACTCCTCATCATCACTCTCCCCTATCTCTACAACGGGAGGCTCCTGCCTTGATGCCATCTGCCCCCCTGTGTCGTCCCCTACTCCCCATCCTCCCTGACCAACTCCTAGCCTCAGTCGCCTCTCGGGCCCCATCCTGCTGACCACCGCCACCCATCCCCTCCTACTCTGTCATCATCGGTATCCTCATCAGTCATCCCCTACTCCCCATTCTCCCTGACCGACACCTAGCCTCAGTCGCCTCTCGGGGCCCATCCTGCTGACCACCCCCACTCATCCCCTCCTGCTCTGTCATCGTCGGTATCCTCATCAGTCGCCTCCTACCTGCTATCCTCTCTGGCTGACTCCTGGCCTCAGTCTCCTCTCAGGCTCCCTCCTACTGTCCTCCCCCCCCATCCCCTCCTGCTATGTCACAGTCTGTACCCTCATTAGTCGCCTCCTGCCCGCTATCATCTCTGGTTGACTCCTGGCCTCCATCTCCTCCTTATCTCCATCCTACTGTCTCTCCCCTCCCTGCTTGGCCTGTACCAACACTCTCCTCTGTCATACCCTACCGCATATACCAGTCTACTGGCCGACTCTACCCTCCACTGAGTGTATCCTCTCCACCTCTGACTCCTCCTATCCTCCCACATCTGGCTCAGGATCTCTCCCACCCTCCTGTCGTACCGCCTCTCTAACCCTCCTCCGCTGCCCCCTCCTCCTCCTCCTCCTTGATGCATGTCCCATTGCCCCCATCCTCTCTCCTCCCACATCCAGCTCAGGACCTCTCTCACCCTCATGTCGTACTCCTTGTCTAGCCCCATGGCGCTCATCCTCTGATCCAAATCCTATAGCTCCTACAATCGGCACTAATGGTGTAATCCTCTTGCATAGGTGGTTGTGATACCACCGGTCATATCGCTCTGTCACCCCTACATCCTCTGCTCCCACACATCTCCCAGGATAGGCTACCTGCATTGTCGTCACCCATGCTGCTCTGGCCTCCCCCGGGCTAATCGCACACCCCCATGGTCGCTCTCTGGTGAGCCGCTGAAACATCATCGACGCACTAGGAATATCCTATGTCAGTCCAAACTGTCTCACCACCCTATCTGGTCGAGGCATCTCCACTATCCGCAGCAGGCTCCCAATCAAGACACACTAAGCCATAAAGTACCCTCTTTGTCTCTCAATCTGCTCTCTCCATCCCCTGAAGCGTCGCTGCATATAAGGTCGCCACACTATGTCTCCCTCCTCCAAATCATCCACCATCCTCCTCCATCCCTCTATATCTCCCAACCCCCTGTGACGCACAACCCAGCCCCTCGCCTCTCCATATCCCCATGCCACCGACTCTCTATAATCCACATCTCCCTCCCTCACAACAATCGGTCTCCTCACCATGTTATGCTCCCATGCCCACACCTGTAGCGGGGTCATGTGTGTCAAACTCACTATCTCCCAATAGCAAATCAGATGCATATCCTTATACAACTGGGCTAGGACACAAGTACCCCACGCAATATGTCCCTCACGCCACTCAACAATGTGTCGAATCACCTCCATAAACCTCATACAACAATATCGCTTGCTACAATCTGGCAACAATATCCCACTGATCAACCCAGCTAGGAATAAAGGCAAAGGTGGTACTCCCACTGTCAAGCATCTATCTAGATCCAACTGCGGACCCTGAAGAGGCAGGGCAACATGTCCAAATAACGTTGTCATAGTCTGCTCTAACTCAGCCCCTCTCGACACCACATCACTTAGTAATATCCTTGTTATCGGCAGCTTCAGGATTCGCCATATATCCTCCAGCGTCACCATCATCTCCCCCGTCGGCAGATGAAATGTCAATGTCTCTGAACTCCATCTCTCTACCAAGGTCGTCAGCATTGCTCGATGCGCCCTCATCACTGGAACCTCTAAAAAGTGCAAGAACCCTGGATGATCTAAAGCTGCATGATCCACGCCTGTCATCGTTGCTACGGTCGCTGTCAGTACCTCTGACCATCGCTCATGTGTCTGTATCTGCCCCAAACCCTGCATCCACACCAACTGTTTGTCAGTACATAATCTTCTCGATTTTGGGACATCTTTTTCTTACCTCTTCACTTTTTCTTTTCTCTCTCCATGTTTTCACAGTCTCGTCTTTCTGGCCTCCCTTGCCAAACCTCTCTCATTTTTTCGGGATGACTCCGCCCCATCTCGGGGCGGGTTCGCCCCTCGCCGGGGCATGTCTGCCCCGGCTCGGGGTGGCTTCGCCCCTCCTCGGGGCATGTTCACCCCTAGCCGGGGCGCCCCTGCCCCGCAGCCAGGGCATGTCTGCCCCAGCTCGGGGCGACTGCGCCCTGCAGCTGGGGCGTGTCCGCCCCAGCTTGGGGTGACTGCGCCCCGCAGCCGGGGCGTGTCTGCCCCAGCTCGAGGCGGCTCCGCCCCGCGTCTAGGGTAGCACCGCCCCAGCTCGAGGCTGTTCTGCCTCACGGCCGGGGCATGTCCGCCCTAGCTCAGGGCGGCTGTGCCCATGGCCGAGGCAGCTCTGCCCCCTTTCGGGGTGTGTTCGCCCGTGGCTGGGGCGGCTCCGCCCCCTTCCAGGGCATGTCTACCCTAGCTCGGGGTGCATACGCCCCTCTGTGCGGCGGCGCGCCCACTTTCTCCCCTCCTAAAAATCTATCATTTCCCTCTTTTTTTTTTCCAAATTCCCCAACTACCCATTTTCCTATTCCACCCCGCCCACCAAACCCACATTTTACATTGTTTTTACTATCTTACAAACATGCTAAATATTTACAATACATAAGCATGGGTTTTCGTACTCACCTTGTGGGGCACCGCTGAAGTGGGTCCAGCGTCTCCGCAGGTCATCTGCTTAGTGAATGATCTCCGTATCATAATCCCGCGACATTTTTGGCTCGTCTCCCCTCCCCCTTCTTTACCTTTTCCTCAATTGCTATAGTCACAATGAGACAAGGTAATTCTTCAAATTACCTTTTAACCCCTCTTTTCCCTCCTTTTTCAAATAAAAGGTATTTTTTACCTTTTATTTAACTTTTTTTTGTCCCAACTAATCCCCTTCTTTCCCGGAGCCGCCATTTGCAAACCTGTGCATCCAATCAACTCCGTTCAAAAGTCAAAGTTGCTTAGTTTTTAGCCCTCTATCCAACAGTCTTCTCTATTTCTTTCTATCAAGAAGTCATCCGAGGTCCCCTTGTTCCTTCCCCAACCGCCCTCTCGAGGGGGCATACTCTATCATTTTCTTCCAACCATTTGAGGCAGGCATTGGGGCATCCCTCTCTTTTTTTTCCTCCTCTTGAATAGCTCATTCAACCTCTTTCAGGCTGGGGCATCAATCCCTATCACTTTCTTCATCCCCGACATTTTATTTTTCTTCGAAACACTGTTATTTTGACAATATTTCAAAGAGGGGCAAAATGTAGACACCCAAATTTGATCACTCCCATATGATCAAATTTACCTCTTTATTCACCAATTCTGTCAATATTAATTTATTTAATTAATATTACATTTCCTACATAAAGTATTTAATTTAATAATTAAACACTTTATTTGGTGCCTTTCTCCTCTCTAAATTAAATAAATACACCAATTTATTTAATTTAGTCATTCTAATCTTGTGAATTAAAATCAATTTAAAATTCTTCTTTTCTCCCTCCTTGTCCATCCTCCATAATCCATCACTAATTTGAATTAATTTAATTAATTCATATTTAGGGTGTGCATCCTCTTAATCAAGGATTAATGTCACATCCTCCTACATTTGCCACTTGTCTCTAATCTTCCATTAATTATCATAATCAAGTATTTGCACAACTTTAATCAAAGTCATTAACCACTTTTAGCACCACTTTTTAGTCAATCTTTCCATTTTTCCTTTTTGGGCATTGCCCCTCTTTCCTATGAAATTTTTTAATTCTCATTTATTCATCCTATGTCTCTCTCCTCCCCGTGTGAATTTTTAATTCACATTTTGTCTTTCCAAGGCTTCTAGAATGTTTGACATGTCACCTCATGCACATGTGACCAATTCCCACCTTTTTGGAAACCCTCTCTTATCCATTAGATTCTCTTATGAATGTGAATTTTTAATACACATTTATTTCTCCAACCTTTTTCTCTTTTCCCATAGATATTTTTGAGAAATTCCAAAATTCTTCAAGTGTCATTTTCACTCCCACTTGGGGATAAGAAGTTCCTTTTTAAAGAAATCTTCTCACTTCCCAAGTTACTTGGAAGGTACTTGTCCTTCCTCCACATCATGTACCTCCCTTCCACATCACCTACACATCATCCTACCTTTATCCATCTCATATTCCACATGTCAAAATGTGAGGGCTTATGAGTCCTCAATTCACCTTAGCCCTTCATCTTGACTTTGTTGGATAATTCCCAACCATTGAATTCTCTAGAGAATTCAAGTTTCTCTATAAATACCGCATCCTCTAAGGCATTTTGAACACTTAGCCATTTTGCAACTAAATGCTGCCATTTTATGCACTCACCTAGTCCTCAATTTCACCCATTGTCATTTGCATCCAACCATATAGTTAAGCTTTGCATTTATCCATATCAAGAGCCATCAAGGAGCATACAAATCAATCAAAATCAAGGGCCAACCAAGGAGTTTCAGTTGCAAAAGGGAGGTTTAATCATTTGTCTTCATTTAACACTTTCCTCTTTGCTTTTACAAATTCCTTAGGCTAATCTTGAGGTGTTTACTTATGCTTTTCCATTGCATTTTAATTGCTTAGAATAGGTTAAACATTTGGTATCACAATGTGTATTATGAAAGCGTGTGCATTAATTTAAAGGTTATCTTAGTAACTAGAAATACTTCTTTCCCCTCCATGTTTTGATTTCCTCATCTTCAACTTTTCAAAGAATTATTAAAAATTCTTTAAACCATGCTAAGGGGACCTTGTTTGAACTATCATAAAATATTTCCAGACTTAATTAGATTTTAATGTTTCAAAAATCCAGAATTCAGAGTAAATATTTTATAATGGGTCTTTTAAAAATTGAGGCCCCTAGTTATTCAAATCTATTATAATCAATTAAAAAAAATATTTTTAACATAATTATAGAATAAAATAAATTAGATTTTAAGAAATTGGATATGATAGAGTATTCAGAAGGAAAAGGGTCTCGAAAAGACATTATATCTCGGATATATGAGTGTTGTCAGATTTTTAATCAATTTAATGCTCTCAAGTTATGAAACACTTTCAAAAGGTGTGACTAACATTTAGATACAAAGGCATCAGATTTCAAATCAAGTTATAAATGAGACTAAAATTTAGTCTACTCAAAAATTAAGATAATTCAAAATAATTAAAAATAATATTTAAATGATTAGAACATATTTTCATTTATTTCATGCCTGAAAATATTTGAAGAAAAAATAAATTTTAATGAACTTCAAAAAAATGTTTCAATTAACATTGCAATATGTTTGAAACTTTGCTGAAATCCATAAAACAAATCAAATAAACAATAAACTAGAAACAAAAGAGAATAAACATTGTATAAACAAAGTGAGATTTTGACAACTATGAAAACACTAAGAAAAATAAATGAATGAAACACTATAATTTATAACTTTTCTCAAGAACAACATAAATCAAATTAAAATCTATAAAGATCTAAGATCAAAATAGAGGCCTCAAATAAACTTGTCTCATTTGGACACATTGAAA
This sequence comes from Sequoia sempervirens, assembly GCA_007258455.2. NCBI lineage: Eukaryota > Viridiplantae > Streptophyta > Pinopsida > Cupressales > Cupressaceae > Sequoia > Sequoia sempervirens. Next base: position 351,866,621 of record VDFB02000003.1, read on the forward strand.
CAAATAGTCACAATAGTTCCTATAAATACTATTAGCTCTCCTATTGTTGAAAATATGGTTGAAGATTATGATGACAAAGTACATTTTAAACTAGATCAATTTGAACATGAAATTATTATCTTAGTTAATATAAATAGCCCTTAAAATTTAGTTCAAGTTTTGTGGGTGGAAATTACTTAAAGCATTGGTGATAAAGTGACTCCTAGTTCTTTGAATGGTGTATTCTATTAGCTCTCCTATTGTTGAAAATATGGTTGAAGATTATGATGACAAAGTACATCTTAAACTAGATCAATTTGAACATGAAATTATTATCTTAGTTAATATAAATAGCCCTTAAAATTTAGTTCAAGTTTTGTGGGTGCAAATTATTTAAAGCATTGGTGATAAAGTGACTCCTAGTTCTTTGAATGGTGTATTCTATTCCTAGTTTCCTCTTAATTTTGTCCCAAAGTATGTCATACCTTCTAATTTTATTCATTCTAGTATACCTACTTCCCATATGCAATTTTTTGCTTATGCACCCCTTTCTTCCCATCCTACTACCAACTCACCTACATTTCATGTTATTCTTACTAATAAATGACTACACATGATCCTAGTGTGCCTTCCACTCTTGCTATCTCTACCGCTAGTGTTTACTCTTCTTCTCATCCATTTAATGGCATCCCTACATCCACCATGACCATCCCTAATTCCATCACTTCATTTCTAGCTCCATATCCCATTCCATTCCCTCTTTTCTAGCTTATTATATATCATACTCTAACTCTCTTATCATAGACATGTATTTACCTTATCATTCCCTCTCCCATTATCCTCTATATACTCCATTTGTTGTTTCTTATGCTACTCATACCACTAATATTTGTAGCTCTACCTTGGGTACATACTCAAGGTCTTTGATCAACTTAAGAAGAAATTGGATGATATTCCTACTAAAAAAATATTACATACAATCCTCCATATCATACACCACTACAATTTGAGGTACTTACATATCTATTTCTGTGAACTTTGTGGCACCTATATTTGTGTAATATCATGGAGATGGATACCCTCATGTTCACTTGCAAGATTGTAAGGCTACACATTTAGATTTTGCATTTGAGGATCAATTCTCATCTAATTTTTTTTCATGAACCTTAAGGGATTGTGTTATTAAATGGTTCTATTATTTACCTCATTGTTCTATCTAGTCTTTTGATGAAATAGATATTATTTTCTTGACACAATTCATGTTAATATGGGTCTAAAAACTAGTGTGGCTAATTTAACTAAATATCCCCAAAGAAGTAATGACCCTATCAATGATTATGATATTTTCTTTGAATTAATATATGGTAAAAAAACATTAATTTAATGATTATTAATTAAAATCCATGTTCTTGGTGAGCTCCTTCATAATGCCCCACCTAAAGCAGAAGGAAAAACTTTATCGAATAATTTTTTTTGAAACACAATAACGACAACACTGGAGATACGACATCAACATGTCACACTTGCACAACAACTTGTACACAAGTGTCACATGAACATAATGACACAAAGACAACAACAACAAGATGACCTCACCATTGCATAAGCAAGGTGTAAAAAATAGAAGACTAACCACATGTGGGATAAACCCACCATGATAAACATACGAGAGAGTGAGAGGAAACAACACCTACATGATGATTGATTACAACCCATGATCATGTTATCTCACAACACGAATCTAGAATAGGATGAGGGAATCATCAACCTCCAATCTAGATCTAGACTCACTTAACTAATATAAACAAGGACAAACCTTCATGAAATAATGCCAAATTAGGAGATACAACTCTCCACTAACTGGAATGACAATGGGTCACTTACAAACAATCCAAATGTTTTCCAAGATGTCACATCAGAATGTGACATCACACAAACAAAAATATACTATAGTTCACAGCACCTCAAGAGCTACGAGGAATGTTGAGAACACTCACAAGACCAACCAAGAAGGTTTACAACCTTCCCAAGACTTCACCTTGAGACAAGGTGCACAATCTCCCTAACCCTAGGTTTACCAACCAAGCAACTTCAAAAGAGTGCATGAAAAATGATGCAAGAGAAACCACAAGTACTCAACAAAGAAACTTAAGGACAAGCTTTGAACACCTCTAGATCCTTAGGACCATGATGAACAACTTTCATTTACATGGTTTACCCATATGAGGTTCTGAAACTTAGAGGAACAAACAAGTCCTAGGAGAGAGATAACTTGACTAGGTTTTTGAAGGTATAGTTGATGAAAATGATTGTCACAGGAAAATACAATCTACAGAAAAATTATCTAGCAATGGAATTAGGCTTAGAAAACCCCTTTTTCCTTTTTAGATAAAATAACATATTTTCCTTTCAAATTAGTCACATTTAATACTTGATTTCACCCAAGCTAGAATAAGACATTTAAATATAAACCAATTTTCTATTCCACACCCAATTTATGATTTAATTCTATATAAGCATATTTTCACATTACTTGCAGAAATTAAAATTCAAATCAATTTAAAATTAATATAAATTATATTTCCATTCTTTATTTTCAAACTCTCACAAATAACCCCAAATCTTGATAATCAATTAAATTCATTTTCTAATTATCATTCAACATAGACGTTCACTATTAAATCCACATAAGCATTTAATTGAATGAAATTGTGGAAATAGTAAATTTAATAAGACATCAACCACACATTCATGAGACATTCACAAAGACGATTATGGTATTCGGGTCAACACGGATAAAATAACAAGGGTCTCACACTCGGATCAAGTATGACGGGTAAGGAAAAACAATAAATGGCCAATGTGGCATCTCCTTATAACCACCATTAGGGCATACTCAAACCTATGGAGCTAGGTGGAAAAATACCTAGTACCTGTAACCACTTAACGCATACGTTAAGCGTACCTACTTCACATATATATATAATGGATATGTTCATGAATCAAAATATAATAATAATCACTCATGCAAGCCTGCATCATGCAAGCATCTCAATAACACCTCCAAAATGAAATACATCCATCCCCCTTTCAAGGGACTTGGCATCATATCACACACGTACTTAAGTACTATTTGCATCAAGCATACAAATAAAATAGCCATAGAGGGAACAATGAATTAGGACATAAAATAATAACACCAAAATTGACCATCTAACAACTCAACATAAACAAAACACAATGCTCCCATTTACATCACATGCTATAAATAAGTAGGCACTACATCCTCCCCCACTAGAAATTGACTTACTCCTAGAATTCATGAAGGTCAAGATGATCACATACCATACATTGAACTTTCCTTGTACCAAAATCAAAGAAATCACACAACACCCAAGAGATAAGCATTACACATAATTCACCACTAAATAGAATAGAAGGGAAACATGAAACATTCAACTTCCTTAACAACATTTATCATTTTCCAAAACACACTTACTCATAAGATTTCAACATGAAACAAGATAGCATAATAAATGTCTTCTCCACATTAGATACAATAATTCACCTTTTTTTAAAGCATGATTAGCATTACCAATAACTCATATGTAATTAGATCCAAGAAAAACATCCATTTCCACATACATTGTAGCATCCACATCATAGGGTAATCACACATAGTATACATGGCGGTCATGAAGATGCAATGATCTTAGAAAAAAACTAAGAATTTATGCCAAAATAAATCATGTGGCATGATGGTGTTAGGGCTACATGCACTTGGTGAGACCTTCCATACATTTCCATAAGTGATCTTCCTCTTTTTTGTGTAACGGATTTAACCTCCAAGAGATAATCACACACACTGGGAAGGTAGTGGCTCATGGTTGTCAAAACAATCCACACATACCCCCATCCTCAAGTTTCCTTGCATTTGCTTCCTTATATACACTCAACAAAGCTCATTCTCCCTAGACCCTAGTCAGGAATCACATCACAACACAAGACTAACATTTGAAAATAAAAGAGATCCTAGTTTAGCCACCATAAAAGCATAAATACCAAAGAAATAATTTCTAATTCAACAATAAGATAAATAAATGTGCACAATTGCAACATTAAACCAAGCATAACTGCAAGAACTATGTGAAAATTAACCTCACAAATAGTGGCTAAACTAATACAATCAAGATAAAATGATAATTGGTTTCCCACATAAACAAAGTAAAATTCACCAATAACCAAAATAAAATCCACAATCATCGAAATTTCACATCAAATCATTATGTGACTAGAAACTAGCCACTAAATAAGGAATGAGAGAAGTCATGTATTGACTATCAACATAATCCTTCATGTGTGTTTGTGGTATGAACAAAAAATTCCCACATTGCATGGAAATGTGCCTAGTGGAAAAGGAATGCCTAGGCCACATCCCCCTTGTGTGCTCAATTGTGGCATGCACACCACAAATCCCTATATGGCATGCCCATACATCAAGTGGAAAACACACACAAGGTCGTAAGTTGCATCAAAATGTGCCTTGTGGAGAAGAAACACATAGTCCACATCCCACATAGTGATATGCCTCGTGGAGTAGATAGGCGTAGGCCACTCACTAAAGCCAGGGCTATACATAGAAAGGCACACTCATATTCTTACTAAACACAACATATTGTAGCAAACATGAGGCCTTCTCTACAAGCATGCACATATTCCCACACCACTCAACACCAAGTAGGTATAACAAATATAAAATGTTCCTTCATGTACATATAAGTGGAATCTTGTCTTCGAGCCCAACTTACTACCATTAGCAGTACATCATCATCACCTACACTATGTTGGAACATTAGTGCAGTGTGGCATCATATCCATGGGCATCATGTATGAACATAAGAAAATATGGAAATAATGACAACATGGCATACTCAATCTCCAATACTAGAACAAGATATACATAAAATAATTGGGTAAGAGCAAACCTATCATTGGTAACTAGTACCACTATCAATGTTACCATCATGAACAATGAGCAATATGCTAACACTATGAACCACTCAATAGTCCATTACATAGTGGAAGTAGGTGGTTAATCCTACTTCGAAAGGAGATGGGTGGTAGAATTACTCTATGCCAATGTCACAACATATAACCATAACCTTCCTAAGTGTAGCACGACTCTAGTTGGCCTCACACATGTTGACTTATCAACCACCCTTGGGTGGGCTCTCAACAAGGTGACAAACAAGCAACAATGAAAAGAATGATTCCACCATACTTTTAGCCAAACACAACATCCATGGATGGGTACCCAATACCACAATCCCATGAATACATAAAATCATGTACGAGATGTTCAAATACACAACATAAGCACCATTATGGGGTATTCACATCCACAGAGAAGACAAAATAAATTCCTTTCCAATTTCATCTGTTAATGCATCAAAATCATTTCCTTTCACATAATCAAACAATAATTCCATAATTTTTTCAAAAATTTACCCCCAACATCCACTAGGATTACTCTTTCCAAGATACAAATAAATTTTTTCCATGGTTCCATAATTGAAAACATCACAATACCTTCCAATTCATCTCAATGATATATGAATTACATCCCCATTCACAAGGTGGAGCATCATAACACACACACTTACAGAATACATTATATTTTAGATCAACATCCCATTGAATTTCAACAAGATACCATAATTCACAATAAAATTTACTAACTAATAGAACACATCAAAAAGATTTTAGTTAAAGGAATTAAGTCTTTACCCAATGTTCCACCATGATATTGCAAAGCATTATATTCTACCAAGTGGCATACACAATCATGATAAATACTCGATTAAGGGTATTCAATTCTCAACACACATCAAGAAAAACATATTCCAATTGATTAACACCATAAGCACAACATTCTTATTGCACAAAATTCACTTAATCATGCATTTAACATTTTTCACCTCTAATTAGGATATAATGAGTTAGCATTTACATGATTTGATATAAATAATAATGGATTTGGGCACCCCAAGTCTCACCAACATAATTCTCCTACAATACACATGCCATTCTATATTTTGTGCATATCATGCAATGAAAGAAAGAACTTAGATTTTGGAGTTGACAATTAAAGGTTTACTAATACATGCATTTCCTTACCACTATTATTATTTAATTATTATGCATATGATTCCACTATTCCCTTTTATCTCTAAATTTTACTTAATTCTATTTGATACCATACATTCACACATACATCCTAGGGTAGGAATGCAATTTTAGACCTAAGTCTTTCACCCAAAGTTTTATTCTAATCAATCATCTTTCTTTCATATTTACAGGACAAATTTCATAAAACATGCATTCAAATGAATCCAAGACACTATGAAATATTAGGAAACACTTCCATAATCCACACAAAAGAAAAGGGTTACAATTTCAAATCACCACAAGGCACATAGAGCAAGATACCATTACACAATTATGGCTACATCTCTACTTTTCCTATCCTGTTTAAGGCACACAACACGAGGTTCCTATAAGAAATCATTACCACTTCACTACTATTTTCCCACATCAAGTGTATGAACATAATATCATTTATTTCACAGTCAACTACATCATTCACATGAGGGTACATAATACTCAATCAAATTTAACAATATAGTTATTCATTTTTCAATTAATATTTTTCACAACCACAATAATAAAAGAATTAAGAAGGAAAATTCAGGACCTCATAAGGTCATTTCATCCATCAAGCTCAAAAAGGAGATAAGAACAACAGGAAAATTCACACAACCAACACTTCTTAACCAAATAAAGGTCCATTGACCTTCTAGCTCACATAGCTCAAGCAACTAAACAAGGGTATATTAGGCAACACACATGTTACCCGCAACCCACAAACACACCAAGGCCCAAACATACCCACACAAAATAAGAAGTCACAAGAGAGTGGTCACTCTCAACCTCGAGAGAATCTCCACCAAGGTCTTCACTCCATTCCTATCGAGTATGGCAAGGCCTAGAAGGAATCCTTCCTCCACAACTGCAAAGAATTAGTTGATATACACAACCCCTTTACAATTCACCACACTAAGGAATACAAGGCAAGAAGTCCTACAACTATCTTGTAAAAATAAGCAATTGAGAACACACAAATTAAGCACACCAAAACCACATGGGAAACAACAATAACTAGAGATCCCTATGTTGCAATATGGTCTCTAATACTAGATGTAATGCATTGCCTAAAGCACAATGAAAAACTTAACTAATTTTTTTGTTGAAACATAACAACCACCACACCGAAGATACAATATCAACATGTCACACTTGCACAACAATGTGCACACAAGTGTCGCATGACCATAATGACAGGAAGACAACAAAAACAAGATGATATCACCATTGCATAAGTAAGGTGGAAATAAAGGAAGACTAACCACACATGGGATAAACCCACCATGACATGAATCCACTTGGCAGCTAATATGCATACCAAAGTGGGGGAAATATAATGACAAAAATTACATGCATGTGCCCTTTTCTCTTATATTTTGGGTTAGATTTGATCAAAGTATCCTAAATTCAATTGTAGACACCTAAATTCGACCACATACATTTGGTCAAATTTACTCTTATTTCATCTAAAATCCCTTCTTATCCACATTAATTAAATAAAATTGCTAAATTATTTAATTAACATCGTTTACTTCCCCTAAGGTCTTCTAAATTCCTGAGGTACTTAATTAATCAATCAAATAATTTACCCTTTATCCCTTTGTAGCATTGTAAATTGTCACCCTTGATAATTTCACACTATGTTTTTCTCCCCCTAATTTATTGAGCCTAATTGAGTCCCTAATTCCTAAATTATGTATATAGCCCATTTGTACCACTTTCTGAGAAATTGCAAGTATTGAATAAATGCAATCAATTAATATTTTTCCCCAATATATCGTGTCTTGGAAAATAAGGCCAAGACCCATATGCCCATGGGGGTATGGGTCCCCCTATTCTGTCGGGGACCAATTTTTAATATGCTGGTTTGGCCATTTAAAACTTCAAAATTCAAATTTCAAAATTTGGCTATTGGAATTTAATTCGTGGGAAATTAGAGAAATGCCTATAAATACCTAGTTATTGCATCATTTGAAATCTAACAAGAACTAAAAAGAATTCATGAGCGAAAACTATTGTCAAGATCATTCAAGAGCAAGTGTCAAATCCTATGTGTGTTTATGTGTGTTCATGTTATCATTGTTTTGTGAAGGCTAACACTTTTGTAGGTCTCCAAAGCATTCAAGCAAATCAAACAAGAAAGATCAAGACCTTGAGGTGATGTGCATGAATTCATTCCTTCAAGGAAGCCATTGAAGGGTGGTGAGTTGCAAAACTTTGTTAATCCATCATTCCTTTCTTTCTTTAATTATTTTTTCATTGACATTACCATTGTGGAAATGAAAACACTTACATAGGGTTTGACTGAGGCAAGCCTCTAAATGACTCAATATTTCCTCTCTTTTTGAATATGTATATTTTAGGTCTAAAGAGGATTGAAGAGAGTTTGAAGAAAAAATATTTATTCTTGCATTCAAATCCCTACATTTTATTAAGACACAAAGACTCACCGACAAAATTATCCAACAACATTCTGACAACTCTGTACAATTGGAAATCAAAAGCTCAGATCTATCATCAGAGGACCCCAAAAGCAAAGCAGGACACCCTATTAGAGACCCATACACCCCTAGGCATCCCAATCCTTCTATGCACACTGGAACCAATTTTTTAGGATAGGTACACAATCTCCTACACTTTCTAGATCTGCCTACAATTTACTGTTTTAGTCTGTTATTTGTTAGGATCTTGCATTTTTTATATTAGGTCATTTAGTCTAATTAGGTTAATCATAACAAATCATTTCCAGTCCATTTTCAAGATTCTAAAGGATTAGATCCAGGCCTGATTGACTCACATGTTTATGGTTGAAATTCAATCTATTTTCCTTGTTGACTTGCATCCTAATGAAACTCTAGGAAAAGGTGGAATTGACTTTGGGTTTTGGACATTAAACCCATATTATCACCCCCAAACCTTTTTCTATGTTTCACCCTTCTTTAAATAAATAAGTATACCTATTTATTTTATTTAATCATTTATTCTTCTACATGAATTAAATTACATATTAATTCTCCCCTTTTCTCTCTTCTTATCCCATCCTCCATAATTCTTCCATTATCCCTAATCTATTTCCTAATCCTTTCATTAGGGATGTGCGCACACCTATTCCATGACTAGGAGGTGTCACATCCTCCAACTTTTACAACTTTCCTTCATTAGCCTAATCCCTCCACCTAACTACCCCCCTAATCACTTGCACAACTATAATCCCCTGATTGGGAAGGGATAATCACCTTGCCATTTATGACACCCCTCCCTTGTCAACTCAACCTTAATGGATTTTTCCATTTGAAGAAGTAACCCCACATGGGTTACTTATCCCAAGGTACCTTTGGGGAATTTAAAATTCCTCTTTATTCCCCCAAAGTACCCCAAATGAATTTTTAAATATTTTTTATTCCCTCTTTCCAATCATCATGGAAGATTGGACAAGAAAGACATTTATGAGGGAGATCTTGTCCATCTCCCAAGGTACTTGCAAAGTACCATCCCTCCTCTCAAGGACTCACATGGTGATACTTGTCACCATCCTAGGACTTGAGAGGTCAACTCTCCTCACATCCTTTCCCATGGTGACACTTGCCACCACCACATGAGTTGAGATGTCTCAAGGAATCTCAACTCTTAGTCTTCAACTTTGCATCCTAGCCCTACATTCTATCTACCCCTCTCTAATGACTAACACTTAGCCAGTTTTTTTACAAAAATCACAATACAATCTTACATCCTTGAGCAATTACATTGTGTTATGCTGTTGAAATCTACCTAGAGCACACATAAAAATCAACATCATCGGGGAAATCTAAGCAACAAGCTTGTTGTCATACTTTGTTTTCGTTGGATTTGGAGAAGGTATGAGCTTTTGGCCCTAATCTTGATTGTTGCCTTGCTTTTGTGTTTTATTTGGGTTTTCATAATAATTTCCATTTGTTTAGAAACATGAAATCACAACACACAACAATAATAGCTATAAAAATGACACATATTGAATCTAGCTCATGAAATCATACATCTCAAATCCCTTTGTCACTAATTCCTGGAGATTTATTGTAAATCCTTGAATTTATTCTTGATCCTCATATTTACCATTTGTCACCCTAGATCAAATCCATAGGTGCGGACTTGACCTAGGTTACTTTAATAGTTGGAGATTGGAACCTTAAATTTTTAAAATTTAAATTTAAATTAACACATTGTTGAAAATTTCACTAGCCATTGTGAGCCAACCTATCACATGTTTTGTTGACTTGTGTGCTTGGTTGTTGTATTTAAGGATATTCATTCTCATTTGAAATAATGTTGGAAATCACATAGGGCTTATGCAAGAACTTGTCGAGAGCATTTATGAGAGTTTCATAGTAGAATTATCAAAGCTTTACATTAGAGCACATCATCCTAGGTCCATTGCATGTTTTCTTGTTGGATTCATCTTCTTATTAAAGATGTAGAACAAGTTCATTAAGGATTTTAGCAAGGAGAACTTGACTCTCATCATTTAGTAGATTCCTTAAAGGTGTTCCTAGGTATTGTCTATCATTACACACATTCAAACAATAGAAATTAAGATGAAGTAAAATTGAATAGTCCATGGTTTATCAATTTAGATATCAAAATTTCAATTTAAATCTACATGTATCTTCACACTCTTACTCATAGATCATATGCACACTTGCATAGGTGATCTAGAGCAAAAAATAGGCATCTTATAAAACTTGAGATCTTTATCTAAGCCAATCCTAAAACTTTAAAAAGGTGATGAAATAACTTCTAACATCTATTAGAATGCTTATCCATCATCAAATTTTAAATTAAGTATTACATTTAATTTATATTACTAAAACACTTAAATTTTAATAATTTTAATTAATCGGTTTCAACCTATTTTATCTACATTAATTATTTAGTAATACATTAATAGGTGTAACCTACAATGACAACAACAGAGACACATCTAATGCCCTGACCATAACGGAAAACTATTTAGAGCTAACATTTATTTTTAAATATAAAGACATCAAAGTTTTAAAATATATAATGCCTACAAATGAAACTTTTAATATATAATAATATAATATTTAGTACACTTTTTTAATTGAGAGTTTAAAAATTGTATATCCTATAATTTTGACAATACAATTTGACCGTATTTTATCATCCATTCCCTTTAATAGTATGAGGTTTCCACAATCCATGATCAATTAGTGATGAGATTTATGGCTTATAATTATGTGTGATCTTTTTTGCATCAACGTTTCAAATCATACTCCATGATCCATCATTAGGATGCTGAGCATAAAGAGTAAGAGAGTGAAAAATTAGAAGCAGACTTGCCAAAATAAATAGGTGAGGGGGTAAGAAAGGAGAGAGAAGAGACACAAAGAAGACATACACAAAAACTAACGAGTCTAGTTAAAATTAAAATAATATGAATCAATTGTTAAGATTCATTAGTTTTTGTGTATGTCTTCTCCTTGTCTCTGTTCTCTCCTTTCCTACCCCTTCACCTATTTATCTTGGCAAGTCTACTTCTAATTTTTCACTCTCTTACTCCTTGTGCTCAACATCTTGACGATGGATCATGGAGTATGATCCAAAACATTGATGCAAAATATCACACACAGTTATAAGCCAAAAATCTCAACACTAATCCATTCCCTTTGTTATGTTTTTAGGGTTCAATTCACCCAACTTTGATAAAGTAAAAGAGTAGATAAAATAAAATATTTTTTTAATAAAAAATAAAATTTACAAATTCATATATTTGATAGATATATATACATATATAAAATAATTCTAAAGTAAAATAATATCGTAACAATCTTAAGAAGAAATCCTAAAAGTGTACATATTTTTATAAGATAGTCACTGTTGTCATGTTGAAGTGCTATAAAGATAGGGATAACCAAAATTACTCTTAAGAAATTCATATCTATATTAATTAACCAAAATAATTTTATTATAAAAATATATTTTCTCCACAATAACTAAACTACAATGAATTGAATCCCAAAAAAAAAAAAATAATAATAATAATAATAAATTGTAAGAAAAATAAGAGTTTGAAATTTCCTCCACAACTTGTGGCCATGGTACAAAAGATCATAAGATAAAATCTTGAAACACGTAGGCATTCACAATATCTCAATGAAGTTCATTCTTTATAAATATCATTGTACACTTTCCAATAAAATAAAATAAAAATGCTCAAACCAAGGAGTTTGGAATTATTCAAAATTGGTAAAGCTCAAAATAAGATTTTTTATAGATAAGGATGTGAAAAGAGGAAGAAGATTAGAAATCAAGGCGACAGATTATTTATTTAATAATATTTAATATTAATAGATTAATAGTTAATTTATAAACGTTTAATTAAAAAAATATGTTTTAGTTCAAATGTATATTCATTTATAATTTCTTAAATAAAAAATCCCAATATGATCTAATTATTTTCATATAAAAATAAATAGAAAGAGAAAAATTCAAGTCAAACATGCATTGATTATTTAAATCCGCAAGACAAATCTTAATGAGATTATCCGTACAGAAGTTGAATTGAATGTCGGCATTTAAAAAGCAATTATCAATAACTCAGAAATTTGGGGGGGCCCGCCCACTTTTTGTTTTATAAGACACCGCTATTATTGGCTTTAATGGAGGCAACCCTTGCAGCGGGGAATGTTGAATGTGATGGGGGAAGAAATTTAATGCTTATCTTCTTCAACATGTTTTCTTTATTGGGATGGTGAAATTTATTTATAAAACTTATTTGGGATCTAAATATGTTCTCATTAATTTCAAATTAAATGATTTTATTTCTTGATAGGTTGGTAGGAGGTATTTTTCGCAACGTGTCAAATTGTGATATTGTTATCAGGATTCAACTATGTAGTTTTACGAGTCAAACATGGGTCAAAACTCGTAAAACTACACGGTTGAATCTTGATAGCAATATCACAATTATTTTATTTTTATTTTTTATATTATATTTAGACTATAAATTGTATTATATCTATTATTATTAGTAATATTATTAATAACAAGTGTTTTTTTATAGATAGTAGTGAGGAGTTTTAAGAACATATAGTGTGAGATTTGAGCTTGAAACAAGTCTCATGCTTGCAAACCACTGTTGAGTCATCGAAACACAAGTTTCAGTTATCATTTAATGGTAAAGTAGTTGCCATTTAATGGTAAACGCCTCTAAAATATTAGGTGAAAACCTCCAAAATCTCACTTTTCACGTAAAAGTCAAATAAATATTGATTTTCCAATTGAATGGGAACATTCTATTTCCATTTGCAATGTTTAACCCAACCACATACAACTAGAATTTGCAGCACATGGCATCCATAAGCACCCATGCACGTACTCTCTAACATATTAACATACATATAGTTTTCTATCGACGTAATCCTTGAACCTCCTTTAGGTGCATGTGCTAGTATAGTATAAGTTTGAAAACATAACATCGCCAAATAAAGTAGGAGGGCCAAAAAGATAATTAATCCATCTAGATTAAGCAAAGGTTCTCGAATTAGGAGACAAAGTATCAAAAAAGTTCTTTGCTTCATTATTTATTATTAAAAATGATGGTTTACTAAGTGTTTGTGTTGCTATCTATTTTAGAAGTTTCAATCTAATTCTTGATTATTTTTTATTATATGTTGATATCAAATATTTCTATATATTTCGTACTTTGTAATTGCTTAAGGATATGCAGGGGATTTTATATAATTATTTATAGAATTATTGGTGCTAGATTTATTAGGAAGTCATCAATGTGGTTCAAGCATGTGATCAATAATGAGTAAGCTAATAAAATTTACTATTGGACTACAACCCTCAAATATCAATTTTACATATTATTGAGGAACCCATACTCATAAATATAAAGCAATATGTTTACCCCATGTCATATTTTATGAACATGATTGTTTTACAACTTCATCATTCTATATTTATGCCCTATTAGAGGTGTTATGATGGTTAGATTTGACATAGTTCAATTTGATCACAAATTAATGTCTTAGTATATTTGTCTAATGTTATCAATCATTGGCATAACTTTTGCATCTATATAAGATCAAAATTATGGTAGCTTACATTATTGTATTTTAATGGATTAGAGTTAAACCTAACATCATAATGTTTTCAATATCTAATGTAATTTGCATCAAACTTGTATTAGTAATTTACCTAGCTACACCATGTCAACCCTTAATTACATTTTTAGGGAAAAAATGTTAAATTTGGTAGAAAAAGGTTCTCACAAAGCCTACCTCAAATTTAGCATTACTATTTGTACTATGAATAATATAAGATCTAGGACAAGATTGCACCAGGCTTGTCAAATTTTATCAATGGGACTATATGTGATTTAATTGCATTAGGATTATTGTTGAAGTGCATTTTGCACAAATACATAATTCACTTTTTCAATTGTTCATCTTAAAATTTACGCTTGAGAAAAATATAGGATACTTTGAATGTCTTTTTTTATAGACTATAAATAGAAATGGTTTAATTGAATTTGAATAGGTTTATTCTCTATCAATGTTTTATTAACACCTAGTAGCTAGGAAAATAATGAGGTATAAAGTATTGACATAAAGGGTAGGAACCTTAAGTGGTAGAAGAATACCTTAGGGAATAATTGAAGATGGAGTAACCATATTATAGCTTAAAGAGTAAGGGAGACTACAAAATTAAAAAATGTGAAATAGTTATATAAAAATAAATATAATTATAAGACATATAAAGAGCTTGTCCTTTAAATAAGCATCTTCCCAATATTAATGAGAAACTCTCTCTTTTTTTTCGTGTCATAGATATGCCACCCATTTCATCAATTATATATGATAAAAATGTTGGTATTTTATTGTGAATAACTTATTGGGTGCCCAAGATGGTAATTGAGAATAGCACCATAAATTATTGACCCTTACAATTTCGCATGACATGGACACCCTATTTTTCCTATGGACCTAAATATATTAATAATTTATTCATTTCGAAAAAAGATTGAGAAAATAAATTAAAATCCTTGACATCTCGATAAATTTGGGAAAAAAGCATATAGTCAATGGTGAGGATGCCCTTGACCTTAAAGGTGAACTATTTCAAATTTAATGCTTTGGTGTTAGTCCTTGGAGAATTAAAAAGGAACCCAGGTCACCCTATAATCAAAAATATTAATCAGGATGCATATATAAACAAGTTTTCTTCTCATTTGAATATTAGGAAGTGTTATAATCAGGAAGTTATTATGATCAATCATGCACTATCATTCTCTTATTGTAAAGATGTATTGAGTTATCCTCTACATGCTAGCCACAAAAATCTATTTTTTCTTATGAACTAACCTCTTGTTGGTCTTCAAGCAACTCAAGCATCCATCAAACAACCTTTGGTGGTAACTTATGGTGTGGACATCACTTCGACGAAGATTTCATACTCAAGGTAACATTATCCATTTTTATTTGTCATTATAGTCAAATAATTTTATTCGGCCTTTGCTCAACGTAGGGCATGGCCTCTTTACAATCATTTTTTGTTTATGGAGGTGGAAACACCAAAACAAGGTTTGACTTAGGCAATCCCCTATTTTCATGTGTGCAAGCTAGATCAGAGAGTTTCATCAATAGACAGCTACATGAAAATATAGTGTAGACTATAACTTGTCATTTGAAGTTTGTAGAACCTAAAAAGCAACATTTTTGGTCTAGGGAAAATTTTCCCTTGACCCTTAAATTCAAGCTCAACTTTTAAGAATAGGTTCATCTCTATCATCAATTTCCAGATCTATGTCTATTTGGACAATTTTGAATTTCATCTATGTAATAAAATACATTTTCAAATCTAGGGTTTATGTCAAATAAGCTTATTAAAAAATACATCAAATCTCTCCTCGTTGCAACTCAAGAGAACCAAACCCTATGATATTGGCTCTCCCTTGTGGTAGCTAGCCAACCATCAAACCCTAGTTGGTTTGTGTCTAAATGTGGAGTCAAAGAAAAAGATTTAATCCTAGTTAATCTACTAGTTAGATCTAGGATCTCATCTTCGACTTCACATTGAACATGACATATAAGTGTATAATATTTTTATTTTCAAAGCTAGAGTATCAGTTCATGATTGAATGTGTTTGGTGGAGTGTAACTTTATCACATCCACTTACACATAGACGCATGTATGTATGTAAGTTTGGTGGAGATCTATGTATTGGGTATTAAGGATTCAATGCCAAACAACCTAGAATATTTATTTTGGCCAAAACTAACCTTTATAACATAGAAATTGAGATTTTCTATTTTTTAGCTTAAAAAATATCTTAAAATTAGGAGCATGGTTGAGACACCTTTCCTAGTATAGTGTGGATTCTTTTATTTAATAGAAGGGAGTTCTCAAGGTAAATCCCCAATGTGTTGAAACTCAATCGTGGTAGACTTATAATCTTACCTTACTATTTTTATTTCTAATTCTTTCAATGTCAAGAGGTCTTTGTCAATGGTAGGACCCACATAATTTCCTTTTATAATTTTTTCCCATGGGTTATTCTAACACATTCCATGTGGTGCAATCCCAAGGATTTAGGAAAAATACCATAGTATTTCCATAGGGAAGTAGCAAAAACAATCCATATTACCACATGATCTCAAATATAATGGATCATGATAAATGGAACTAATATCTCAACTATTTTTAGTGCAAAAAAGTCCACTAAATTTTTTGAACAAAAAGCAATTGAAAGAGGATTCAAAGGAATTCATTAGGTCATTCAACATGTGATAAACGTTCCCACTCTAGCCTACACACAATTGGAAAATTTTAAATTGAAGGGAAACTCATGCCTTCCATTTTTTAGCCTCACAATTTCTAAAGAGCACTCCTACATGACTAACTAGGCTATAGTTATATCATTGTTATTTCTAGTTCTCAATATCTTTACCATACAAAATTTAAATGAGGAATCCTTCAACAACTTGGATTTTTAATCTTAGATATTTTTTTTTTGGGGGGGGGGATTTAGTTGTTGGGGTTCTTCTATAATAAAGGGCATTATGCTCAGTTGCAACCTAGTTTTTTCTTTGTAGAAATGATCTCAATAGAATTTGCATATAATTTGATTTATTAGTTTTTTTTTGTAAAACACTAGAGTAACCTATATATATGCATCTTGTTGGGAATATGTGTCTCAACCTTGAAATTACATAAGTTACTATTGATACATAAGGTATTGTTCATACTTGATGGTGGGGGGTCCCCACCGCAAGGGGTCCGAGGGTAGCGCACCCCAATGGGGGCTCAAGGGTAGCATCCTCGAAAGAAAAAAAAAATTATATTTTATTATTGTAAATCTAGACCATTCATCATTAGGTCTTAGATTTGAGGGTTGATATTTTATTAGCTTGACTTTCCCTAGAAGGCAACCCTATTTTATGAGGGTGTTGTATTACGACTATGTATTGTGATGTATTTTGAGAGTCTAATAGTGACCGTGTTGCCTTTGGATCTATGGTTGGTGATACTCCTGTGAGAAGCTTGCTTTGTAAGTATATTGTAATCTTTGTGATTTTTGAATTATAATGGGAGGATTTAGAGTGTGGGGTTTTTCTCCCGAAAGGTTTTTCCCCACATAAATCACTGTGTTGTGGTATGCATGATAGTTATGTTTATTTCTATTTAAGTTTCTATAATTGATAAATATAAGTAAAATTTTTGCATTACTCTCCTCTCAAGATTAGTGTAGGAAGTTGTTCCATTACCTTAGCTTTCTTACATATCCAAAAACATCTAACTCTTCATAAATATAGAGTTTAGTAGAGATTTTGTTATCTATGATTATGGAGAATAGTTTAACATCACTACTATACTTACTTGGAAATGAGATGCTAATCTATTAGAACACATTCCAACCTTCTTCATCCAAGCCTCAAATGTTATGATGTAAAGTATAATTCTTTTGAGAAACAAACTTATGCTTTTGTGAAAGATTTTAATTTTTTTAGACATTTAGTCTCTAGTAGAAAAATCACTATAATAGTAGCTCTCCATGATTCTAGAGGGTATATTATAACTGTAGAAATCATATAAGGGTTATCCAAATCAACAATATCTTATAATATCATATTTATTTCAAACGTACAAAGCTAGTAAGAGACAAAGCTTTAATTTAAAACCTAGACAAAGTGTGTTAGTTCCTAAAGAAGAAGAAATATAGGAGAAACAATCTATTATTGAGGTAAATTATTAGTAAATCTAGACTTCAATAAGGATTTCATTTTCTTTAATTATGGAGGAAATTTTACCATTGTTGCTATACTTACTCAAAAAGGATATTCCAATCTATAAGAACATCCAACAACCCTCTTCAACCAAACCAACAAACATTTTGAGTTAAAGTACAATTTTGTTGAGAAATAAACTTATGTGTTGGCTATTTTTTTGTAAAAATTATACATTCATTCTCTAGCAACAAAATCATTGGCATAGTAGTCCACCATAATATTGTTAGGAAAGTTCTCTCAACCTTGCATGTTGTTAGCAAGAAAATTGGGAAACACAAATTGAAGTTCTGAGCCCCAAGTACTCACTATAATATTAGCTTGCCATAATTCTATAGGGTATATTATAAGTGTATAAATCATAAAAGGGTTATCCAAATCAACAAGATCTTATAATATCACATTGATTTCAAATATACAAAGCTAGTAATAGATAGAGCTTTAATTTAAAACCTAGAAAATTTGTGCTAGTTCCTAAAGAAGAAGAAATATAGGAGAAACAATCTACTATTGAGGTAAATTATTAGAAAATATAGACTTCAATAAGGATTTAATTGTCTTTACTCATGAAATATATTTTAGCATTATTTATATACTTACTCAAAAAGGATACACTAATCTATAAGAACATCCAACAACCCTCTTCAACCAAACCCACAATTTTTTTGAGTTAAAGTACAACTTTGTTGAGAAATAAACTTATATGTGTTGCTATTTTTTTTGTAAAAAATATAAATTCATTCTTTAGCAAGAAAATTGGGGAACACAGATCGAAGTTCTAAGTGTCGTATTTTATATCCCAGACTTAGTCATATAAAGGGAACAATGGTTTGATTTGGACAAAGTATCAACTAGTTAACCATATATAATGGAATAACATACAACACAATGTAGATAGAATTCCAATATCAATATATTATTAATATCAATTGAGTACTTTCATATCTCCTTACATCTTATTTTTATATCATATATATTTATCATATATCTTCCCCTATACTTTGCACATATTTTTTTGTATGCTCCCTCTTATCTCTCTTATAACTATCCTATCTCTTATCTTCTATTTTCTCTCATTTCTCCTCTATTATACATTATCTTTTCCTATGCATATATCTACAAGATGGGACATGACTCATCTATCCTACCCCTACCCTAGATGGTATCTCTTGAATCTCATGCTCCACGAGCTCTTTGTGGTAAGATACTGTAGGATTTACTTGGCGATGTCTGAACTGTTTGTACTTTCCTGCCAACATCATCCCCCCTTTCAAAACATTGGCTTGTCCTCAAGTCATCTCTACTTTGGATTAGTATGATAGTGTTTAAGACTTGATCCATTTATGAAGTATTATAATATTGTACTATCTAATATCCTTAGTTGTATTACTCCTGATTCAAGAATGTCATTAATTTGATAAGGGCCCAACCATTTGATTTTTAGTTTTCCTTGCTTCTTGAGTTTGATATCATAGAGTAAAACCATATCATTGACCTTGAATTGTTTAGACCTGTTGTTTTGATTGTGCCATGCTTTTTGTCTTTGTATTTTTATCTATAGATGGTGTGTTGCTAGTTGTCTTGCTTCATCTAGTTTATCTAGTTCTTATAGTCGGTGTTTGATGGATTCTGTGTCAGTGAGTCTTAAGGCTAGTGTTGTGTAGAGGTTATGGACAATGAAAATTAGAGTTAGGTTGGTCTCCATTCCATACAAGAGATCAAACGAGGTGTGCTTGGTAGATCGTGTGTATGTAGTGCGGTATGCCTAGAGCACTGCAAGAAGTTTAATGTCCTAGTCGGTCCTGTTTGCATCACACATCTTGGTCAGAGTAGTTCCTATAATTTTATTTAGTGTTTTACTTGCTCCATTTTCTTGTGGATGGTATGGTGTGTTGCAGTTATGGGTGATCATGAAATTAGCTAGTAATTCCTTTATTATCTTATTGATAAATTATTTTCCTTGATCACTAGTTATGCTCAATGGACACTCGAATCTAGTAATTATATTATGCAGAGAAATTTGGTTGCAGTATATGCAGTGTAATATTTGGTTGGTTCAACTTCAACCCATTTAGTTAAGTATTCTATATTGGTAATAAAAAATCTAGCTTTGGAAAGCTTCGACAAAGGGTCTATGGGTCCTATGAATTCAATAACCCATTTAAATATCAAATGGGACTTGAGCTAACATTGGCTAGAGGGGAATTTCATCTTGAGTAGCAGATCACCCTATTCTTTGGAAAATATCATAGTTCTTTGTATAGCTCTTAGCATCCTTATATATACTAGGCCACCATACTCCAACTAGTAGTATTTTTCGGGCAGTAGTGTCTCTACAATTATGTCCTAGAAAATGTCTTCATGTGCTTCCCTTAATATTTTGCATATTGTATTTTGTAGGTATTATTATCTTACCAATAATACTCTATAATTAAGTGTTGGTGGTCTCTCCTATGGAATATCATTATTTGTATTGTATTATAACTGATACTTTTTCTAAGTAATATTTGGTTGAAAATTTGGAGGCTAGGTTTTCCCTTAAAGGGTTTTGATAGGATACATCATTATATTACGGTGAATTTATTGTGTTTCTTATTTCTTGAAAATTATTTTATATCATATTTTGTATTCATCTTTATATAAGTGTAAGAATCATTTGCATACCTTATCTTCCTTTCATTTGGTATTAGATCCTAATCAACTCAAGTACTAGGTAGTAGGAACAATATTTTGTACTAATCTTGGTTAGAGTGGTAGCATTCATAGAGAAGATCCTTGTTTTAGTGAAGATGAAAAGAATTTCTAGACCAAATATGGAAAAATTTAGTGTCACTAACTTTGAGTTGTGGAATCTCAATATGGAGGATGTGCTCATAAATCAAGATATATGGGCTATGGAATCTAGATCCAAACCACCTGTAATATCACTAGATGTTTGGGTAGTGTTGGATAGAAATACAAGAAGCCTTATGTATTTTCTAAGTATATTCTATGTTATTATATGTATATAAATAATCCACGGAAAATTCCTTGAGGAAAAGTTGGAGAAACAATACTAGGCTAAATCCTTAGTTAATAGGTTTTTTTCTATGGATGAAGTTATATACTTTGAGGATGGGTGATGATGATTATGTTGCTGAGAACCATAATTTATTTAATGTGACTATAACCTAGTTATAATATGTAGGTGTGAACATATACTAAGAGGATTGGTGCATGACCTTTCTATGTTCTTTTCAAGAATCATGGGATTACTTAACAATGACTATTGAAATAAATATCTCAAAAGTGGTGCTTGATGATATCATGGTTTATCTTCTCTTGAAGGAGATAATGAGAAAGGATATTGAATCCAAAAATGAGGCATTAGTTGTTCATGGATGATCTAAAGAAAAATATAAGAAGGACAATGGTAGATTTAAATCTCTTTAAAAGTCCTAGGAAAAATGTTGGAACTATGACAAGGTTGGACACTTCAAAAGATATTGCAAGGAGGATGCAAGAAGAAAAAGGTTGAATTTGATGATTATTTTGTTAAATTTCCTCAAAATTTTACAAGATATGCCTAAGTTTTCATAGCTTTTTAAACTGTAGTGCATCGGGTAATCTTTTTTCACGTGTCTGATGATGCTAGTGTGACACACCCTCCGGTACCACGTGGATGGGGGGAGACTAGACCTCATGACTTCTTGCTTGCAACAAGATGCTTTAACCAATCAAGCTAGGCCACTACCCCTTATAATCTTAATTTTCAATTAAATTATTTTATTTCTATTTTTTATATTATATTTAGTCTATAAATTGTATTATATAGAGAATGTTCTTTTCAAATTTGGTGAAAATTGTATTATATTTATTATTATTAATAATTATTAATAAAAATGTTTTTATAGATAGTAGCGAGGAATTTTAAGGAGCTACAAAAAATATGGTCACTAGGAAAAATAATAGAGTATAAGTTTTATAACATAATATGGTCAAATAAAGTAGGAGGGCCATAAAGATAATTAATCCACCTAGATTAAGCAAAGGTTGTCAAATTAGAAGATGAAGTATCAAAAAAGTCCATAGCTTCATTATTTATTATTAAAGAATGATGGTTTACTAACTATTTGTGTTGCTATCTATTTTAGTAGTATCAATCTAATTCTTGATGTTTTTATTATATGTTGATATCAAATATTTCTATATATTTCATACTTTGTAATTGGTTAAGGATATGTGGTGGATTTTATATAATTATTTATAGAATTATTGGTGTTAGATTTATTAGGAAGTCACCAATGTGGCTCAAACATGTGACCAATAATGAGTAAGCTAATAAAACTTACTATTGGACTACAACCCTCAAATATCAAATTTACATATTATTGAGGAACCCATACCCATAAATATAAAGTAATACGTTCTATCCCATATCATATTTTTTGAACATGATAGTTTCACAACTTTATCATTTTATATTCATGTCTTATTAGAGGTGTTATGAGGGTTAGATTAGACATAATTCAATTTGATCACAAATTAATGTCTTAGTATCTTTGTCTAATGTTATCAATTATTGACATACCTTTTGCATCTATACAAGATCAAAATTATGACCAAGCTTACATTATTGTATTTTAATGGATTAGAGTTAAACCTAACATCATAGTGTTTTCAATATCCAATGTAATTTGTACGAAAATTGTGTTATTAATTTACCTAGCTACATTATGTCAACTCTTAATTATATTTTTAGGGGAAAAAATGTTAAATTTGGTAAAAAAAAGTTTTCACAAAGCCTGCCTCAAATTTAGCATTACTATTTGTGCTATGAATAATATAATATCTAGGACAAGATTGAACTAGTCTTGTCAAATTTATCAGTGGGGCTATATGTGATGTAATTGCATTAGGATTATTGTTAAAGTGCATTTTGCATTCACATAATTCACTTTTTCAATTGTTCATCTTAAAATTCACAATTGAGAAAAATATAAGGTACTTTGAATGTATTTTTTTAAGACTATAAATAGAAGTGATTTAATTAAATTTGAATGATTTTTTAAGTACTTTATACCTTATTCTCTATCAATATTTTATTATCACCTAGTAGTTGGGAAAATAATGAGGTACAAAATATTGACATAAAGGGTAGGAACCTTGAAGTGGTAGAAAAATACCTGAGGGAATAATTGAAGATGGAGTATACATATTATAGCTTAAAGAGTAAGGGAGACTACAAAGTTAAAGAATGTGAAATAGTTATATAAAGATAAATATAATTATAAGACATAAGAAGATCTTGTCCTTTAAATAGCATCTTTCCAATATTAATGAGAAACTCTTTTTTTTGGTGCTATAGATATGCCACACATTCCATCAACTATATGCGATAAAAATGTTGGCATTTTATTGTGAAGAACTTATTGGGTGCCCAAGATGGTAATTGAGCATGGCATATAAGTGTATAATATTTTTATTTTCAAAATTAGAGTAAATTAATTCATGATCAAATGTGTTTTGTGGAGTATAACTTTAGCACATCCACTTACACTCACATGTATGTATGCATGTATGCATGTTTGGTGGAGATATATGTATTGGGCATTAAAGAATCAATGCTAAACAACCTAGAATATTTATTTTGGCCAAAACTAGCCTTTATAGCATAAAAAATGAGTTTTTCTATTTTATAGCTTAAAAAAATATTTTAAAATTAGAAGCATGGTTGAGATATCTTTCCTAGTATAGTGTGGGTTCTTTTAGTTAATAGAAGGGAGTTATCAAGGTAAATACCCAATGTGTTGACACTCAATAGTGGTAGACTTGCAATTTTACTTTACTATTTCATTTCATTTAATGTTGAGAGGTCTTTGTCAATGGTATGACCCATATACTTTTCTTTTATAATTTTTGGCCTTGAGGGATTCTAACACATGTTGGAAACTTGAGTTGTTTGAGTTGTTTAGGTGTTGTCATTGATGTCAGCCCCTTGTATGAAGAGAATGTTAGAATGCTACTGATGTTGATGATGTCAACCCATAGCATTGGAGTTGTTGGGAGCATGGAGTTGTTGGTATTGATGTCAACACAATGCCAGTGTTGTCATTGATGTCTTACTTTAGTATAGTTGCAAAAGCTATGTTTGGAGAGATAGTTAGATGTGCGATAATTGATGAGAGGTGTTGCAGATGTTGCAGATGTGTTGTAGAGATGTTAGTAGTGTTGCTGATGTAGTTGGTTCACTTGGTTTCCAAGTGCTTTTGAGAAAATTTGAATGGTGAAGCAAAAAAATGGTTTTTAATTTGGAAGATAATGGTGAAGAAAGTAGAGCAATATTACCTTCAAGAAAAAAAAATAGTGGAGCAAAAATTATACCAAAATAAGGGAACCATTACTATCTCCCTTTGATAATCTATACTAAAATAAAGAGATGTCTCAATATTCACAATTTGTATTGGATAATTAGACCCCAATGGGTAAAGGAATGGATCATTATTAAAAGGATTAAAATAAATTAGTAGTTGTTGGATGAGATAATAGGGTGGGTTGACCATCACAAAGGGAAACTAGATCAAGAGGCTACAAAGGAGATAGCTAGTAAAAAATAAAGAACCCTAGAGTTGACAACCTGTAGGAAATCCCAAAATGAGAATTTTATCTTGGAATATAGGGGGCTCTATAGCCCCCATAAGTAGTGCAAGCTTAAAATTTGTATATAGATAATAAATTATTTATTTTCTTGTTCAAGAGGTTAAAATGAGTGATTCCATATTTTCTAACGTTGCTAGTAAAATTTGACCCAGTGTAAATTGTTGTATAAGTTCAACAAAAGGAGATTATAGGGTATTTTTCAATACGTGTAATATGAACCAACTTTTTGGAAAGGTAGTCGACTTTTCTAAAGATTCTAGAGAACTTTTTTACTCATATTCATGCAAGAGATGATCAGATATTGCCAAATGTGTATGCTCCAAATTCTAGAGTTACTAGGAAGTAACTTTGGGAAGAATTATCTAAGACTATTTGAAACTTATCCAACTATATGTGTATGCTTGCTAGAGATTTTAATACCCCTCTTTTCCTTTTAGAAAAACTTGGAGGTTTGGAATATTTTTCTGATAGTATGGTTGATTTAGAAGATTTTTGGGTAAGCACATATTTCATGGATGTGGATCTAAATGGTAATAATTTCAGTTGGTCCAATAGATGGATGGGTAGTAACCTAATTCAAGTTAATATTGATAGAGTTCTTATCTCTAGTTCTTGGAATATTATAGTGAATCTTCTCCTTATAGCTCTTCCACAAGAAAGGTTAGAACATTTCCCTCTCCTTCTTAATTGGTATTCTCAATTGAGAAAAGAACCATATACTTTCAAATATGAGATAATGTGGGATTCTCATCTTGATTTTAAGGGCCTTGTGGAGAACTAATGTAACACCCCTTTTAAGGGTGCTGCTATGTTTCAGTTAGCTTAAACGATAAATTGTGTTAAAGATAGAGTCAAGGGATGAAATAATTTTACCTTTGGGAATGTTTAAAAAAAACAATATTAGTGAAATTAACAGATATCCAAGAAAAAATTGCCACATGTTAGAATGACATGGAAACCAATTAACAGGAGAAATTGATGAGGGAGGAGTGACACAAATTAACTTTAAGGGAAGAAATATTTTGGAAGAAAAAAATTCATATCCAATGGTTAGCTAAACATGATAAGAATATCAAATTGTTTTATCAATCCACTCTCAAGAATAGAAAAAGGAACATTTTCTCAAAACTTGTTGATGAGGATGAAAATATGGTTACTTTTAAGGATCCAATTAGGGAAATTAGTATTAATTTATTTAAAATAATTCTCCAAGAACAACAACAATACTCTAGTTTCAACCTAACCAATATGTTGTAGGTCATTCCTTCAATCTTGACTACAGAAGACAACAAATTTATGGAAAAAAATATGACCAAGGAAGAAGTCAAGGTGGCTATTTTTTTTCCTTTGGGGAATTTAAGGCTCTTGTGCTTGAGGAATTTCCCCCTTATTTCTTCAATGATTTCTAGGATATTATTGGTAGATATGTTACTATGGCTACGCGATAATTTTTTAGTTCTACTAGACTCCTTAAAAAATTGATAACACCTTTATTGTTCTCATTCCTAAGAAGAAAGAGGGTATTTCTATGTTTAATTTTAGACCAACATCCTTTGCAAGACCATTTATAAGGTCTTATAAAACATTATTGTCCTCTAAATTTAGCATCTTCTTCATCAATTAATTTCACAAAGTAGAAAATGATTCATTCCTAGAAGGAAAATCCTAGATGCAATCCTTACCACTCATGAAATTATTCATTCAATGGAAAAATAGGAAATCAAGTATGGCTTTTAAATTTGATATTTCTAAGGCCTATGAAAGGGTGTCCTAGTCATTCTTATTTGTTATTTTTCAGAAATTTGGGTTTATATGTAGAATGCTCCAATTGATCCAAGATTGTATCTACTCCTAAATTCTATGTTATTGTTAATGGCATTCTTAAAGACTTTTTTGGGAGTGGGAGAGGACTAAGATAAAGGGATATTATTTCTCCCTATTTATTTATTCTAGTTATTAACATTATTGGAAGAAATATTTCCAAATTGGTTGATTCTTATAGGTTGTATGGTGTTAAATCAACCTCTTCTTTAACCCCTTCTTCTCACCAACAATTTGTGAATGAAACTATTTTTTTTCATACCTCTTCCCTTGTTGAATCTAAGCTTTGGAAGGAGCTCCTTAATCAATATACCAAGTTTTCAATACAACATATTAATTATGAAAATAGTTACATTTCTTCAACATGGGGGAAACTGTATAGAAAAAGATTGTCAAAGTTTTTGAGGTGTGCTAGAATTGAGCTTCTAGCTTATTACCTTTGTCTCCTATTTACTACAAAAAATATTATCAATAAATGGTATTTTTGAACAAATTTTTTAAAAAAGTGGCTTGTTGGAAAGGTAAGTTACTTAGTCAACTTGGTAAATTCCAACTTTTAAAGGATTCTCTTCAAAATAACCTTTTGTAATATTTACCTCTTTTCAAGATTCCTAGATATATGCTAACAAAATAGAAGAACTCCAAAATAAATTCCTTTGGACCAATACTGAGGAAAAGACAAGATTAGCTTTGGTTAGTTGGAAAATTATTTGTAAAACCAAAAGCAATGGGGGTTTGCATTTAAGGTACATTCAAAGTTTTAACAGGACTCTTTTGGCTAAGGTTTTATATATCTTAATCAAGGATAAAAAGGATTGACCTTTAGTGATGAAGGAAAAATATCTCCAGAGTAGAGAAACTATCAATTTTCTTTTGTTAAAAAATAGAGGGCTTCTTAAGAAAGGTATAATATGGAAAGTGGGAACCAAAAGAAAAATCAAATTTTGGCAGGAAAAACAATATAATATAATTATAATTATTTAATATAAAAGTATTAATTTAAAAAATGCGATGCTCTGCAATTCCTCTGGTCTTTCCCCGCCTTGCGACTTCCTCCGCTGCTAATGGCTCCTGTGGACACGGCATATCCCTAGATGTGGGCGTCTTGGGCGTATTGGAGATAGGTCGTGAGACTGAGGGAACGCATGGCAGCTCCAAATAGAATTATAAAACGATGCCCTAGGCGGCGCTAGGGTTTGGCAGCAATCTGCAATGAATGCTTCATTCTGCTCGCCCGCAGATCCATTCCAATAGGCTCCAATACGGTGGAGAAGGGATTTTTTCTCCTGTTGAGCCCCAAAATTACGTCATTACTCCCAAATCACAATATGTATGCAACCACCTTGACCAAGCAACTCCTAAGGGCAGTCCAAAGCCTCCACCTCCTCAATCATTCGATGCTCCAACTCCCCCTTGGGGGAAAGCTCAAAGCCTCCACCTCCTCAATCAGTCGATGCTCCAACTCCCCCTTGGGGGAAAGCTCAGGAAGCTAATACTCATTTGGATGATCAGATTACCCCTCCAATTACAAAATCTATAAATTTTGATCTATCTCAAGATCCCATGAATATTGCAGGTGAAGCATGCTCTGATGAACACTTAAGAGAGAATGGAAATCATGATTCCACACAATTTGGGATACACTCAGAAAGGATTTGTTCCCACTAAAGGAAAAAAATGATCCTTTGCTTCCAAGGGGAGATTGTGTTAAGGCATCAAAGTTTTGTCTTTCTAGGGAGACAATGATAGCTTCACCAACGAGCTCAAAAACCACCTCTCTTATGGTTGGGAAATCCACAAAAAAATTAGAAGTAGCCAAAAGTGCTAGGGAGTCAAAAGAAATTTGGACAATGTTGTAAAGGAAGAAGAAGAAAATGAGGCAAATTTCAGCATGCATCTTCACTCCTAGACTAAAAGTGGAGCAAAGCCTTTGGCTGCAGTTGAGTGAGGTCCTTCATGGAACATCATGTTCATGAGATCTCATGCTAGGGCAGTTTAGGATTGTTTGACATAGATGAGGTCCTTGTTTGTGGCCTCAACTGGTGTGGGCTAGGTTAAATTTTTTTTGTATGAATCAATTGATGAGTGTGGCCCCAATAGAGTCACATTGACCGATAAAAAAATAAATAAATTTAGGAGGATACTTGGTTCGATTCCTACCCCTTTCCCCATCATCAATTTTCTCTATCGATTCACCTTTTTCTAAATTATTTGGGAGCTACTTAGAGGGCTATGTTGATTATCACAGAAATATAAAGAAGTGGAAGATTTTTCTAAACTCATTTAATGAGGGAGATGATTTTGTTGATACTATTAAAAAAAATTAATCCTATCTTAGCCTCTTTAACTTCTTCCATCATACTAAGGAAGATGAAGTTATTTGGGCTTCTCACTTTTTTGGGAGTTATACATTTGCCTCAATTTATTCTTTGGTCACTAATCTTTTAGAATATTATTCTTAGTGGAGGATTGTTTGAAACCATAGACTCACATCTAAGATCAATTTATTTTAGTGGGATCCTAATCATAACAAGCTTCTCACTCAAGACAATCTCCTCAAAAGAGGATTCTTTTGTTCCTGATAGGTGTCATATGTGTTTGTCTCAAGAAGTTATGGTTAACCAATTATTTTTACACTATGCCTTTGTCAGGGAAGTTTGGGAGGTAATTTTCACTAGGTTTGAGATACAATGGATAACGCATGTGAATCTGATGACTTTCGTGAATGGCTAGAATGATAATTGTCCTTTTAAATACCATGTTATAAGAGAACTATGGATTCAAAATTCTCCTCATATATTTTGGGGCCTACATAATGAACATAATAACAAAAATTTTAGAGACACCAATAGGAATGTCATGAATTTATTGTATGTTATCTATATAAATATCTAAGAGAATGTCAGTTTTGTTAATATCAAGCAACCAAAAACTTACCCTACTATTTAAGATTTTAAAATAAGTAAGAATTGTTGTGTTAACAAATATTTTTTAATGTTGGCATCAAAAAATACTTGATTAGGAAACATACGAAGTGGAAATTTCCTCAAAAGGGATGGATGGAGCTTAGTTTTGATGGTTATTCAAAAGGAAACCTTGGTTTGGTTGGTGTAGGTTGTATAACTAGGATGATCAAGGTATTATATATGAAAGCTATGTGAATTGCATAGGAATTAAAACTAATAAGGAAGTCGAACCGATGGTTGTATGGTGGGAGATTAAAAGAGCTCTTTATCATAGAATTCAAAAACTTGAAATCGAGGGGGATTCTAAAAATATAATTTAGATATTTAAAAAATAGAGGAGTCTCCAAGTTGAAATATTGGGGACTACATAGAGGAGGTTAGTCTCTTTTGAAATATTTCAAAAAATATAATATTAATCACACTTATTGTGAAGGAAATCAGGTGGTAGATATACTAGCCTTCAATATAGCAATTGGATTCATTGGACAACTAACAAAGATATTCTAAGCTCTATGGTTAGCACTTTGAATAATGATAAGGTGGATTAAAACTTGTATGGGTAGGAATAACACTATAACTAATCATGTGTTAGTGAAGTTAGATAATAATAGGAATCTACAAGTGTTTGATTAATAATGAAAACATGTGTGAAATAGCCATGATCATGAATGCATCCTTCAAGTTCTCAAGGGTTCAATTCAGTATGAACACCAGATGTACTTACCATAATTAGTATGAAGTGTTCAAGAAAACCATCTCTTTTTTAAGCCCCTTACTATTGGAAATATATTCCTTGCTATTATTAATGCTATTCTCATTTTTCTCTACAACCTACTCAATATATTTATGTTTGTTGATAAAACTATTATAGGTGGATAGAGAACTAGGGTTGAGCCTTCCTTTGGCACAAAATTCTAGAAGATTGAATACATTTAGGATATTTTTATGTAGGGTGGAATCTCGTCCTACTTCTAGGCTATCCATGGGTTTGATGAAATATTTTTTGAATAATTTACATTAAAGATTTAGAAAAAATATGGGTTATTATTGGGGGAACAACATTTGTAATTTCTAAAGCTATGATAATCCAAGCAATAAGGGTGAGTTGTCAAGGAAAAACGGTGTTGAGATTGGATAGAATCAAAGTAAAGGAGTTTATTGATCCATTTTTGGAGGAGGGCGAGTCTTTGAATAGGCATCACAACTAGTACATGAGGGTTGTAATACCAGTGAACCTTGGGATAATGTAATTTGATATTTAATTAATTATTTTACTTTGGAAGGAAGGTTTTCTAAGGTGTATGGTTACCACTTTCCTCTACTTGATCATTTAAGTAAAAATAATTTGGCTATCCTTCCTATTTTATTGTTGTCCTCTTTGGAATTTTACATTAAAAATAATGCTTCTCCCCTACTCCACCAAGGGTTCATATATTGTATTTATCAATACAATATTAGTCTTACCCCTGTCTCACTTCATACCAGTGTCATTAATATATACTCTCCTTCCTCTACTAAGTATTCAATTAATCTTGTTGAACTTGACCCTATTGGTAAGGGTAAGAAGATTTTTTTCCCTCCTAAGACTTAGATTAATCCTTTTGATCCTAAATCTAATAGAAAGAGTAAGAAGAATAGTATCTCTACCTTGAGGTCCCTAAAAATGATTTGCATATTTTTTATGAACCTCTTGCTATGCCCCCACTTCCTAATCCTAGAGGTAATGGAAAGAATAGAAGCTTTCCTACTCCTATTAATGATATTGATAAAGTTGATCCTGTCTTAAATACTACTAATAAAAATCATACAACTAGTAAAGGTAAAAGGAAAATTATGACATCACATACCCTTGAACAATTTTTTCTTTTCCTAAAAGAGGATGTTATTTGGTCTCCTTCTAAGGTCAAAGGCGTGCCTCTAAAAACCATTATAAATAAATATACTATTGCTAGCTTAGATGTTGGTGTGGCCTTTGTTCCTCAAGAATACTATGAAAAGTAGGATGAAAATTTAAAGAAGGGTATGTATTCAAAGATTGTTGGGGTGGGGGGATGAAGGTCTACCATGCTCACAAAATCAAGTCATTTTAATTTTGTTAGTGGTGAGAGGAATATTGGTACTAAGGGAAATGATCAAGAGGATGATATTAGTGTTGAGGAGATTAAATATGATTATTTCCCTTTGTATAAATTTAAAAATGTATACACCTAAAAATGGTTTGGAGAATATAGTTAATTAAATATGATTTATTTGATTAATTAATCCTAAATTCATCTACTTAGTAAATAAATAGAAATATTTATTTATATTAAGTTCACTATTAATTCTTCTATTTTATCATATTATTTTCCTCTTAATTAAATAAACAAAATTAAATACTTTATTTATTTAATTATTATCATTATTATTTCTTCTATACTTTATCTATTAATTCTATCTTAAATTAAATATACAACTTCAATAAGTTTGGGTTATTTAATTATCTTATCATATTTCCTCTTAATTAAATAAAGACATACTAAATTTTTATTTAATTAATCATATTCCTCTTTATTAAATAAGAAAATATCAAATATTTATTTTATTTAATTAAATCTTCCTATTTTTCTAAAATTGAATAAATCAAATATATTCAAATAGAGACATAAAGCAATATTCATCTATTCACTCACCAATAAAATTAGATTTTTCAAATCTAATTAATGCAACTGGCATTCACGGGAAAGCCTCGGGGACCAACCTGCAGGCAATCCTCTCAATCTTCTTCCTTT
Organism: Sequoia sempervirens; assembly: GCA_007258455.2. NCBI lineage: Eukaryota > Viridiplantae > Streptophyta > Pinopsida > Cupressales > Cupressaceae > Sequoia > Sequoia sempervirens. The sequence goes on from VDFB02000003.1 coordinate 351,899,288, forward strand.
GATCTTTCCTATCATCTTGCCTGGTGTTTTCATATGGAGGAACCATCCCCATGATCAGCTCCAATTTCTCATCTCTCACCATTCAAATCTCCAGATTGAATCTCAACCTTTTGCTGTGCTACCCCTGTGCAAATGTGCTACTAGAAATCTATATATACAACCTTCTGAAGCATGAAAAAGATCCTGAGAATTATCTTCTTTTATGCAAACTTACTCTGCAGGAATTAGCACTCAAGCATCTTAAGTATAGCGTCAATATTTTTAGCAATAGCATCATAGCATCACAACATTAGTAGAATTCACATCACGACAACACCATAGTTTTTACTGTAGCTTTCATCCATCAGGCTTCATTTATAGTAGCATCATAGATTTTTAGTTTCATTATTAATCATCACATCATTGCATTTAGCATCAATTCCATTCTCTAGATAGGCATTTTAAATAGTTATGGTGCTTACAAATCTGAGAGCCCTCTGTAACTTGATATATCTTTGGAGATAGGAGACAATGAGACACTTTCAAGCTTTCTATGTTTTAAATTAGTTTAATTCATGTTTAATCTTGATACAATGTTTCATTAAGAAGTGTTTTAGTTGTTCTTTCATTATTACTTATTCACACTTACATTCTGGCGCCCATCGTGGGGCAAAACCCCATGTTTTTAACAAATTGTTCTGAAAAGTTGTCATACAGGAATTTGGCGTGATTCTTTTAGCACGATCGGAAGATTCTATAGCACTTCTTCCAGAAACTATAGTGCTTATACCTGTTTTAGCACTTCCGAAGAAAAATATAGCACTTTGAAGGACTGTTTTAGCGCTCCTGTCAAAGGGCTTCCAGCACAGTCCCTCCATTCACCTTCAACATCTATTTTAGCGCTTTCATTGAATTCTATAGCGCTTCTATAGAATAGTATAGCGCTTCTATCACTTTATATAACACTTTAGAGCATTTCTATAGCACTCCCGACCTCTGTCATAGCGCTTACGTGTAAGTCATTATCTGAATCCGACGCGGCCACGACCAATAAACTTCATTTCTTCAGTTGGATTAAAATAAATCAATCTAGGATAGACACTTTTTTTCAGTTGGTTTAAAAATGAATCAATCCTAGGATAGTCACATTTTCAATTGGACTAAAATTTATTAATCCAGGGTAGTCACCAAACTTTTCAAATTTGGATTTAAAAATGAACACCATGTCTTTTTGTGAAGCAATATCTTCACTGTGAAGCAACATCTTCACATAGATAATTTTCGTTTGGGCTCTAAAATTGAACAAGTGATTTATGTGTTTGTGTGGTGATAGGCATATGCTCTTCCCTTAATTGGGCGATCAAAAAGCCAGACTCATCCTTTATTTTCATGCATTTTCAAGCTTTGTTAAAACCTTTAGAAGGCTTTCCGTAGTGGGAAAAAGTACTCACCCTACGGGAACGACCTAAGTGGGTTCAAACCAAACCTAGGTTTTTCCACCCCACTATAAAATTTAAAGCAAATTTGGGGAAACCCACTTTTGTCCGAAGTGTGCAAGATAACCATCCCTACAACCTTTGTTCTAAAGGTTGGGAGGTCTCCTGAGGGAGTTTATTATTGCTGCTCCAAACGGAAACCCTTTCTAAGAACCATAGCATAGTATCCAGCTGAGTCAATAACCAGACATTGTAATACTCGTAGTGCAAGGGGAGGGAAGAATCTGCTCCCAAGACACTCACCATATAATTTACAAGGACTGTTTGCTCAAGGGATTGAGAAATCTAACCTTGAGTATGCACTTGGAAAAGAAAAAAACATGGGTGCTCTCTAAGGGGTGACACGGCTGTGTGAGTCGACGCAATTTTAAGATGTGGGCTGTTGAGTATAACGATGACCTTTTGACTATTAAGAGTGATCCACAGTCCATTGAAGATAGATAAAATGCTTTTGGATTTGACTGTGTATATACACAGTCAAATCCAAAAGCATTTTATCTATTAAGAGTGAGTCTGTCTGAAGTGATTTATTGTTATCAAACCAGTGAAAATAGGACCATGTGTGGTTCTTTTGAACACATACTATCTGTTTAGATTACAACTCTAAAAAAAATTGTCTACATTTTGATTGTTGTGTATTCCAAAATCAATAAAATTCAGATAAAAGATCATCCTAAAAAATACAACAAATTGGATGGAATCAAACTGAAAATATATGATTAGAGATTGGAAAACCACTAATTTTTTTAGAAAATCTCTTACCAAGAGAATTAGAAAACCTAGGACACCACTTAGTTACAGACACCTTTTGCAGAGAAGACATTTCTTGTATCAAAAAAGGAAGATTTTGCTTCATCATAGAACATTCCTCCATAGGTTTCATGATTTCGCCAGGGGCTACACTGATGATTATGTTGTAGAGCCCTTGAATTCACAAGCCTATATTTAGAGAAGCGCTCTCTCATAGGAAACTAACCATAGTCAACGTATTCGTCAATCTTCCATTCCACAATCCGCCATAGAATACCCCACCAAACCTGGTTAGATGTTGCAATAGAAAAATATTTGGAAACATTGAAGTTTGACATCCAAAATCAAGGAGTTACACCCACACCTTATGACCATTTGGCAACCTATAGCTCCCATTCAACAACCAGGCCTTATAGCGCCTATCATACAACCTAGCCTTATACACATTGAAAGTTGCCAAACCGATATCATCAGTAGCTTGAGAGAATTCATTTTTGAGGAAAACAAAACACCCCATCAATTTCTTACAACATCCATCATCCTGAATGAAGAAGAAGAAAAGACAAACATAGAAGCTAAGAGACCCATATTACCACCCCCTGCTTGGCATTAAAAAAAAAAAAATCCACTATAGCACTTCTACCATCTATTTTAGCGCTTCTAAGCAATATTATAGCGCTTTTGTCAATAGCAAACCAAACTCTATTAGTAATCAAAAAGTATCATAGTGGTTCAACAACTATTCTAGTGCTTCTGCGCTATCTTTTAGCGCTTACACAGTAAAAAACAATGCTTCTGGCATCTATTTCAACACTTCTGATTTATTTTATAGTGCTCTGTCATTATAAAAAATTACCAGTGTCAATTACCAATCGGTCTTTTGGCACTTCTAATTTATTTGACAACACTTTTACTAGAAATTTTAGCGCTTCGACATTATGTTTTAGCGCTTCTACCCTCTATATTAGCGCTTCCATAGAATAGAAAAATAGAAAACCTTCTGAAACAATTGTCAGATATATTGACATCAGAAACAAAGAATTTTACCAGTCAGGGACATTTCATAGATCAAATAGTATCCTAAAAATCTGAAACAAAGTAGGTTCTTGCAAGTCAAATTGTTTTCAAACATAAACCCATATCTTACAAAATACAAAGTGTCAAATTATCAAAAACAAATCTAGATTGTTGAGTCAAGTTTCCTCATCAGGATTCTAACATCCTACCATCATGAAACAAGAACTCAGTAATTAGGTTTTTTTTACTTAGCCTCATCAATAGAATACATCATTCTATTTGGCTTCGTTAAAATCAAATTGACACTAATCCCAACACAAAAGAACCAAGTTTAGTGAAAACAACCAAAACTTGTATGCCAATCTTGACAAGGTTACAAAAACAAAAACTCAGAGAGAAGGAAATTGAAAATCCAAACACAACTGAAGAAAACCCCTTTTACTGAGTCCAACAAAATAATACCAATGAAATAACTCAAGAGGATATACAACAAGCTCAACAGGATCCAAGTTTTCATAAATTTATGGAAAAGGTTTTAGAACAAGACATGGAGAAATATCTCTTGATGTTAGCAGAGTTAGGTGCAAAACTACAAGAGGATTTTGACATGAATTGATTGAAGGAAACACTAAGAACAAACGAAACAAAACCACCCAACACACAAGATACAGACCAAGTGGTTGCTTTAACAACACAAATGCAAACTTTGCATGAACAGATTCAAAACATGCAAAAATGAACCACAAAAGGATACTTATTAAAGGACATTTGTCCTTACCCTTTTCATCCATGTGTGGATATGATACCTTTCCCTAGACACTGTGAATTCCCTAAATACGATAAATACAATGGTAAATCAAACCCGATTGACCATGTACTTAGGGAATTTAGAACAATGAGCCTTGAGTTTTCACAAGAAGATACTTACCTCATGAGGTTATTTCCTAGGAGTTTGGGAGCCCATTGCATGGAGTGGTTCTCCAAGTTACAACCAGGGAATCGATCCTTTGAAAAATTGGTTAACAAATTCATCTCCCAATTCTCCTTCAACATACAACACAATGTAACCATAAAAGATCTGTATAACCTGAAACAAAAAAAATAGTGAGACATTCCTATCATTCCTACAACGACGAAGAAATTTGTTTGCTAGATATCCTCGATCTATACCTGAAGAGGAGAAGATTGAATTATTTATAGACAACTTAAATGATCAGATGAGTTATAGACTCAAATTGCAATGCCCCCCAACATTCAAAAAAGTAATAAAAAATGGGCTTAAAATCGAAGAAGCCCTAGTCAAATGAGGAGTGATTAAACACTACAATGACACACCAAACAACAAAAATAACTATGGAAACAACGACAAGCCAAAATTTTGGTAGAAAAATAGAAATATTGGAAGCAATGAGGCTACAATTGACAATACAAAACCGGTATTCAATTTGACAACAACAATTGTCAAAACAAACCAAAATGAAAACCAAAACAACAATCAAAACACTACTCAAAACAACACCAACAATGGGGAATCTCGACCATCATATCAAAGACAATCCAATCGATGAAGATTTGCCCCATCAGGACAAACTTTTGAATTAGCCATGAGAGAGCTCATTGCAAACAAACTTATCACTCTACCAGAAGCTCGAAAATGGGAGCCGAAGGTAAAACCATCATGGTGGAACGATGCTGATTATTGCAACTTTCATAAATAAGGGACATAAAATAAATGATTGTATGCAATTGAAACACTTGATAGAAGACTTAATTGAGGAAAAGAAGGTGTTTGTTGAAGGGCATCAAACAAACAATGATCACAGTGCATTTACTAATCCATTACCTAACTATGAAAAAGGGGAGTCTACTTCAAGTGGTAAGGGAAAAAGCATAAACTATGTCTATGACACCACCATTCTTTTCCTTTCTGAGGTTGAGAAAAAGGATGACACAAATATCAACGACATTGAATCCTTGAATATAATACCAAGTACAAACACGTCGAACAATCAAATCAATGTCCTAAAGATTAGGGAAACACAAGACTACCAACAAGCCAACGTAACGACACGGGGACAGTCCAAAGTGGTACTAAAAGGAGTCTTGTCTAAAAATACTTCTCCCCCATTTGATCAATACAACATCATGGACCAATTACAAAAGATACCTGCACAAATAGCCATTTTGGAACTTTTCAAAATTTCAACATCACACAAAGAAGTTCTGGAACAAGCTTTAGTAGCTACAACCGCGCCCAATAATTTGGATGTTTGTCAATTCCAAGCTATGGTGGCACATCTTACCACACCTCATTTTGTACCGTTCTCTGAACAAGATGATGTGTCATTAAATCACCCACACAATGTTGCCCTGCACATAGAAGTTCTAATCCATAAAAACCACGTCAAGCATGTCTTAATAGATGGCGAAGCGAGATTAAATATTTGTACTTTGAAACTAATTCATGCACTAGGCTATTCCGACAACGCCATTGATGCCAGAAGAAAGATAACAATAAAGGCATATGATGAAGAAGAAAGATCTTCCAAGGGGCTGATTGTACTTCCAATTCAAGTAGGGCTAATTGTCAAAAACATTGTTTGTCAAGTGTTAGATAAGGACCTCACATATAACATACTCTTGGGTCGTCCATGGATCCATGAAATGCGAGCGGTACCCTCAACATACCATCAATGTTTGAAATTTCCAGTCAACGGATAGGAGGTCACAATATCAGTTGACAACAATAATCCACATAATTGAAATATGCTAAAAGAAAATCAAGACACTTTGATACCCTATAATAGGGAAGCTAGCACATCTGGTTCATCTAGTGATGAAAGACAAACCAATTTCATATCTAAATGGGTTGAGAAGAAATATCTGGTAACGAAAACAACTGTCACAAACATAAATTTTTCAAACACTGAAGGTCCTATGAATGAGTTATCACAAAAATTTGCAAACAAGATCCAATTGAAGGACAAAGGCTTAGGAGAATATTCTATTGAACAATCTTTGTGTTTATCACAATTACTACCATCACCAAAATCATATGGACAACCCATATCAAATACACCAAGATCATCACAACCAATCACAACTCTTGATGAAAGTTTTGTTAAATAAGGTACCCTCGAAGATGAGTCAGAAGACAAAGTCATTCTCAATTGGATATACAAGGATGAAGAAGCCTCAACATCAGCGAGTATCAACACCAAAAAAGATCAGTATGGAAAAGGGAAGGCTATCTTGGAAAAAATGGGCTATGAAGGCCAAGGACCAATTGGCAAGAGAAAGGATGGTATTATAGAACCTATTCAACCTCTAACATTGCAGCCTAAGGACAAAACAAGACTAGGATATACAAGGGAATCAAAGGAAGAGGTAACTTAGAAAGTGGTAGAAAGGATTCTACAAATGAGAGATGGTTTTGACACGGATTCCAATGAATATGAATGGGATCATTTATATACTAAATCATATACTGACAAATAAATTGATGTCATTCAAACATATACACCCTTACAAGAGGAGGGACAAAGTTTAGTGAATAGACCATTTACTATGGGATCCACAAATATTGATGACTCAAGTGAGGACGATCAGACATCAAATGAGATAGATGAATTAGAGGTGAGTACTATCATAGACCTCGGCCTTCCTACCAACAACTTTGACCACCTAGCTATTAGAACAGTCACATTTTTCAACCTTACTCAAATGGATGACTTATTACCCTTGAGACATCCCAAACTTATTGACTAGGAACCCACTGAACCTATTCATTTACCAGTCTTTTCAAATGATGATGCCATCATAAACTATCTCTGTAGTGATGAATCTGGTACAAGTTCTATCCATAAAACTCATAACGATGCTTCATAATAGGAGGGTGCCAAATCTTCCAGTTGCAAAAATAATAATAGGAAAAATAAATCTAATGGTGAAAACCTTTCTGAGGTACCATTAGATTTTGAAAAAGAAAAAATAAAGAACGTATCCAACAATGAAAACCTTTCTGAGGCATTGAAGGATGGAAGACTTGACACTCTCCCAGAGCATTACCATGATAGATCATCAGTACTGGTAGAATCGACACAATCTATAAATTTGGGAACAACTAAAAAGGAAAAAAACCTACATCTGGCAGAGTCCATGACAGAGCAAGAGAAACCAACATTCACCAAATTATTTAAGGAGTGCCACATCAATTTTGCATGGTCTTATTCTGAAATGCTACGATTGAATCCAGATCTCCTCATGCATCATCTATCACTACCAAAAGGAATCAAAATAGTCAAACAAAAATTGAGAAAGATGCATCCTCACATCGCCCTGATGGTTAAATCTGAGTTAAAGAAATTATTAGACGTAGGATTTATCAAGTCCATAGCTTATGCAGAATGGATCTCAAATATTGTGCCAATATCAAAACCTAATAATAACATCAAAATCTACATGGATTTAAGAGATTTAAACAAAGCATGCCCAAAGGATGATTTTCCTTTACCCAACATTGACATAATTGTCCATCTAACAGTGGGACATGCCATGTTATCTATAATGGATGGATTCTCAGGGTATAATCAAATAAAAATAGCACCTGAAGATCAGGAAAAGACAACATTCACTTGTCCTTGGGGTACATACTGTTGGAATGTCATGCCCTTCGGGTTGAAAAATGCAGGTGTGACATATTAGCGGGCGATGACCACTATTTTCCATGACATGATGCATAATTTAATGGAGGATTATGTGGATGACATCTTAGCAAAATCATACACCATGGAAGGACATCTAGAAATTCTTGATAAAATATTCACTAGACTAGAGAAGTTCAACGTCAGGTTGAACCCAAAGAAATGTGTGTTCGGAGTAACATCAACAAAACTCCTCGGTTACATAGTATCAGAAAAAGGTATTTAAGTAGATTCATCTAAGGTTAAAGAAATAATGGAGATGTCGCTGCCTAAAAATATCAGTCAATTACGGTCTCTACAAGGCAGGTTACAATCCACCGGGAGATTTATCTCCCAGTTAGCAAACAAAAGTCACCCATTTAATCATCTACTTCATAAGAACGTTTCATTCAAGTGGGATCATGACTGTGAAACAAATTTTTAACTGGATAAAGCAATATATGGTGTCACCTCCAATACTCATGCCACCTGCAACAGATAAACCATTGTTACTGTACATCGTAACAACTGACATATCTTTAGGAGCTCTATTGGCACATGAGGATTCTGAAGGAAAAGAAAAGCTATATACTACATCAGAAGGACTCTCAACAGATATGAAATAAACTACACATTCATAGAGAAAGCTTGTTTGGGAGTAGTATTTGCAACCCAACAGTTGCGACACTACATGTTGACTCATACAATCAGGCTCATAGCTAAAATAGACCCATTGAAATATCTACTTAGTAAAGCTTCTCTAATAGGGGGATTGGAAAAATGGGTCATGATCTTGAGTGAGTTTGACATCCAATATGTTGACAAGAGGGCCATAAAAGGACAAGTAATAATGGATCAACTAGCTGAAGCTCCATTACAGGATCATCATCCAATGAATATTGAATTTCCAGATGCAGACATCCTAAATATTACAACATAACAATGGCGGATCTAATTTGATGGATCATATACACAAAGAGGATCTGGTGCATGAATTCTATTTGTCACACCTCAAGGACACACCATACCAAGATCTTATAGTTTAATGTTTCCATGTACCAACAATGTGGCTGAGTACCAAGCATTGATTATCAGCATCAAAGTAGCTATTGAATGGAAAATCACAGAAATGCAAGTATATGGGGACTCACAACTTGTCATCTATCAAGTAAATGACAAGTGTCAGACCAAGGATGAGAAGCTCATGCCATATACATAAATGATAGATGATCTTAAAAAGTACTTCATAGATATCAAGTTCGAGCAAATACCAAGGACAGAGAACAATGCTGCAAATGCCATGGCGACAATTGCTTCCCTTTTCCAATTACCAGAAAAGAAAGGTCGTTATGAGTTTATGGTGGAACAAGTATCTAACCATGCATACGATAATCCTAATTCATAGACCATATGCCAAATAACTGACACTCAAACCTCACAATATGGAGAGATCTATACTTACCTCAAAGATAATATTCTTCCTTCTAATCTCTCTAGAAACCAAAAGCGTAACTTTATCTGTCAATCCACGAGACATACATTGATAGCTAACATCCTATACCATCGAAGTCTAGATGGTACTCTTCTTCGGTGTCTGGAACATCATGAATCTGAAACATCCTTACGAGAGGTCCATGAAGGTATTTGTGGGACCCATTCAAGTGGGCTAACCCTAGCTAAGAAACTCCTCTGTTTAGGGTATTACTGACCGAAGATGGAGAAGGAGTCCTATCAATATGTTAAAAAGTGTCAAAAATGTCAGATTCATGGTAATCTAATTCATGCACCAACACAAGAGTTACATCCCTTCACATCAACATGGCCCTTTTGTCAGTGGGGACTGGATCTGGTAGGAAAAATAAATCCGTCTTCATCCAATGGACACAAGTTCATCATCACAACAACATAATATTTTACAAAGTGGATAGAAGTAGTTTCTTTAACAACTGTCACTGGAAAACAGATCTCATCTTTCATACTCAACTATCTCATCTGTCGGTACAAGGTATCCCAATCCATTGTCACAGAAAATGGTAGGCCTTTTAAAAATCAGGACATTTAGGAATTATGTGAACAATTCCATATCCAACATTGTTTCTCAACATCGTATTATCCACAGGGAAATGGCCAAGCAGAGGCCTCAAACAAGACAATTATGAAAATAATAAAGAAAACGGTAAACAATGTTGGACGTGATTGGCATGTTCAGCTAAATCCCGCACTATGGGCCTACAAAACCAGCATTAGAACACCAACAAGAGCTACACCATATGCCTTGGTGTATGGATCAGAGGCCATCCTACCCATTGAGGTAGAAATACCATCACTTCGTGTCTCATTGAAGGGTATCATTACAGATGAGGATTACAGAGTCTCTCGACTATAGGAACTGGAATTATTAGATGAACGTCATTAGCAAGTTGTCAATCATTTAAAGGCCTACCAACAAAGAATGTCAAGGAGCTACAATCACAAGGTAAAACCTAGAGTCTTTCAAGTTGGAGACTTAGTCCTAAAGGAAAACCCTAGGAATCAATAGGCTAGAGAAAAGAAAGGGAAATTTGAACCTAATTGGCTAGGTCCCTTTGTAATCATATCAGTGTATGGATCAAGAGCATATGAATTGTCTACACCAGAAGGGGATCTGTTTGATGAACCTATCAATAGTATCCACCTCAGAAAGTTCTATACCCGAATTAGCTAGTGCATGAATTAGCTTCTGAAAATGGTTACCTTGGTGAAAACCTGGCAAATAGGCATCCTGGTAACAGAAAAATACAAAAAAATAAGAAAAATGGAAAAATACAAAAAAATCAAAAAGACTGAAAAGTGCAATAAAAACATATAGTGAAAACCTGGAAACAGGGCCTATTTGTGATTCGAATCGGCTCCCCTATCTATTTGGACACATGTCATATTCATTACTTTCACCATCATTTTTTTACATCCATTATCATGTCATATCGTGTGGTCATGTCTCACCCTAGCTTGGGGGCAACATCTGAACCTCATTGGGGGCAATAACATCGAGCTAAACCAAATAGACAAACAATGAAAAAAAGAAAGAAGCCAAAACAAAAATCAAAACACAACACAAGGAAGAAAAATCATCATTGAAAACAAATCAAACATCCATTTCACATCAGATAATCCAAAAACACGTCAAAAAGGTGAATATCAAAAATCCAAAAACATGAGTATGTGTTAGTTGAACTACGTGGTCTCTGCGTGTATAATGTAGCCAAGGCTAATCTTTGATCAACCCCCAAGGCCCCTAGGATAGGTCTTTACGTTAGGTCTTTGCTCAAAATCTTGAAAATCACAAAAACATCATAAAATCAGGATGGATGATCTAATCTGAATAATGATTGAAATACTTTAAGCAAATGTGAGATATGTTGTACTTTGATCATTATTATCATTTCTTTAGAGCAACTCGATGATGCATTGAACTAGAGAAGCAAGGAAGGAGAATGATATTTTTCTTTATTTGTTGTTTGTGAATTAATCATAATTACTATGTGAATTGTCACGGGAAGTTCTCTACAAAGTATCATGGATGACATTCCAATTCACATAGGAAAGTGGTTAATTCTTGTTTGTTTTATGCAATAAATGCTTAGGTCATCTTGGTTTAATTATACCTCGATGCTTTTGTTAACTTGCAATATCAAAAATCATGGAAGAAGTACTCAGGTCATCATTGTTTTACATTATACCATCAATGCTTGTACTCACTTTCAACATTTTAAGAGCTCAATGATGATACAAAGCACAAAAGTACTGTTAAAATGCCAATATTTTTGCATGTAGATTTGCATGATTAAATTAGATTGCATTTCATAGTAGTTTTAGCATCTGCGGAATGTTTGTTACTAAAGCTTGTGAAGGATCCAAACTAACGATCATCTTATCTCATAAAAGATTGAGTATACTTGACATTAACAATAACATCATCATAATCATATAGTTGCATCATCAAATTCATTTGCAAACATTAGAAATAATTTAAATCATCATTTCATCATTCACACATTTGAAACAAATCATTTGCATTCATCATATCATATTTTCCATATCACATAAAAAAAAAAATTGCATAAGGAAAATCTAAAAAAATATAAATCTCTATCATTGCATTTTCAAAAAAACATCCATCAAACATTCATATATCATATGTCATCTTCATCTACATAATAATCTCTATCATATCATATATCATTAATCCATCCATTTATTACATCATATATCATGCATCATTAATCCATCCATTTTATTATATCATATATCATATATCATTAATCCATCCATTTATTACATCATATATCATGTATCATTAATCCATCCATTTATTATATCACATAACATACATCATTTTCATCCATTTATCACATCATATATTTACATTCACATCAAAATAAAAGAACACACATCCCATTTACATCACATATCATATATCATTTCAAAACACCATATCCATAACCATATGTGTAATTAAATTATACATCATACATCCATACATCATACATATACACCTCGTCTCCATACATCATGCATCCATACATTCATTAGGCATCATCATAATAGAACGTCGTACATCATAACATAATACATCATGATATAAACAACATCCATAACATCATAACAAAAAGGAATCATCACATAGCATATAGAACATGAAATAAAATGCATCCATTAGAAAATCAGGTAGAACACATATGGATCGAAGAGTCCACTACATATCATATAATCAAAATAATAATGTCAAGTATACAATGATGTCTAAACAGGATGAGAGATATATAATCAAAAAATGGCTATAATCAGAATGTACAACATCATCTCAAATACAAAAGTGGAATCACATATGCAACTATGTACTGCTGGCTCTAGACGGTGCAGGCACAATAGGACCAAAACCTCCACCACCACCTATACCAGGATCTCAGGGATCTCTCTGAGGAGGCTATGTGACTCCTGCACTAACGGTCCTAGAGTGAGTCCTGCCAGACCGAGACTTCCTATAAATCACTCGCTACTCGAAGGGGATGACATCATAATACTTACCTCTATAGTACTCTACCTCCCCACCAACACAAGCAACCTCTCGCATATAATTGGCCAAGGAGGTACCATCTGCCAGTCTCTGTAATCTCTCGGTTGTGGCCTGAGCACCCTCTGCTGCAAACCTAGCCGCATCCCTCTCAGCTGTCAAAGAAGTAATCTGAGCCTGGGCTGCCCCTGTAGTCTGCCTAGCTGCATCCTTCTCAGTTGTTAATGCTACAATCTATGACTGAGTTGTGGCTAGTTGAGCCCGCACTTATGCTAGAGCCTTTGCATGCAATTGGGCCTGTGCCTACATTTGAGCCTGGGTCTGATCTAGTAAACCTTGTGCCTGAACGAGATGCTCTTGAATAGTCTCTAACTGAACCTGAAGGTCTGCTATTTGTAGTTGCTCTGAAACATCCCCCATGGCTTGCCTCTTATGAGGCACTGTATCATCCAAAAAATCTAAGGTAGGACTTGACCCACCTGCAACATCTGCACTATCGAAATCATAGTCGTCCCCACTACTCTCATTTCCACTATCTCTCTCATCTCCGCTATCCTCCTCCTCTCCAACATCCTCCTCACCCACATCCTCAGCAACATCAACATTCGCCTTAGCCTCAACCTCATCTATCCTTTGCCTACGACCACATGCAACGACAACATCCTCTTTTGTTGGTAATGGAGCAGGCTCATCAGGAATAGTAAGACGTGGAAAGGGATGTAAGGCCAAAAACTCAGCATAATCAACTGTAATTGGTGGCTCAACAATATCGGGATGGATATCCCACTCAAATGGCTGCAAGGTTTGAAACTCCTAGACAACAACATCATATGAAAAACCAAGCCCCCAATCTGAAGAATCTGACTACCAATGAGCATAATGAGCAACACCCTGGGGCATACTCTGAACCATCCCATAATGTCTATACACTTGTCTGATAAAAAATCTCTCTAGTACCCAACGATTCCGACCAATCAATATCATGGACTAACAGAGAAATGGTAACTGAATATCATCATTGTCCCTATGATGACAATCTAAGTACGGACACCATGTCACAGACTCTATGTCATCGATCACTCTCCTCCAATACTCTAACTTACCCAATCTGGAATGAGTAAGGTGGCCAACATATCTGAACACATAGGGTCTCATAGGAGGTCTCTGTCTAACTGGCACTAGATGCGTAATAGCTATGTGCTCCCATGCCCACACTTGAAGCAAAGTAACACTGGCTGACAAACTCCGACCACTAAGATATACAACTGAATGAAAATAATGATATAAGTGGGTAGGCATGCACATGCCCCAAGAAAATTTGGTGCCATGAACAACCATACTCTCCAAAATTCGGCCCCAACCAATAGAGAATCCCTTAGACCTATGATCAGGACTAAGGAATCCTCCGATAAAACTAGCAAGCACTGTGGGAAAAGTGGCGTATGCATCGACCATCTCACGCCATGGAATCCACTCTCCAACAATCTGAGCATCCTGAAACACTCTACGAAGGGCATCAATCCCACCTTTCTCTATAGAATCATAAATAACAACATCTCCAACAATGGGAAGCTGCAGAATCCACTAGACATTCTCTAGGGTGACTATCATCTCACCGGTAGGAAGGTGAAAAACCAAAAAAATTACAACAAGAGTGGGAAGAGTTAGGCAAGAGAGAAGAGATTTATTGGCATCAAAAATATAGAGAATTATGGTTAAAGGATGGGGGACCATAACACGAAGTATTTTCATGCTTCTGCCCAAATTAAAAGAGCAACCCAATCAATATTTTCAATTCAAGATGCTGAAATAGGAAATTGGATTACAAATGCAGAGGAGATTCAAAATGAAGGGGATAAATTTTTTAGGAACCTCCTTGCCCCCTTTAGGAATGGTCCAATTCAAGAAAATCAAGATGAACATATCTTGTTGGATGCAATTCCAAATACCATCTCTTAGGTGGATAATGAGGGGTTGATGAAGCCTTTCACTTTGGAAGAAGTCGGGAAGGTAGTTTTCTCCCTTTCTATGGACAAGGCACTAGGTTCGGATGGGTTTACAACTCTATTTGTTCAAAAATGTTGGGATGTCCTGGGTTTTGATTTACTGCTAGCTATGAAAGAGTCATGAAAGAATGGCTTAATGTTGAATAGTTTTAATGTGACAAATATTGCAATTTTACCAAAAGAAAAGGAGCTAAAGGCTTGCAGAATTTAGGCCCATATCATTGTGTAATATAGTCTATAAAGTTTTCACAAAGGCAATATACTTAAGATTGCAATATCTTATCCCCAAAATCATCTCGCAAGAACAAGAGGGCTTTGTCCTGAGTAGAGAAACAAGGTGCATTGGTTGCACAAGAATTAAATGCCAATCATCTATCTAATCAAATCATTCTATTAATTCCAATAATCTATCTTCCTTCATTGTTAAACTTGATATGATGAAAGTGTACGACAAGGTAGATATGAGTTTTTTTAATGAAAGTGTTGGCTAAATTTGGTTTTTGCAGTAAGTGGTGCAAATGGATATTATCTTGTTTGTTAGGAGCCAAATATTCAGTGATTATCAATGAAACTCCTTTAGGATTTTTCAGTGCTTCACAAGGTGTAAGACAAGGAGACCCATTATCCCCTTTCCTCTTCATTATTATGGTTGAGGCTTTAAATAAGACAATAAAGGAAAACCATAGATTGGGTCGGTGGCAAGGTGCAATTATTCTTTATACTACTATTTCAATTACACACAATCTCTTTGCAGATGATACTGCTTTACGTGAAATAAACTATTGCAAAAGCCAGGGAAACAAAAGGGGTTTTGGACTTGTATTCATTAGTATTGGGGTAGAAGATAAATGCTCAAAAATATAAGGTTTACATCTTCAATACTAAGGCATCCATCAGAAGGAAGATTATTCAGATTTTAGGCTTTCAAGAAGCAGAACTTCCATGCACATATTTGAGAATCCCATTCTTTATGGGAGAAAATAAGTCTTCTTATTGGTCTAATGTCATAGAAAGGATAAAATCCAGAATCTCTACATGGAAAGCCCGTTGGCTATCACTATTAGGTCACATCTTGTTAGTCAAGTCTGTCTTAGCAACAATCCCCAACTACTTTATAATAGTCCTTAAAGCTCCTAAATCAGTTGTTGATCAAATAGAAAAGGTTATTAGGGGTTTTCTATGGAAGGGGAATATGGATGAGGGGAAAAAATCCCTCTAATTTCTTTGGATAGTATGTCTTCTGAAAAGCTCAAAGGTGGAGTTGGAATGCACAATATATCTAAACACAACATGGTTTTTGGGGGAAAATTGATTTGGAAAATGTACAACAAGCCTGATTCTATGTGGTGTCAAATAATGCAGGAAAAGTATTTAGATTCTCAAAATTTGACAATAATTTTTACAATATCCAATCCTCCAAATGGATCTGCTATGTGGAATTTCATGGTGTCTTATTGAAAGGTGGTCACATCTTACTTGTCTTGGGAAGTTCATAATGGTGAAGATGTTCATTTTTGGAATGACTCTTGGAATGGTCATCCTCCTTTTAGATTTCAAGATTTACAATCAACTATCCCAATTTTGTCTCACTCATGGGGCACTAGGCTGATTGATTATGTTGATTCAGTAGAATTAGTTTTAGGGAGGGTAAAATGGAAGTAGTCTTCAGAAATGCGAATAACATAAGGTCAAAATGACTTCATGCATAAGGCCCTAGTTGAAAGAGTAGTGTTTTTGTCAATATATTTTGATAAGATTGTTTGGGTTCCCTCCAAAGATGGTAATTATTCAATTAAGCAAGGGTATAAAGAAATCCTTAACAGAGATTCTCAAATTCAGTCACAAAGAGCCTTCTCCTTTTGTTAGAATAGTATGGTCTTTCCAAAAGCAGGGGGTTTTGCATGGCTAGTGCTGTGTAAAAGGGTGTTAACAAGTGAAAGACTTAATAAGTAAGGAATTATAGAACCCTTTAAATGTGTCTTGTGTGAAGAAGTTTTTGAAAATGTTGATCATTTGTTCTTGCAGTGTCAATTTTGTCAAGACTGTTGGAAGTTTATGCTTCACAAATTAGGTTTTTTAACTCCATTGCCAAAAACAATTTGGGATCTATTTCAAGCTTGGCCTATGTTATATAAATCCTCCTTTTTTGCATGCATTTGGAACCTAATTCCAACTACAGTTATTTGGGAATTATGGTGGGAGCGTAACAAATGTATTTTTAGAAAGATCTCTTCTTCAGTTCAGAATGTTCAGTGTATAACTCAGAAATCAGCTTAAGAAGCAGTTAATGTTTATGTTCAAAATTATAAGAATATAATTTCTCTCTTCACAACATGGGATGATAGCATACTAAGGAATTGGAAGGGTATATGTCTTCCATTCAAAGGAAGTTTACAACAAGCTCACAAGCCCAAAATTGATAGGGGTCAAGTTAAATGGCAACCTCTGATTACATGTTTTCTCAAGTTGAATTTTGATGGATCTTTGAAAGGTAATCCAAGAGTTTCTAGGGTGGGGGTCTGTATTAGGGATTCACATGGGGTCTTGAAGGAAACCAATTCAATTACTCTTTCTGCAGGTACAAAAAAAATTGCAGAAGCAATGGCGGTTCTTCATGGTCTACTTCTTGCCAGATAGCTAGGTATCTCTAGAATTCACATAGGAGATTCATTAATAATTATAAACGCATGTAAAGAGAGATCGTGCTATAATTGGAACCTAAAATATGTAATGCATATTGTTTGTGTGAATGGTGATCTAGACTTGCACAAACATAGACAAACAACACAATATTAGTTGATTATGCAAATCAAACCATCATTCCCCATAGATTCATTTGAAACATGAAGAACATGAAATAAAGTAAGAAACACAAATGAAAGCAATCTAAATCCTATTCAAATGTTCAAACTTTCAATCCCAAGGGGGAATTCGTGCTATTTTGATGTGAAAAATATCCCTTTCCCAATTCCTTGCAAGCTTTGATGAACTTTGATGATGAACAATGTGATCCTTGATGAAATTCTCAATAACCTAGCTATGGTGATGAAAAAATATGAAAACTTTGATAAAATGATTACGAACTTGCTCCAAATCTATAGATAGTAATCTTGCATAAAGTTGTGTATCCAAAATTAGTAAAAGAGTCTTCTATTTATAGAAGAGAATGATGGGATAATGAGAAAAAAGGATGAATGTGGGATAAAACATCAACCAATAGCATAATGGCACTTGTCGACATGTGAGTGGATAGAGGTGGAGCACATTTTGATGAATGTGCACATAAATGCTATTAGGTGGATATTTGAAATTGGAGAAGTGACATGTTGGAGGGAGAAGAAAGGAGAGTTAATGCCACTTGGCTCAAGATAAAGGACATGTAAGAGGCCTTTAATTCCTTGTTGGATGGACAAGTCCTTTTGGGAGGGAGAATTCAAATTTGAAGAATATTCCAACTTGATTCCCTTTTGAATGAAAATGGAAGATTTAATAAATCAATTAAATTGATTTTCTTACACAAGTTGCAAAATCTGGAGGATTTGAGGGATTAGTGTTAGGATTAATCATGATTTGATTAATTTAGATGGAGATTAGCTGATTTGACATTTTGACTTATATTTTTGGATTTAAATAAATCAAGATGAGAGGAATAATGATTTTAGACTTAATTAAATAAAGTTAGATTTATTTAATTAAAAGGGGATGGTATTAGACTTAAATTGAAAATAAAGGTTAGTTTATTTAATTTAAAGGAGATAACCTTATAACTTTAATTAAATAAAATGGATTATTTAATTAAAAGAGGGGAATATGATTAATTAAACAAAATAATTTATTTAATTAATAGGAGATAATGATTTAATCAGATAAAATTGATTTATTTAATTAAAAGATGAAATATGATGAATTTAATCAAATAAAGATTATTCGATTAAATGGTTAGCAAAGGAGATGATTCAGGATGAACTGGTGTTAGTAAATCAGGATCAGGTGCATGGGATCAATTTGTATATTTTACGTGTCTACAATTTGGAGGTTGCTTGATAAGTTTGAAGCTTTTCATATATCTGACATTTATAGAGAAGGGAATAGCCTGAAAGATCTCTTGGAAAATTGGGGGTGCCAAAGGAAAATAGTGTCTATTTTTGGTGAGAGTGTCGATGTTGATGCTTTTCCAATGTTAACTTGTGGCCAATGAAATGTGTGCATAATGTAATGGTGTGGTTGGTGCATTAAAAGTGTAAATATGCTCCTTCAATGTTACTTGTCAATGCCAAAGAGACCCTAAAGATCATCCCATTGATAGTCTGAAGACATGCTATATCAGCGTGACCTTAGCTCTTCGGTGGGAGTTTAAGTGGTGTCCATTCAACACAAGAGTTTTCCAATGATATACTCTGCAGGTTTCTGGTTACCTAAGTGGAAACTTATGTCATTGTCTTCGTGGGTATGACCGGCCCCTCTTTCTTAATTCACTGGTCGGTGAGACTTTAGCATGTCGGTGAGACTCAATTGATTATTTCTTTGACAGACTGACAATATTCTTCTTCAGTGTGACTTGTTCTTGTTGGTGAGACATTGAATTTCGTCTCGTTGATGGACCGATGATATTCTATATTGGTGTGACCTCAAACTTTCGTTGGGAGTCTAAATGGTGTCCAACTGATGCACTGATGGTATGCTTATCGATGGGACTTGGTTAGCTATTTCATGTCCCTCTGATACTTTGATGGTGGGATGAAATTGGAAGGGAGTGAAGGTGAATGGTGGCATGTGTGTGAGACCTCACATAGGAAGGTGAATAAAGTTAGGACACACGGCTACATACAATTGGTGTAGGTGTTGCCACTAAGGTTATTCTTCATTAGAGAGACAAAGGAATATCGACAAGAGTTAGACTTAAGTCCCCTTGATGTAGCGATGGTATGTGATGAATATAGATCAATGGCCGAGGATGAAAGTTATTCATCAAAGGGAGTTTAGGACATCAAAGGGAGTTTACGACATCGATGGGAGATTTTTGGGTGTCTCATCGATATTGTGATGGAAGTTGAACTACATGATGTGTGTTGTGGGTCCTAATAGGTGATGTATGTCAATAGGTGGAAGACACCAATTGGTTGACAAGGAGATTCACATCCTTGTTGTGAATCGCGAAGTGGAAAGTTGGCAATGATTGGTATGGTGGACCCGTGCAGAAAGTTAAGGCTTCATTGAAAGGACTTGAGGATATTGGCGATAAAGGATTCCCTGTCCCATCGACATAGTGATATGCATTGTTCAATTGAGATGAAGCGCTAATTTGATCCAATGGTAAAGACCAAGGTTAGAAGGCATTGATGAGACATAGGGACATCAGTAGGAGAATATAGTCAGTCCCCTCGATACTTTGATGTGTGACTTGAGTGATGATGCAGGTGAAGTGTTGGTGACATTCAACTGGCTGATTGCCCTTCTCACATCCTTCTATCCTAGGTGTTCGACATGACCTACAAAATTGTCTCGTCAATGAACTGGCGAGTTTTTTCAGTGTGACCAAGTGTCATTGGTGGGACTCTATCTTGTGTCTCCTCGATTGACCGACAACATTCCCCTCAATGGGATATTGCTTCTTCGGTGGGACTCTCCTCTATGTCTCTTCGATAGACCAATAGACTATGGTGGGACCCAAGCTGTTAGGAGGAAAGCGGTAATTGATACAAGCCATGCTGACTCAACAGTGGGGACCACATGGATCGGTATGGTGAACATCCAGAGAAGGAAAATGTTGTGTTCCAGGGTTAGCACCATTTTCACAATGCTATACTCAAAGCTTAGTTAGTCTGGGGTATGTAGTTTTTTTTATCAAGGGCTTCTCAGTGTTTTGCACATAAGCTATTTGGGCACATAAGGTTTTGGTTAGGGAATGTTGGGTATCTATGTAGTGCCCTCCATTGTGACCTTTCCAGATTTCGTGTAAGTGTTTAATTGCGTATTGTTGTTTTGTGTGTGATTAGTGTTAACATAATATTTGATGGAATTTGTACTCAATTAATTAAAATAGCATTGAGTAAATAAAACTAGAAATAAAGATGAAAATTAATTAAATTAGTTTTATAAAATATTAAGTAAAGAGTTATTAATAAATAAATAAACTAATCATTTTGTAAAAAAAAAATAAAAAATATTCTTTAATGAAATTCGATAATAATTAATAATTTATTAGATAATCATTATAATAAGGAATTTGAATGGTTAAGGAGATAGGAAGCTGAAATGTTTTGGAAGTCGAAGAGAATTGTAGAATATGAAAGATAAATAATAGCTATATTTAGCATATGGAAGGGTTTGTTCTGGAGGGGGTAACTAACCAAGAAAGAAAATAAGAGGGAAGAACAAAGGAGGAGGACACTCTGCTTGATGAGCATTCTCGCCTCATGTCTGTAAGCAAATTTGAACCCGTAAGCATTACTTTTATTTCGTAATAATAGCTTGTCTCATGCTCAAGAATCTAGTAGCTATAAACCCTCAATAATTTTGTTATGATTTTCTTTGCTCTTTATTTTGTAAAAAGTCTGAATAAGCAACTGTAGAGAGATTGGTTGGGTTTGTCTCCTTTAAAGCAAAATATGCTTGATAGGGTATCGTTTCATTCTGCCAGTAAACTTTGTTGGTTGGTATGATCATTGTGGGCTAACAGTTCCTAGACATTGTTCTTCTGCGTACGTTTAATATCCCAACATTTCTTAGGAAAGATTTGTAATTGTATTTATAATCTTCTGCACATCGTCAAAATTGTGTCTCATTGATTTGTCAATAATGATTTTCTATAAAATCTAATTTATGCATATCTTGGGTGGCGGCACTCTGTCAGCAGATTCGCATGTCCTGCCATGTCTTTACATTTCAAATGCATGTCTCCCTGCGCACTCAATGACCAATTATAATTTTAATGTGTTTGCTTGTACTTCGATGGTTATGGGTGTATGGCAGTTGGTAGTTGCATATAGCCATTTTTTTTTGGCGTCCAGTGTCAACCCTTAGTTTTTGTTTGGTGTGCCTTACCTATGCTTCCTCTTTATCTTGTATATCTCCTTGGGCACTCGAAACTTCATAATGTTGCTGATATACTTCGATGGATGCCCCTCCTTCATCTTTGGTTATCTTCTTCTGTCAATCTATAGCGGTTGCAGCCCTTGAAAATAGGTTAAATAATGCAATTTAGATGGCGATATTTCCATATTCCATATTCACTTTCTAATATACTGGGCAACCTATCACAGTTTCAGCGTTTAGAGTTGAGGCATGGTACATAATTAAATAGCCTCCCTGAAACCATTGGCATACCACCACAGCTGCAATGTTTAGACTTGCAAAGATACAGTAAATTAAATAGTCTCTCTGGGTTCATTGTTCAACCTGTCACAACGACTCTCTTGAACATGGTAGGGTGTATAGATTTAATAAACCCTCTGATTTTATTATCAAATCCCAAATGTTATCCACAAGACTGAGGGAAAATGGTTTCTCACATTTTTTTGCAACCGTAACCATCTCAAACTTGGAGGAAGCTTGGTTCGTGTGTCTTCTCTGATGCCATCATTGAGCAGATTGTTCAAGTGAAGAAATTGTGGACCAGTGAGCAGATTATTTAATTCTCTTGGTCTGCGCAATGTTTCAAGACTTTGCCAATTACCTCCGTTCAGTCGAAGCTGAGAGAAATTGATGTTATTGGATACAGCGTTTAGATGAGCTCCTTCGCATAGTTTGGTAATCTAAATTTATATAATCTCCCTGATATCATTGGCTTTCCATCACAGCTGCAACTTTAGACTAGCAAAGGTGTAGTAAATTTAATAACCTCTCTGATTTCTTAGATAACCTGTCAGTGGCAGAGTGTATAGATTTAAATAAACTCTTTGATTTTGTTTGCAATCTGTCTCAGCCGTCTCACCTGGTCATAATGGGAAATTTAATAGTTTAAATAATCTCTCCAGTTTCATGAATTGATTAGTATGTGTATATGCTTCAGATGATAGTCACTGTTCCAGGATATTGCTGAGTTCGTTGTAGTTTTAAGTAGTGAAAAGATTAAGTTGAAGCGATAGTAGGATTCATAGGCAGTGATCTAAGTATAGTATAGTCCTATAGTCATAATATATATATATATATATATATATATATATAGGTAATAATCTAGTAGAAGGCATTTCAAACAATAATCTGTTCTTCATAGATATATAAATAAATAACAAAATGTTCTCATTTCTCACTGTAGTTATATTGAAGTAAATATTGTATTCATGTTGTGTATGTAGAAATTGATGAAAATTGTTTGGTAACAAAGTAATTCCTTGATGAATAATGAGAAATTCGAATAGCAAGGAAGATAAATGAACTTAGTATATTTAGGTGTCGCTTTGGTAGTTCTTGGAATAAGTATCATTACAAAACCTTGAAACACTGTTTAACGAATCTAACTAAATAAGTTATGTGGTTAGGTTAAAGAGTTATGTTAGTTATTTGAGAAGTTTCTTAAGTTGTTATATGGTAGAAGAGTGAATTTGAAAATAATTAATATGGAAAATTAATTTATTTATAAGAGCCCCAAGGGAATATTGTTACTTTAGATATCTATTGTGAGTAATTAGTCTTGAGGGAAGGAATAATGCTTGACAATGACATAATTATTGATAATTGCTTAATCAAAAGGTTTCGTTAAATGCTTGTATTTGTTAAATTATTTTAAGGTGAATTTGTTGGGTTCTCAATTAATGGAATTAGAAACATTAAAATTGCTGCAATAGTAATGGTTATGTGTGAGTAAAAGAGGTAATAGCTCTATTTATTTATTTGGAATATTTCTAAAGAAGTTAATAGATGAAATGTCTTTATATGTATATATGGATACCTATAGTGGTAGGATTTCTTCAGTTCGACTTAAATGATGCCTCAATAATGGAAGAGATAAGATATAAAGTAAGCTTTAAATGCTAGTAGAATGTTATCACTCTTTGTGGATTAGCAAAAAAAGGTAGTTTGTTAAATATAGTCTTTTAGGTAAGTAAGAAATTGATAGATTATTTAACTTAGAATACTTTGAGTATTGCTGATTACTTAGTATTTTATATGTGGAAGAAATGTCTTACTATTGAGTTGATTGTGTATATTTGGATAAATGTAGGGTTTATGTAAAATAGATGATTTTCTAAATGATGACTATCTCCTTATTCCCTTCTTCGTAAATTCTCTATAAGGATGCTTACTTGTTTCATGGTTGATTTGATGGTTTGAGCCGGTTGCTTTGTATCAAGTTGATTATGTATTTTATTTTATTTTATCTGAGTTTTGTTTTTGGAGGGAGCTCTTTTGTGTCATAAGGTTGTGATTAGATTTTTGATCCTTGCGGATGGATAGAAAGTGTTTGTTTGTTTATTGTTGTTCATTAAGTGTATCCCCGTGTTTAATGGTTGTTATGATGAATTTATTTTGATGTATCTCTTGAGTTGTTTGGTTTTCATAGGTGATTTTTATTTATTGAGTTCACATTTGATCAACGAATGAGTTTGATGGATCCTTATTATTTCGGTCACCCACTTGAGTCCTTTTGGTTGAGGAGATGTTCGTATGTTAAGTTTTTGTGTTGGGACCGTATTGCTTTATTTTACCTTATTTGTGGGTTGTCATTCTTTTGACTTCCAGAGGCTTGAGTTGACTGTCAGTTGATGTTCTCTCTTTATGTGCCCTTGATGTGGCAAGTGTTTTGGTTTCATTATTTAAAAAGGGTTGTACGAAACTTTGTAAGACTCTGATGTTGTACATGTTAGCGAGATGGGTAATGCCTCACATTCTTTTATGTTGTGATTCTTTGTTCAAATTATGATGGTACAACCCTTGTTTTTTTATGTTGTTGGGTCTCTAGGGAGAGTGGCTCCTCGTGGGGGCCGGTGCCCCGCGTAAGGGGAAGAGCACAGGAGAACCCACGAGTGAGTTGGTAAACAAGTGAAAACCTAATAATTAACTTAGGAGGGTTGGGTAGTAACATCATAATAAGATTTAAAAAAAAATGGATGCCTCGTCTTCATTAGTGCTTCCGCAGACTAATGGAAGGCTGAGAAGGCCGTGGTTGGCAAGGTCGTAACCTCGTCCTCATGAGAGGTTATCAGCTCCGCATGAGCTACCCTATGGTGCCGGTGCCTCAAATAGGAGGAAGGGCCAGGAGATCCATAGATGGGGGTCGGCGCCTCAGTTTGGAGGAAGGGCCAGGAGAACCCATGTAGGCTATGCGATGACACTTTCCCCTAGTTGCCCATGTGTTTTACTTTATTGTGTTCCTCTGGAAGTAGGTTGTGGGAGTTGGTATAGATTGTTGATATTTGGATTTATCTTGAGTAATGATTTTTTCCTTGATACATCTTTGGTGTACTTTGTGGTTTTGTATGATGTCATTTATATTTGA
This sequence comes from Sequoia sempervirens, assembly GCA_007258455.2. Taxonomy (NCBI): domain Eukaryota; kingdom Viridiplantae; phylum Streptophyta; class Pinopsida; order Cupressales; family Cupressaceae; genus Sequoia; species Sequoia sempervirens. Next base: position 351,924,709 of record VDFB02000003.1, read on the forward strand.
TTTATGATCTTGTATTTTTATGGTACTGTGTTATGATGTTATTATATTGTTTAATTGCAATTTGGGATTGTATTATGTTTATTAATTCAGTTTGATTGGAAGTGTCTCATGATCATCCTTTGGTTACTTATTTATTGATCATTTCTTTGATTTATGTGATGGGAGTTGTGATCTTAATTTATTATGTTGACTCTTGGATGTTGTTGCAATTCTTGAGTTTTATGATACTTTTGTATGTTGTGAGTCTTGTGATTCCATGTTGGGATGTTCTTGGTTGAGGACTCTTCTTGTCAGCTCCTAGCACGGGGGGTGGGTCTTCGGACTCACATGGTCGGGTGGAACATGCTAAGCACCCCATTGGGTCCCCAATCGAGAATCGACAGGTGCGGATTGGTGCTGTTGCGGCAACTCCAGAGTTGTATCTGTCTTGGAGCCAGTTATGATATTGTGCATCATGTTATCTTGTTGCATGGTTTCCATTTATGATTGGAAACACTATTGTATCATTGTACCTCTAGAACATTGTACTGTAATGTAATGTTAACTCGGTGTGGATATTGGCCATGGCAATTGTTATTCATTGTGTTGAGTTAATTATGTATATGTTGTATTTATGTACTCAAATGGTTTCTTATCAATGATTATCTTGTATGTGTTATATTTGTTAATGTTTATTTTGTTATGGATTATATCTTTGGATTTTATTCTTTATTGTCGTTGTGTGGATCTCAGTCTCGTAATGACTCCTTGTGTTCCCCAAGGGATGTATGTGTTAGTGAATCTGCTTAAATGGAATTCATGTCATGACTTAATGTGTAATACATGTATGTTATGTTTACTTTAAAAAAAACTAAAAAAAATAATAATAATAAAAAAAAATTGTGCTGTAATTATTATGTTTATGTCCTTTGGGGTTCACACGACGGGGCGTTACAATCTATAGTTATGTGATATTTTGTATAATTGGGAGTGGTGTAATTACATATGCAATATGGGTTGTTTAGGGTCATGATTAGGGGAAATATGGTTCAGTTTAAATGGGAGTTGTGAATTCTCATGTGGAAGCTTTTATGTTTTCAATTTTGGCTAACAAGAGCCAATGTTATTCATTTTTGTAAATTTTATTATATTATATTAATACATATACAGGCTTCTTGCCTTTCACAAAAAAAGAAGAAGAAATATTATAATTATAATGATAAGTGAACAAAAAGTGAAGGTTGATTTATAGTGTATACCAATTATACAAGTAGAAAAAAATTAAAAAAAATAGTGTATATTTATTAAGTAATAAATGAGTATTTTTAAATTAATTAATGATCTAAGAGGGGGGTCATTAAAATCCATTTTTTCATCCTCTACTCTTACTCCTACACCTAACATGGATATGCATAAGTTTATAGTTTAAATTATTGTTAATACACAATAGTCATATGGTATATAACATACTTTCCCATCCTTAAGGACTTAACCAAATTTTATACCTCAACTCATTTCCACTTTTCCGACCATTTCTAATCCCATTATTTCTTCTACACCACACAACCTTTCCCAACAATTTCCCACCATTATATGTTACAAAATATAGAGAATTGCATTAATGATTTGAAACATCACCAAATAAGGATTTCACAAGTTAAAAATATATATAGCCCATTTTTATATGCTAGACTAGTAGCTTAACCTTCATTGATGGGATTTAGGGAACCTATTATTACATTGTATGAAGCAAGAGGTGATCCATTGATTCACATTCATTCTTTAAAAACTGCATACTTATACTACTTTTATGAGGACAAATCACTTGCCAAGTTATTTCCATGAAACTTGAGTGATTATTTAGGAGACGACCAATTCTTTTATTAATAATTTCAAACCCAATATTGAGCCTAAAATAATAGTTGACAAAGTAGCACAATATAAACAAGGAAAATATAAGACAATTAATGATTAGGTTCTTTGATTTCAAACCAAGATAACCAAATTGAGTTTCAAATTATCAAAAAATGAACTTCAAGGTTTATTTATCAGAGTTACACTCCTAACACAATTTTTTTTTTTATATACTTATCATGAATTTTCTTAGATATGTTCTAATGTATGCTAATGTGAGCTTGTCTTGTTAGAAAATTATCTATTTAATTATTGTGTCTCTACCACTCTTCATCCTCATGAATTATAATCAAATTTAAATTAGAAAATGGTGATAATGAGAGTGTATTTAACAATGTTAACAAGAGTCATGATCACCATGCAAAAATTAAACCAAAAAGATATAGAATTCACTAACTTGGTAGATCATTAACATGTACTAATAAAATAACTTTTACAACAAAAAGCAATCACTTTACCTTCTACCAAACACATTGATACATCTAGATATGTTCTACCACATTTCAAGGTTTTTTTTTTTTTTTTTGTGTGTTTATCATTGAACACATTAGCATCTTATGAGTAGGTGCATCACACTCAACCATAAATTCAAGTTCTACTTGACAAAATGATTCAACTACATATTCATGATTAGTAAAGTATATCTTTAATACCCCACATTACAATTCTATTCAAACGAAAATAAATTGTGAAGATTATAGTATAATTATTGTGATAATTAGTATATTTGCATTCTTGAAACTTATAATGATAAACCTAATACACATTTCATATATGTTACAACTAAAGCTATCAAACATCATGGACATCAAGGAATGATATACAAGTAAACATAAATTGAATAATATCAAGAAAGAGGATATGTAATCCAAGTCACAACATCTAGGTTGGTTACTCCAAAGAAGACATCACAAAGGAAACTTTTATATACTACTTTTATTCATAAAGTGGCACTTAATTATCATATGTCATCACCGTCACTTGTAAATCACGGAATTATAGAAGATATTCCCATTAGAGGCATTGATTTGAAACATAAATTATTTCATTCCATTGGCATAGATCTATCGCACCTAGTTTTATTGATATTATTGGTTAATATTTTTTTTTATATTTATCACTTTCTTTCTTACCCATACTATGATCACTTTCCTTCTAGGCTTTTCACTTGACTTTTTTACTTCGGAGGAAATGTACTATTTCTTAATGCATATTATATGTATTCATACTTTCTTAGTGGGAGAAAAATGAGGGGCATATTTTCATACATATATTTCATTCATAGCAATCACACACATGAATGCACACATTATCTACTCAATTTTACATTCATGTGTCATATTTTATTTTTACACAATTTTATTTTCACTTTTCTCATCTCAATTTGTACACATTCCCTTGTAATACAAACAATTTAATGGGGGATATTATTACTAATTCTATTCTTAGTTTATGTGTATTTTCCACATGTTAAGAGCACATGCTTGTTCCAATGATTTAGAGTTTGGAAGCTTTATATTCTTCATATCAGTACATTGATGAATTTTATTTCTATTTTGTAATAAATGGTCATTTAGATTTGCATGCATGTATTAAAGTAGGGGAGAAATGTAGAGGAGAAAAGTGTGCACCTTTATACTTTTACACCACTTTATGTATCTATGTCACCAATGCATGATCCTGACACTTGATTACTCATTTTTGGCACACTCACTCACTCAACATGTCTAAATCTATCTCTATATTATTCTATAACTCAATTTATATAATTCTTGATCAAATTTATAGAGCATTTCCCATTGTAGATGGGATTGTATCTAGATAATTCTATCCTCTAGGCTAAGCCATAGTGATGATATTGTCCCTCCAAATTAAAATTTAACCTTTTCCTATATTGAATCTTATAAAATATGAATTTATTACCTATTGAAAAATATATCGAAGGTTTCAAATTGAATATCTAAAGCTTGTAGTTAAGGGAATCACCTTATTTTATTATGATAATTGAATACACATCAAAATATCTAATCGATAATTAGGACATGTTTAAAGCATATGTATTATGTCAGTTAATTTATCTAATATATCTATATCAACATATAAAATCTCTAATATTTTTTGTTTAATCATTGTTGAGTCAATCACGATATTTGGCTACCAATAAGGAAGTCAATCATTTTTCCCCCTAGTTATAGTAGGTCTTAATAATGATTTTTATCACAACCTAGTTTTCCTTACACATGTATACATTAAATATAAAAATTATATAAGTACTAAATATTTGTCTCTACCCAAGACAGAACCATATCATCAAGACAAAACCATACTAGGTAGATAATGTTGCATGTGTGACCCCATCCCAAACTCTCAAACTCTTAGGTCTTAATGGCTTTAAGATTTTGTCATCAATTCTAATTTTAGACTTCACTTTTTTCTCTCATAATTCCACAACACTTGGATTCAACATCATATCAATTCCAAGGTAAACATTAATTTATCTTTATTTATTCAATCTATTTCTATCTTAAATTACTCAATTATTATTTATTAATATGAACCTTTTTATATCTAAACCATGAATTATATTGATTTATCCTTTGAATACTTCATTTTGTAAGGTGTATTTATTTTCCCTGCACATCCTAACCCTTTTAAATTCTCCAAGGTTAAATTGTACTAACCCTAATTTAAAACATATAATTTTCTCTTTCTTCTAATTTAAAAAATATATAAAAAATTTAACAATGGTCACATAGAAACTAATCCTTGCCATTGCAAAAATTATGAAAGTAGAAATAATAGTAAGTGTTTCTAATAGTTAGATAATTTCATTTCATAATAAATGATTGAGATAGATTCTTTGAGAATAAGAAGTTCACATCGTCACATTAAAAAAATTAAGCATTAATTATAGATAACATAAATATTGTAATATAAATTATAGGGAGTTATAAAGTTACAAACAAATATTTTTGAATTGAACTAATAATACAATCAAAATGGGTCTTTGAATCAATCTTTATCATTTTTGTCTCAAGTTTCAAGCTATTTTTAAATATCAAAAAATTTAAATGTCAAAGATAATTTTTGCTAATAAAAATATAACAATGGTTTATCACTTTCATGTTTGAATGGAGTGTAAAATTACCATTTATTATTTGATCATTGAATCATTTTAATATTTAAATAAATTAATAAAAAATTTAGTAAGAAAAAATATTATTTGAATGATATAGTGTAATGTTCCATTAAAAAAAAAATTATACAATTTTTATTCTATCACTTAGATTACCCTGTAGTTTACATAGTTTGAATTCAAACTTTATATGTATAGAACCACGGTTATTCAAATAGTTTTGAAGATTTATTTTGGTAGCCATGTGCAGATTGTAGTTGTATGTTATGAAATAAAAGACTAAAATTATAGTTCTTTATATTAGAAAATAAAAGTATAAGTTATTCTATCCAACTAGTGGCACCTTTCTCTCTCTCTCTCTCTCTATCTCTCGTGTTGGACACTATGACTATGCACTTTGAACTAAGAAGCATGAGAATCATGCCTTTGACATTATGAATTTGACCACATTGACATTCTATGGGAGGGGATTGGCCCCTTTCAGAAGGAGATGTTGATAGAACTTTATAAATCATACAAGATGCATTATTCTTGTAGTTGTAGGTGGGCCACTACAAGTGCAATTTTATTGGCTTGCACTTATATTTGTATTAATACATTTAAACAAATCATAGATTTAGAATACATCCATAAAATAGTATAATTTATTTCTAAATGCTAAATAGGATTCCACCATGAGAGCATGCCAAGAAAATTCTAATGTGTGGAACCTAGATGAATTTGACTTGCCTCATGCTACTTTGAGACTATTTTGTTGAAAGGTGCAAGACAATTGAGAGGGGGGGTGAATCAGTTGTCACCAAACTCAATCACAAATTTTAAACACTTATCAATCTTCACAACCACTTTATTCTGTTATTGAGTCTGAACATGAAATGCAAATAACAAAAAGAAAAATCAACACAATGAACACCAAGTTTATGTGGAAAACCCAATAAGGGAAAAACCATAGTGAGGATTAACTCACAATATAAAGTAGTTCCAAAACTGAATACAAAAAATGGCTCACTGCCCAAGATAGGACTCACTGTCTAGATACAAAAGCTCACTACTTACAAAGAGGACTGACTCTCCAAACAAGAGGCTCACTGCCTACAAAAATATTACAATACTGAAGTGGCTTCACAACCAGAATGAACTGGTAAGAGTACACCTAACAAGTGCTGATCTAGTTCCTTTAATGCTCAATAAATTGACTTAGCACACTTCATCATCTTCACACTTCTTCTCATTTACAACTTCACCACATGCTTCATCATCCTCAAAAATATCTAACATATATATCTGATTTATCCACAAGCATCAATTAGGTTGACCTAATTAGATGCAACCTTTATTCACCAAAAAGACTAACTGTCGGCTCCAAGTTAGTGCAATAATTCTCCAAAAAATAATCCAAGTGTGTAGCACACTACAATGTGTCGGTATGGACCTAAGATAGGTCACACATATATCCACAACACAAATTAATCCATTACAATATCAACTATACATTAGGTCAGCTAGGGATAGACCTAATAACAAAATGTAATCAACAGAATAATGCCAACTCGTCGTACAAGAACATGAGCACACAAGAATATGAACATATGACCTTTAAACATCCATAAACCATTTCCCAAAACCGTAAGCAACAACAATCAACTGCGGAGGATTGCATACCAAAATACCAACACCAGTCTATGTCTCAACCAGTCAACACTATTCCAATCAACATTGTGATACTCATAACCTCTGATATAAAGATAAGCACTATTTGCAATCAAGAAAATAGATGTAGATATATGTAGTGAACACCATACATAAACCGCAAGGATAGATCTTATATGTACTGTATATGTGGACCAAAATACAAGAGGATGTAAACTAGTTTTTCATAGCGGTTCAGAGTACCAGATCAAACTAACAACCCAAACAACATGGTGACATCAATGACAACACAAAGTTTGTAGAACTAGACATTCTTCTTCATTCTTCCAACAATCTCCCCCTTCGTCATTGATGGCAACATGTGCAAAAATGTACAAAACTTCCTATATCACAACATTCTCTCCCCCTTTGACATCAAGGACAAAGGGCGACCAAAAATAGAATGTAAACATATGTAATGTATATACAAAATAATTCTAACTCCCCATTTCAAGCATTCAGGTGAAAACAATGCTTTTTACATGAAATTTTTTCTTGTACCTTTCTCTTATGGTCAAAAGAATCCTCTTCCAAGCAAACACTGCCGAACCCATTATTGCACTCATACTATCCAATAAAGAAAACAACATAAATGATGATGTTTGGTCCAAAGACAGACATTGTCATTCACAATCTTCTGCATTAGAAAGTATTCTGGAGAGATGATCCAACCAGACCTCAACAATTTCTTTGACCAACTAGAAAGTTTAAACCAGGTCTTCCCTTTGTCTCTGAGCAATCAACAACTCTACTTGCAATTCACCAACTCTTATTCTCTATTTTCCATTTTTGTCTTTGAAGAAATCAAAACTCTTTCCAATACTATTTATCTCAGAGTCAATGGCTTCAATTTTGCTTCTAAAATTGTCAATAGCTGCAGGCCACCAGAGATAGTACTTGTAGATGTTAGACATTTCCTTAATGCATTCTCTTGTCTCAACAATGTGTTTGGATAAATTTTGTTTGGAATTTGCACATCTTCTCTCAATCATAGCTTTGAAATTATGTCCTTCAGGTCCTTCCAACAATATTATTTCTTCAATAACTTCTACTAGATCATCTGGTAATGAGTCAGATGCACTTGAAACTGTAATACCCTTTTTGAGAAAATAATCAATCAACACATCATCAATTTTGAGTCTCTTGATCGAAGAGCATGCACACCACATTTCACCAACCTTTTTCATATCACCTTTATCTAACATCATCCAAATGTCCTCTGGATCAAAGGAGTCAAATCTAGACAGAGATTCTTCTTCATTCTCCTTTTCCTCTAGGATAGTGATGACATATTTTGTGATAATTTTCCTCCTTTTAGATTTTGGAGGGGAACCACCAGTAACAACTTCCAACTCTTTCTTACCAGAAGAGGAACCCTCTTCAAATTGACTAGTCATTGACATACTAGAGCACAAATTCATCTACAGAGATGCATAATAGACTTTGCATGCAATTGCCTTATCCTCTAAACATTCCAAATACCTGCAAATTTGCTTCCCAACAAGGATACCAGATTCCCACTTAACATTCTCTCTTGCTGGTAGGGAACCCAGAAAGTAAAATACCAAACACATGAGTAGAGATCCAAACCAGAATGGATAACCCTTGACCAAAGATATTTTAACATTCTCAACTAGGTTTTCCATAATTAGACTACACAAATCAAACTGCTTGTTTTCCTTCACCATCATGTGTGCAAGATATACAACAATAGCTGAAGTAGAACCTTCATGATTTCTGAAGTAGATTTTATAAGAGATGTCATAAGCAACATACCTTATTGCAGGATCAATAATGGTATTTATTAGTAGAGCTTGAGGATCTTTGTTGATGCCAGTAAGTTCCTCCACGTATTTGAATTTCACTATTTTCTTCCTAAGGAGGTCACCAACACTGCACAAACCAGTAATAGCTTCAATTACCTCTTTCGTGATCAGATAGGGTTTGTCCAAAATAATGGTGCTGTCCTTGAATTGACTTAATAGGAACAAGATGGATTCTTTGTCTGCAAACAAGGGAAATTATCCCCATAAATCCATACCCAGATTTTTTACATTCTGTAATTCATCTGTCTTCAACCCTAGTTCCATTTCCTTCACCTTCCAATGATCAAACTCTTCCAACTCAGCACCCTTCAGCCTTAACAAAATAATGCCACTCGATCTTCTGTCAACAGATTCCATTGTCGCACTTATCTTCTCCAAAAATCCTTATTGCTCAACGAAAACTTTTTTTTCCCTTTCTTCTTTTTTGTTTGTAAACTGAGTGATGAAAAAAAACTTCCAACTTTTATTCCTAATTATTCATAATGATTTCTCCAGATTACCTCAGAATCACTACAAATCGCTTCAGGATCACTTCAAGATTGCTCCAAGTCATTTTTTTCAAACTCTTTGATTACACAAGTGATAAAAAAAGACATATTTTTTCTTTATACACCATCATGCTGCCCTAATTTGCATTAAATGTGATAAACTTCAAAAAGCTGATGAAACCCTATTTCTCTGCACTGTAAACCGTAAAACACTCTGCAAATGAACATGCCTACAACTTATCTTTCAGTTCCTTTTGAATATCCTCTATCTACTCATCCTCTACAACATATCCCCGTGCCATCATCTAACATGCTATGTATCCAAGGGGTTCGAACAATTTTCTGTTAATGCTTCCCCTAAGAGCATGGTAGGTCTAATTATTGGAGGAATTGTCTGCACCAGTTGAGGGCACAGACACATCTGGTGTTTTAGGCTCTTCTATCTTCCTCCATATCTTTTCCATTTCTTGCTTAACCTCTTCTTTGTCAATTTCCTTCATTGGTTCATTCTATTTTACCTGGATTAGACTGCCTTCCCTTTTTACTTCTGCAAACTCTTGAAATATGTCCGGGTTTGTTGTAATTGTAGCAAACAACTTTTCTCTGATTTGTTTGACCTCCATTAATCCTTGATCTACATTGATTTGCTTTGTGTCCAAATTTATTACATATATAGCAGTAACCATCAAAAGATTGATTTAATTTTCCTCCATTAAACCTATTCATCATCACTCGACTAATCATCCTCACATGAGATCTGCATTCAATAGCTCTATGTCCAAATTTCTTGCATGCAAAACATTGCCCAGAGAAGGAACTAGCAAACTGATTTATTCTGCTTCTACACTCAGTTGCCTTGTGACCAAATTTGTTGCATGAAAAATAGACACTATTGAAAGATGGGTACCTTTGAGCATTTGATTGTTTGATAGGCGGTCTTCTAGCAAAGTTCCTTGGATTTCTTTTCTACTTTCCTTTATCTTGAGTCTTCTGATTATTCATTTTATTGGTTTTTGAGATTTCCCCTTCTTCCATTCCCAAACCACCTTTGTCTTTACTTGGTTTCTGTTCTTCAATCAACTCATTAAGCCTGTCGGAGCTAGATTTGAAATTATCTTCACAGATTTTTTCCTTCTCTAGATCTGCTTTTAGGTTTACCACCTCTTGTTCCAATCTTGTGCATTCATCAGTCTTGCTTTGCATGGTCATTGTATTCAGACATTCTTCAATTTTCTTCTTTTCCTCCAGCTACACCTTTAGTCTAGTAGCTTCTTCATTAGCTTGTTTTAATTGCTCACACACCTCTCTATGTATTTCTTTGAATTTCTTCAATTACTCTTTCAATTTATAGACACATTCATTTTCCTCATCTAGATTTTCTTTCAAATCTCTATTTTCACTTTCAGCCTTGTCAAGATCTTCAAGAGCAACCTGAAGTTCTTATTTGTCATCCATTTGATTAATCTTTTAGGATCTTCCTCAAGCTGTTAGGCTTCTTCTTCTAGGAACCAAAGCTTTGATACCAATTATTGAAAGGCACAAGACAATTGAGAGGAGGGGTGAATCAGTTGTCACCAAACTCAATCACAAATTTCAAACACTTATCAATATTCACAACCACTTTATTCTATTATTAAGTGTGAACATGAAATGAAAATAACATAAAGCAAAATCAACACAATGAACACCAGGTTTACGTGGAAAACCCAATAAGGGAAAAACCATGGTGAAGATTAACTACAATATAAAGTAGTTCCAAAACTGAATACAAAAAAGGGCTCACTACCCAAGATAGGACTCACTGTCTAGATACAAAAGCTCACTGCTTACAAAGAGGACTCACTATCTAAGCTAGAGGAGCTCACTACCTACAAAAAGATTACAATACTGAAGTGGCTTCACAACCAGAATGAGCTGGTAAGAGTACACCTAACAAGTGTTGATCCAGTTCCTTTGATGCTCAATAAACTGACTTACCACACTTCATCATCTTTGCACTTCTTCTCATTTGCAACTTCACCACATGCTTCATCATCCTCAAAACTATCTAACATATATATCTGATTTATCTGCAAACATCAATTAGGTCCTCCTAATTAGATGCAATCTTAATTCACCAAAAAGACCTGTCGGCTCCAAGTTAGTGCAAAACTTCTCCAAAAAATAATCCAATTGTGTAGCACATTACAATGTGTTGGCATGGACCTAAGATAGGTCACACATATATCCGCAACACAAATTAATCCATTACAATATCAACTATACATTAGGTCAGCTAGGGAAAGACCTAATAACAAAATGTAATCAACAAAATAATGCCAACTCGTTGTATGAGCACATGAGCATAGAATAATATGAACATACAACCTTTCAACATCCATAAACCATTTCCCAAAACTGCAAGCAATAACAATCAACCGCAGAGGATTGCAGACCAAACTACCAACACTGGTCTATGTTTCAACCAGTCAACACTGTTCCAATCAACATTGTGATACTCATAACCTCTGATATAAAGATAAGTACCATCTGCAATCAGGAACATAGATGTAGATATATGTAGTGAACACCATATATAAACTGCAAGAATAGATCTTAATTGTACTGTATATGCAGAACAAAATACCAAAGGATGTAGACTGGTTCTTCATACTGGTTTAGAGTACCAGATCAAACTAACAACTCAAACAACATGGTGACATCAATGACAACACAAAATTTGCACAACTAGACGTTCTTCTTCATTCTTCCAATATTTTTTTTTATGTCATTTTCTTTTTTTATATATTATTTAAAGCTATACCTTGCATAAACTATGAGGTGTCTTTTTCTGCCTAGAAACTTTATATATGGTATTATTTCATCCAAAATAAATAAATTGCTATTACAATTTATAGCTAACATTATGATTTCTTTTTATTAAATTATGTCAAATATAAATCAAAACATGTGGCATCATTAGGGAGAACTTCAATTTGGCATATCTAGCTTGGACACCACAAAAGAGTGCAATACAATGTAATTTAATGGATCGTCACCACGAGTTAAATTTAATAGCTACTTTTTTTCCAATATAATGATTTGGTATGTTCTAAATAAAAATTCATAATAAATGATAGAGATAAATATTTGGAGAATAAAAAATCTATTTTGTCAAAATAGGAAAATTAAAATATAAATAATAGAGAATTCTTAAATTACAAATACATTTTAAAATAAATTAATAATATATTTATCGATATATTGTATGAGTTAAGGAGCTCTATAATGAATGGTTCATAAGTCACAATACTTGTTAAAGGCTAAGTTATAAATGGGGCAAGATGGATGACCTCTCAAAAAGTTTTGATACTTCATCGATATGAGCATCACCTATATGAAACGAGTATTAAGTTGGGCATTCATGCTTATTGGAGATGGATTCCTATAAACCACTACTCACAAAATATGAGTCAATAAGTTTGACTAGAAAAATATACAATTGAAACTTGATTAAACTTAACATAATAATACAATTACTTATTTTTTGTTATACTCTCTTCTTTGACACATGAACTAATAAGAAAAATATGTCACATAGTGCCTAGTACTTGCCTTGTAATTATGAATTATAAGAAGAATTGAGTACTTATTAATGAAAGTGATTCCTTAGTAGAGCATCTTTGTAAATATATTATTTGCTACTATAAATGAGAAATATAATACATTTGAAAATCTACCTAGAATTCTATGAACTCCATGCATCATATTTTTGAATCCATACATTTAATTTTTGCTTGGGATTTGATAGTTGAAATTGCATTTCAAATAGAGGTTAGATGCTATTAGATTGCACAAGTAGCACACTATTATAGTAATTGTGCATCATTAATTGTAAACAACTTGAATTATTCATAGTCTTTGCACCAAAGTGATGAAGTGAGATTAAATAATGACACATGATTATAATTAATGCAAGTGTAAAATACTATAGTTGATTTTTGTCTATAGTTAGATTATAAATCGTGGACCAAACATTTCTATGGAATTTTTTTATAAACTTAGATTTGATCAAATACAATATCAAAATGATGAAGTTTTTATAAACTTAGATTTGACCAAATACATTATCAAGGAAACATCATGATCTCTAAACATTTACGAAAGAGATTTTTTTTTTTCTTTTGAATTGTGAACTACTTTATAATTGTATCGTCTTGATATTACTTGATAGAAATAATTAAGATAATGAATAACCAAAAAATAATTTTAAATTTAAAAATAAAACATAGTGGAAAAATATAATTTAAATATTTAAATATCTTATATATTTTAAAATGATATATATACACGTTTAGGAGTTGTATGTAATTGCCATACAAAAAAGATTATTATTATTGATTGTGGAATTAGATTGAATTTGGATGTGGGAAATCTAAAACTATACAATTTTATTTGTGAGCAATACTAACAAAATATGAGAGAAACAGGTAACATCATAAACAAAAGAGAAGATTGTCACATTTTCCAACAATTTTTGTTTGTTATAGATCATGAGAAAAAAGGACACAAGGATTCTATAAGTACTTATGATTTTTTAAAAATTAATGTAATGTTGAGGGCCAATATTGTTTATGTTTTGCCATGTCGCTTAAGTAATTATGATTTTTTTAAAATTAAAGTAATGTTGAGGGCCAATATTGTTTAAGTTTTGCCATGTCACTTAAGTACTTATGATTTATTTAAAGTTAAAGTAATGTTGAGGGACATTGTGTATTTATGTTTTGTCATGCCAGTTAAAATCTCATATAGAAAGGTACTGGTCATAAATTGAACATTGACTAAATATCAATAGATAAGGTAGTATAATACAAAATTATTGTATGGGGATTTTTTTTCACACTTTATTTCTGACAAATAATATGAAATGACTAATATAAAAAAGTAAAGATTATAATATTTCAGTACATCTGTTTACATAAAGATTGCAATAAGAAAAAAAATTGAACAACCATTCAAAAAATCTAACAATCAAAATTAAATTAATTAAAAAAATTCAAACATGTAATTAGTTGACATTTTTTATTGTATTTAATAACATTAATTGTTTTTATAGCAAATTCTGACAAACTTGCAATTTAACAATTGACAAATTAATTGAAAAATCTTACAATTTGATCATAATATCTGCTTGGAGTTTCTGAATTTAACCATGTACTTATGTTTCCATCAATAATTTGGAATTATTATCCAAAATGTTGATGGAACATATGGTCTGAAACGTCAATGGAAAATATGATCCACAACGTTGATGAAAAGTATGATCTGAAACGTCAATAGAAAATATAATCCACATGTCGATGAAAAGATACTTACATGATCAAATTCAGAAACCCAAATTGATATTATAATGTTCACTGTCAAATTTTCTACCAAAAATAACTCCAAACTACTATAATGAATTGTCAAAATTTTGTCTCTGCCTATAATATCTACCATGACAAATACAGATATCTACCATATTATAGAATGTTGCTTTCCTACAACAATTGGTAATGTCGACCACTTTCTTCATACACGTTTCCTTTAATGGCGGCCATTTCTGCAATGCCACGTAAATTATTTTTAAGCACGTGAGCATTTTTAGACACTCCAGTTTCATACATAAAAGTTAACAAAGTTGTGTTGTCCAGAACCCATACAGCTGTTTTAATATTGTTTATTCATTCACATCTGCTCCAAATACTTATACAGACATTTATTTGACTTTGTATTAACTATTCACAGGGTAGACTTCCTATTCTTATGCTTATCTAGTTTGTAGACTTGTAACGTATGAAAGATGCTTATCTAAGCCTGATACCAGACCAGCCACTTTCTTGATTGCTGTTATGGGAGGAGGAGGAGGACCCACACTGCAAGCTTTGAGAATTTCAAAGTTTTAATCTTGTAAGTCTTTTGGGTGACACTGTTTAACTTAAAATATTACTTTAGTCTTGTTGAACAGCTGGTCTAGATTTTGGCTTAGGATTCAAAGAATCCAAAATTGTCACAAAATTGACTGTTGTTTCAAATCTTCCAGAAGAGTTTTTGTGTCACGCATTATAGAAGTTTTTGCATGTGGGTAATGGAAACTTTTTAAAAAGATGAATATGGATGTCTTTGTTTCCATGAGCCATTAGACTAATGTTCCGTTGATTATGTTTGCATTCCCACCTACAAGGTTGGAAATGGTCCAGTCTTCCCCACAAGACCCTGGTAGTGGAGATGTTAAACAAATGTTGTCTAGATTGCGTGGGAAAGATGTTAACTTGTTTAGGAAATGGGGATGAAGTTGCACTCATGATGTCTATGTGCCAAAAGGTCAAAGTTCCATTGGAATTGGGCAAGCTCTCCAAGGAAATCTAAGTTTCTCTTCCTTGTGGGTTGGTTTACTTTGGCTTTAGATTTGTGGGGATTAATAGCCTGGTTGGGTTTAATTGAAAAGTTGCCCAAAATTGTGTTTTGCAGAGGCTTGGATCTGGGCTGCTCTGGACTCATTTTGGAAACAGTTTATTGAGATGATGGAGGTCAGTAGCAGCAGCGATAGCATGGAGGGGATTGAAGGTTTTCAAGGTATTAGTAGTAATGCAATGGAAGAGATGAAGGATAGTTATGACATGAATTACAGCAGAATGTTATCTTCTTCAGGTTCCATGAATTGGTTTTGCTTAACTGAAGAATTTATAGAGGCATCCCCAAGTGAGTGTGCAGCATATGAGCAATATCTGAATCTCTCAGAGCTCACTGCAAAGTGGAAATTCAGGGAATGGCATGATTGGCCTGCAGAGCTGCTGGTAAAACCGGCCTTGCAGTCACTGGAAATGACTTTTGGGTTAATTTCATCAGTCCTGTGTGACATAAGGCCTTACATTGACAAAGAAGAATGGAAAAGAAGGCTTGAATCCTTAACTGCTTCTCAGATTGAATTAATATCAGTGATTTGTGAAGGTGAAAAGGATGCCCCCGCAGTTCAACTGTCTGTAAGTGATGGTGTTATTGCTACCAAAGTTGCCCAAGAAGTATGGCAGAGGCCTGGGGCTTTACCTCTGGTTAGCAGAGTAAGCCAAGAGAGTTTACTACCTCGATTGGGAACATGGAAAAGGGCTGAACATATGATTTCTAGAATATGGCTTGTAATTGAAGCTCATATGCAGAGAGCTCCTTTTACGTTAGGCCTTGGGGAACCAAATCTTTCAGGCAAGCCTATTCTTGAATATGATAAGATCTGTAAGCCAAGCTATCTGTATTCCTTCAAGCAATCCTCACAGTTCCACAATGCAGAGGATCACACGCTTTGCACCGTCCATCAGATCTTTGAGGCCTGGTTGTTTGTAGCCCAACAGTTGTTGAAGAGAATACATCAAAGGATAGACCATGACGATTCAATAGGAGCATCCAAAGACTGCTGGACAATTGAAAGGATTTGGAAATTGCTTACAGACATTCAGAATCTGTTTCTGTTGGTGGATCCAGATGACTTTCTTTGCCTTAAACACCAATTATCCTTCAACAGGGATACTAGCTCTAGTACCTCCAAAGGTGCATACTGCCTTAAATCTATTGCTCTGAGAAGCCTTACAGATGCATGCAAGGAACTAAGAAATCTTGTGCCAAAAGTTATGGGTGTTGAGGCTGATCCAAAGGGTGGACCTAGGCTTCAAGAAGCAGTCTTGGACTTGTTTCATTCTCATAGACACACAAGAAGAGAAAGCCCAAATGCTGAAACTTCATGTGGGACTATTCATCTTTTACTGGCCTTCCAGGGAATTGAAGCTGCACTGAAGAGATTTTTCTTCTCATATCAGCAGTTGGTAATTGCAGTCATGAGCAGTGCTGAAATGAATCGAACAACGTATTTAGGTGCATCTGATGCTCTCACTCAGATATATTCCGAGCCTCCTTTTTTCCCAAGTGTGGATGCTGCCAAGATATTCCTAAGTGACTTATGGAAGCACAGTACTACAGCCATGGTGGAAGGCTTGCAAAACCCTGTGGGGAAACCAGATGAAGCGACAAGAAAGCATGGACCTCTATATGTAGTTCCTTGAACAAACACTGAATAGCTTTTGATTAGCTATACAGATGACTTACAATTTAAATTTAGTTTTTGGATCTGACTGTATTCAATATTAATTTGAAATAGAGATTTTGTTTTCTCTACCTGCAGGGATTTAATCAGATGCTTGTTTGAGTTATCTGTGTTACAGGTTATGGTGGTTTATCCAAGCACTAAGTCCGTATATAGTACGTATTTTTTTAACCATCATAGATTAATACTGATTTCTCTAAATGGGTTTGATCTTAAACACTTTGTTACAATATAGAAATTTTAAAGATGTTGCAGACAAACCATCCCTGTGATCTTCTCTTTGTTCTGCTGCATAAATTATTGATCTTGGCAAGGGAAGACTAGGGATGACAGTAGGGTAATACAAATGTTGTTTCATTTTCTTACATAATGGGGTAATACAAGCGTTGTTTCCCTTAATTTAAAAAAAATTCGAAACAGAGCATATTACATATAATAAGAGTATGCAGCAAAACCAGCTGTGAGATTGATGTCCAAAACTAAAATACAAAATAATATTATAATATAATAGCTGTTGAAAAAATGTTACAGCAGTAACAAATAGATCAAAAGACTATTTAAGGACAACTTCAAAGGAGCTGTAGAAGACTTCAACACAAGACATAATGCAGCAGCTACTGTACTAGTTTCACAAAATTATACCAAATCTAGATATTTTACACTGCCTACCTTTTTTCTTAATATTATTCCTTGTATAATATATGTGACATTTTATCATTTTATGGAGGGCACTTCTATGCCAGCGGAATGTACGTTTGACTGTATTTATTAATTAATAAATACAGCCAAATGTCCATTCTGATGGCTGCATATACAGTACGCTTATGGAGTTTTGTAATCTATTGTACAATGTTATGTATTTGGAGATTTTTTATTTATTAGACTATTTATTCTTTAGGGTTGAGTAGGAAGTGACTTTATGACAAGTTTATAGATTTTGAGTAGGAAAGCATTTTCTTATAGATGCGTGTGAGGCATTGAGTGATATGATTTATTTTCATATACTTCATATTGAATACTTACTTTTATTTTCTTCTAGATTTGTTGGAGTTGCATTTGCTTCTTATTGTACTTTTTGAATTCTATGACCCAACTTTTTTTTATATTGAACACAGCTGAAGTACAATAGAAAGAATAGCAGTCCACAGAGGAGCTGTGCAAGGAAAGAGTAATCAACAGTAACAATACAAGGAACAGCCCCGAGAGTACTGAAAAAACCACTGACAATAACAATACTTTACTAACAAGGAATGAACTGAATTTTTTTAGAAAAAAACATCAAAAATCGGGAGTAAAATCTGCAACAATAGTCTTGTAGAGATATACAAGAGCCATACTATCATCCTGTCGATAACCAACAAGCCAATCATGGAACAAACGTTAGAAATAGTAAAGCTGATGCACAAATCATATTCTAAATTTGAATAGGCTGTGGAGTTGTCTAGAACACTGTATATCACCTTCATGGAGTTGTAAAGTTTGAAGTTTAATCTCTTCCAAATGCTTACTGTACTTGGCATCTTCCTTGGGGACCCCCTTCAACTAAGAACATAAAGAAACAAATTATAACAGGATGCCAAAGTAAAAATTTAGCATTTCTACTTCTTGATGAGCAATACGATTTGAAAACATTGACAAGCATCTATTTTTCCATACATTAAATAAAATAGTCTATCTCATAGTATCAACAACCACATATTTATGAAGACCAATATCCAAAACAACTTCTTTCCACCACAATAGGTGATAAAAAATAGTAGGGAAATGACCAAAGATAACATTTCAATTTTTTGCCCCTAAACAATCCAAAAAAATATGTTTTAAGCTTTCATATGCTAACAATAAGGGCATTTAGCTGGTTGAACCGTCAAATGTTTCAATTTGTCCTCCACAAGAAGGTTATAATGTAGGATTTTCCAAGCCAATAGTTGAGCATTTGCCTCAGCTTTAGACCTCCAAACTTGACCTCTCATTTTTTTTCTTCTTTTCATGAAATCTACAACTCCATTTTATGTTAAGCCTTGGGTTTAGTGACATATTTAGAAGGAGCTTCAAATAGATCTTTTTTAAAGGGAAGAAAAAAATTATACTTGGCAAGTCACAACTAGTCTTTGAAGAAATTACATTGTAAAGGAGTGCATAGCTTCATAAGTAAATCCTTAGGAACCAACGGTATGAAAAATATCACAAACCCCTTGGACCTATTGTTTAAACTAAATGAGATTTGGAGTTTTTTTAGTTAGCCCAATCAAGGGTATTGAAATCCCAAATATCACCAAAGTATCGCACACCTTTTTTGAATAGATAATGAGCTTACTTTGGGAAAGAAATATCTAGTGGTTGGTCATGATATTGAACACACCTATTGCACCAAATAGGAGAAGTCACAAAACTAAAACCATGTTGCAAGAATCCTTCTTCCGGTTTAAGAATTTACAAACTTGTTGCTAAGCCTTCTAAATGGATTGTAATAGAAATGATACTTTTATATGAAAGAAAGGGGCAAGCAGATTTTTTTCCAATCACTTCACACCTTGCCATTTGCCATTGATAGTAGCAATATTAATACAACAATGAACTTGACTTTTCCATTGTTGTTCTTTTCACACAAGTCTAGTTATCCATTTAGCTAATAAAAATGTACTTTGTGTCTTGAGATCCAAAGGACCCAATCCACC
>VDFB02000003.1:351944628-352036847 GCA_007258455.2 Sequoia sempervirens
CTGTCATCATCGGTATCCTCATCAGTCATCCCCTACTCCCCATTCTCCCTGACCGACACCTAGCCTCAGTCGCCTCTCGGGGCCCATCCTGCTGACCACCCCCACTCATCCCCTCCTGCTCTGTCATCGTCGGTATCCTCATCAGTCGCCTCCTACCTGCTATCCTCTCTGGCTGACTCCTGGCCTCAGTCTCCTCTCAGGCTCCCTCCTACTGTCCTCCCCCCCCATCCCCTCCTGCTATGTCACAGTCTGTACCCTCATTAGTCGCCTCCTGCCCGCTATCATCTCTGGTTGACTCCTGGCCTCCATCTCCTCCTTATCTCCATCCTACTGTCTCTCCCCTCCCTGCTTGGCCTGTACCAACACTCTCCTCTGTCATACCCTACCGCATATACCAGTCTACTGGCCGACTCTACCCTCCACTGAGTGTATCCTCTCCACCTCTGACTCCTCCTATCCTCCCACATCTGGCTCAGGATCTCTCCCACCCTCCTGTCGTACCGCCTCTCTAACCCTCCTCCGCTGCCCCCTCCTCCTCCTCCTCCTTGATGCATGTCCCATTGCCCCCATCCTCTCTCCTCCCACATCCAGCTCAGGACCTCTCTCACCCTCATGTCGTACTCCTTGTCTAGCCCCATGGCGCTCATCCTCTGATCCAAATCCTATAGCTCCTACAATCGGCACTAATGGTGTAATCCTCTTGCATAGGTGGTTGTGATACCACCGGTCATATCGCTCTGTCACCCCTACATCCTCTGCTCCCACACATCTCCCAGGATAGGCTACCTGCATTGTCGTCACCCATGCTGCTCTGGCCTCCCCCGGGCTAATCGCACACCCCCATGGTCGCTCTCTGGTGAGCCGCTGAAACATCATCGACGCACTAGGAATATCCTATGTCAGTCCAAACTGTCTCACCACCCTATCTGGTCGAGGCATCTCCACTATCCGCAGCAGGCTCCCAATCAAGACACACTAAGCCATAAAGTACCCTCTTTGTCTCTCAATCTGCTCTCTCCATCCCCTGAAGCGTCGCTGCATATAAGGTCGCCACACTATGTCTCCCTCCTCCAAATCATCCACCATCCTCCTCCATCCCTCTATATCTCCCAACCCCCTGTGACGCACAACCCAGCCCCTCGCCTCTCCATATCCCCATGCCACCGACTCTCTATAATCCACATCTCCCTCCCTCACAACAATCGGTCTCCTCACCATGTTATGCTCCCATGCCCACACCTGTAGCGGGGTCATGTGTGTCAAACTCACTATCTCCCAATAGCAAATCAGATGCATATCCTTATACAACTGGGCTAGGACACAAGTACCCCACGCAATATGTCCCTCACGCCACTCAACAATGTGTCGAATCACCTCCATAAACCTCATACAACAATATCGCTTGCTACAATCTGGCAACAATATCCCACTGATCAACCCAGCTAGGAATAAAGGCAAAGGTGGTACTCCCACTGTCAAGCATCTATCTAGATCCAACTGCGGACCCTGAAGAGGCAGGGCAACATGTCCAAATAACGTTGTCATAGTCTGCTCTAACTCAGCCCCTCTCGACACCACATCACTTAGTAATATCCTTGTTATCGGCAGCTTCAGGATTCGCCATATATCCTCCAGCGTCACCATCATCTCCCCCGTCGGCAGATGAAATGTCAATGTCTCTGAACTCCATCTCTCTACCAAGGTCGTCAGCATTGCTCGATGCGCCCTCATCACTGGAACCTCTAAAAAGTGCAAGAACCCTGGATGATCTAAAGCTGCATGATCCACGCCTGTCATCGTTGCTACGGTCGCTGTCAGTACCTCTGACCATCGCTCATGTGTCTGTATCTGCCCCAAACCCTGCATCCACACCAACTGTTTGTCAGTACATAATCTTCTCGATTTTGGGACATCTTTTTCTTACCTCTTCACTTTTTCTTTTCTCTCTCCATGTTTTCACAGTCTCGTCTTTCTGGCCTCCCTTGCCAAACCTCTCTCATTTTTTCGGGATGACTCCGCCCCATCTCGGGGCGGGTTCGCCCCTCGCCGGGGCATGTCTGCCCCGGCTCGGGGTGGCTTCGCCCCTCCTCGGGGCATGTTCACCCCTAGCCGGGGCGCCCCTGCCCCGCAGCCAGGGCATGTCTGCCCCAGCTCGGGGCGACTGCGCCCTGCAGCTGGGGCGTGTCCGCCCCAGCTTGGGGTGACTGCGCCCCGCAGCCGGGGCGTGTCTGCCCCAGCTCGAGGCGGCTCCGCCCCGCGTCTAGGGTAGCACCGCCCCAGCTCGAGGCTGTTCTGCCTCACGGCCGGGGCATGTCCGCCCTAGCTCAGGGCGGCTGTGCCCATGGCCGAGGCAGCTCTGCCCCCTTTCGGGGTGTGTTCGCCCGTGGCTGGGGCGGCTCCGCCCCCTTCCAGGGCATGTCTACCCTAGCTCGGGGTGCATACGCCCCTCTGTGCGGCGGCGCGCCCACTTTCTCCCCTCCTAAAAATCTATCATTTCCCTCTTTTTTTTTTCCAAATTCCCCAACTACCCATTTTCCTATTCCACCCCGCCCACCAAACCCACATTTTACATTGTTTTTACTATCTTACAAACATGCTAAATATTTACAATACATAAGCATGGGTTTTCGTACTCACCTTGTGGGGCACCGCGAAGTGGGTCCAGTGTCTCCGCAAGTCATCTGCTTAGTGAATGATCTCCGTATCATAATCCCGCGACATTTTTGGCTCCATCTCCCCTCCCCCTTCTTTACCTTTTCCTCAATTGCTACAGTCACAATGAGACAAGGTAATTCTTCAAATTACCTTTTAACCCCTCTTTTCCCTTCTTTTTCAAATAAAAGGTATTTTTTACCTTTTATTTAACTTTTTTTTGTCCCAACTAATCCCCTTCTTTCTCGGAGCCGCCATTTGCAAACCTTGCATCCAATCAACTCCATTCAAAAGTCAAAGTTTCTTAGTTTTTAGCCCTCTATCCAACAATCTTCTCTATTTTTTTCTATCGAGAAGTCATCCGAGGTCCCCTTGTTCCTTCCCCAACTGCCCTCTCAAGGGGGCATACCCTATCATTTTCTTCCAACCATTTGAAGCAGGCACTAGGGCATCCCTCTCTTTTTTTCCTCTTCTTAGATAGCTCATTCAACCTCTTTCAGGCTGGGGCATCAATCCCTATCACTTTCTTCATCCCCGACATTTTATTTTTCTTCGAAACATTGTTATTTTAACAATATTTCGAAGAGGGGCAAAATGTAGACACCCAAATTTGATCACTCCCATATGATCAAATTTACCTCTTTATTCACCAATTCTGTCAATATTAATTTATTTAATTAATATTACATTTCCCACATAAAGTATTTAATTTAATAATTAAACACTTTATTCGGTGCCTTTCTCCATTCTAAATTAAATAAATACACCAATTTATTTAATTTAGTCATTCTAATCTTGTGAATTAAAATCAATTTAAAATTCTTCTTTTCTCCCTCCTTGTCCCATCCTCCATAATCCATCACTAATTTGAATTAATTTAATTAATTCATATTTAGGGTGTGCATCCTCTTAATCAAGGATTAATGTCACATCCTCCTACATTTGCCACTTGTCTCTAATCTTTCATTAATTATCATAATCAAGTATTTGCACAACTTTAATCAAAGTGATTAACCACTTTTAGCACCACTTTTTAGTCAATCTTTCCATTTTTCTTTTTTGGGCATTGCCCCTCTTTCCTATGAAAATTATTCATCCTATGTCTCTCTCCTCCCCATGTGAATTTTTAATTCACATTTTGTCTTTCCAAGGCTTCTAGAATGTTTGACATGTCACCTCATGCACATGTGACCAATTCCCACCTTTTTGGAAACTCTCTCTTATCCATTAGATTCTCTTATGAATGTGAATTTTTAATACACATTTATTTCTCCAACCTTTTTCTCTTTTCCCATGGAGATTTTTGAGAAATTCCAAAATTCTTCAAGTGTCATTTTCACTCCCACTTGGGGATAAGAAGTTCCTTTTTAAAGAAATTTTCACTCCCCAAGGTACTTGGAAGGTACTTGTCCTTCCTCCACATCATGTACCTCCCTTCCACATCACCTACAGATCATCCTACCTTTATCCATCTCATATTCCACATGTCAAAATGTGAGGGCTTGTGAGTCCTCAACTCACCTTAGCCCTTCATCTTGACTTTGTTGGATAAATCCCAACCATTGAATTCTCTAGAGAATTCAAGTTTCTCTATAAATACCCCATCCTCTAAGGCATTTTGAACACTTAGCCATTTTGCAACTAAATGTTTCCATTTTATGCACTCACCTAGTCTTCAATTTCACCCATTGTCATTTGCATCCAACCATATAGTTAAGCTTTGCATTTATCCATATCAAGAGCCATCAAGGAGCATATAAATCAATCCAAATCAAGGGCCAATCAAGGAGTTTCAGCTGCAAAAGGGAGGTATAATCATTTGTCTTCATTTAACACTTTCCTCTTTGCTTTTACAAATTCCTTAGGCTAATCTTGAGGTGTTTACTTATACTTTTCCATTGCATTTTAATTGCTTAAAATAGGTTAAACATTTGGTATCACAATGTGTATTCTGAAAGCGTGTGCATTAATTTAAAGATTGTCTTAGTAACTGGAAATACTTCTTTCCCCTCCATGTTTTGATTTCCTCATCTTCAACTTTTCAAAGAATTATTAAAAATTCTTTAAACCATGCTAAGGGGACCTTGTTTGAACTATCATAAAATATTTCCAGACTTAATCAGATTTTAATGTTTCAAAAATCCAGAATTCAGAGTAAATATTTTATAATGGGTCTTTTAAAAATTGAGGCCCCTAATTATTCAGATCTATTATAATCAATTAAAAAAATTATTTTTAACATAATTATAGAATAAAATAAATTAGATTTTAAGAAATTGGATATGATAGAGTATTCGAAAGGAAAAGGGTCTCAAAAAGACATTATATCTCGGATATATGAGTGTTGTCAGATTTTTAATCAATTTAATGCTCTCAAGTTATGAAACACTTTCAAAAGGCGTGACTAACATTTAGATACAAAGACATCGGATTTCAAATCAAGTTATAAATGAGACTAAAATTTAGTCTACTCAAAAATTAAGATAATTCAAAATAATTAAAAATAATATTTAAATGATTAGAACATATTTTCATTTATTTCATGCCTGAAAATATTTGAAGAAAAAATAAATTTTAATGAACTTCAAAAAAATGTTTCAATTAATATTGCAATGTGTTTGAAACTTTGCTGAAATCCATAAAACAAATCAAATAAACAATAAACTAGAAACAAAAGAGAATAAACATTGTATAAACAAAGAGAGATTTTGACAACTATGAAAACACTAAGAAAAATAAATGAATGAAACACTATAATTTATAACTTTTCTCAAGAACAACATAAATCAAATTAAAATCTATAAAGATGTAAGATCAAAATAGAGGCCTCAAATAAACTTGTCTCATTTGGACACATTGAAACAAATAGTCACAATAGTTCCTATAAATACTATTAGCTCTCCTATTGTTGAAAATATGGTTGAAGATTATGATGACAAAGTACATTTTAAACTAGATCAATGTGAACATGAAATAATTATCTTAGTTAATATAAATAGCCCTTAAAATTTAGTTCATGTTTTGTGGGTGGAAATTACTTAAAGCATTGGTGATAAAGTGACTCCTAGTTCTTTGAATGGTGTATTCTATTAGCTCTCCTATTGTTGAAAATATGGTTGAAGATTATGATGACAAACTACATCTTAAACTAGATCAATTTGAACATGAAATTATTATCTTAGTTAATATAAATAGCCCTTAAAATTTAGTTCAAGTTTTGTGGGTGCAAATTACTTAAAGCATTGGTGATAAAGTGACTCCTAGTTGTTTGAATGGTGTATTCTATTCCTAGTTTCCTCTTAATTTTGTCCCATATGCAATTTTTTGCTTTTGCACCCCTTTCTTCCCATCCTACTACCAACTCACCTACATTTCATGTTATTCTTACTAATAAATGACTACACATGATCCTAGTGTGCCTTCCACTCTTGCTATCTCTACCGCTAGTGTTTACTCTTCTTCTCATCCATTTAATGGCATCCCTACATCCACCATGACCATCCCTAATTCCATCACTTCATTTCTAGCTCCATATCCCATTCCATTCCCTCTTTTCTAGCTTATTACATACCATACTCTAACTCTCTTATCATAGACATGTATTTACCTTATCATTCCCTCTCCCATTATCCTCTATATACTTCATTTGTTGTTTCTTATGCTACTCATACCACTAATATTTGTAGCTCTATCTTGGGTACATACTCAAGGTCTTTGATCAACTTAAGAAGAAATTGGATGATATTCCTACTAAAAAAATATTACATACAATCCTCCATATCATACACCACTACAATTTGAGGTACTTACATATCTATTTCTGCGAACTTTGTGGCACCTATATTTGTGTAATATCATGGAGATGGATACCCTCATGTTCACTTGCAAGATTGTAAGGCTACACATTTAGATTTTGCATTTGAGGATCAATTCTCATCTAATTTTTTTTCATGAACCTTAAGGGATTGTGTTATTAAATGGTTCTATTATTTACCTCATTGTTCTATCTAGTCTTTTGATGAAATAGATATTATTTTCTTGACACAATTCATGTTAATATGGGTCTAAAAAATAGTGTGGCTAATTTAACTAAATATCCCCAAAGAAGTAATGACCCTATCAATGATTATGATATTTTCTTTGAATCAATATATGGTAAAAAAACATTAATTTAATGATTATTAATTAAAATCCATGTTCTTGGTGAGCTCCTTCATAATGCCCCACCTAAAGCAGAAGGAAAAACTTTATCGAACAATTTTTTTTGAAACACAATAATGACAACACTGGAGATACGACATCAACATGTCACACTTGCACAACAACTTGTACACAAGTGTCACATGAACATAATGACACAAAGACAACAACAACAAGATGACCTCACCATTGCATAAGCAAGGTGTAAAAAATAGAAGACTAACCACATGTGGGATAAACCCACCATGATAAACATATGAGAGAGTGAGAGAGGAAGCAACACCTACATGATGATTGATTACAACCCATTATCATGTTATCTCACAACACGAATCTAGAATAGGATGAGGGAATCATCAACCTCCAATCCAGATCTAGACTCACTTAACTAATATAAACAAGGACAAACCTTCACGAAATAATGCCAAATCAGGAGATACAACTCTCCACTAACTGGAATGACAATGGGTCACTTACAAACAATCCAAATGTTTTCCAAGATGTCACATCAAAATGTGACATCACACAAACAAAAATATACTATAGTTCACAGCACCTCAAGAGCTACGAGGAATGTTGAGAACACTCACAAGACCAACCAAGAAGGTTTACAACCTTCCCAAGACTTCACCTTGAGACAAGGTGCACAATCTCCCTAACCCTAGGTTTACCAACCAAGCAACTTCAAAAGAGTGCATGAAAAATGATGCAAGAGAAACCACAAGTACTCAACAAAGAAACTTAAGGACAAGCTTTGAACACCTCTAGATCCTTGGGACCATGATGAACAACTTTCATTTACATGGTTTACCCATATGAGGTTCTGAAACTTAGAGGAACAAACAAGTCCTAGGAGAGAGATAACTTGACTAGGTTTTTGAAGGTATAGTTGATGAAAACGATTGTCACAGGAAAATACAATCTACATAAAAATTATCCAGCGATGGAATTAGGCTTAGAAAACCCCTTTTTCCTTTTTAGATAAAATAACATATTTTCCTTTCAAATTAGTCACATTTAATACTTGATTTCACCCAAGCCAGAATAAGACATTTAAATATAAACCAATTTTCTATTCCACACCCAATTTATGATTTAATTCTATATAAGCATATTTTCACATTACTTGCAGAAATTAAAATTCAAATCAATTTAAAATTAATATAAATTATATTTCCATTCTTTATTTTCAAACTCTCACAAATAACCCCAAATCTTGATAATCAATTAAATTCATTCCCTAATTATCATTCAACATATACATTCACTATTAAATCCACATAAGCATTTAACTGAATTAAATTGTGGAAATAGGAAATTTAATAAGACATCAACCACACATTCACGAGACATTCACAAAGACGGTTATGGTATTCGGGTCAACACGGGTAAAATAACAAGGGTCTCACACTCGGATCAAGTATGACGGGTAAGGAAAAACAATAAATGGCCAATGTGGCATCTCCTTATAACCACCATCAGGGCATACTCAAACCTATGGAGCTAGGTGGAGAAATACCTAGTACCTGTAACCACTTAACGCATGTGTTAAGCGTACCTACTTCACATATATATATATATATATAATGGATATGTTCATGAATCAAAATATAATAATAATCACTCATGCAAGCTTGCATCATGCAAGCATCTCAAGAACACCTCCAAAATGAAATACATCCATCCCCCTTTCAAGGGACTTGGCATCATATCACACACGTACTTAAGTACTATTTGCATCAAGCATACAAATAAAATGGCCATAGAGGGAACAATGAATTAGGACATAAAATAATAACACCAAAATTGACCATCTAACAACTCAACATAAACAAAACACAATGCTCCCACTTACATCACATGCTAGAAATAAGTAGGCACTACATCCTCCCCCACTAGAAATTGACTTACTCCTAGAATTCATGAAGGTCAAGATGATCACATACCATACATTGAACTTTCCTTGTACCAAAATCAAAGAAATCACACAACACCCAAGAGATAAGCATTACACATAATCCACCACTAAATAGAATAGAAGGGAAACATGAAACATTCAACTTCCTTAACAACATTTATCATTTTCCAAAACACACTTACTCATAAGATTTCAACATAAAACAAGATAGCATAATAAATGTCTTCTCCACATTAGATACAATAATTCACCTTTTTTTAAAGCATGATTAGCATTACCAATAACTCATATGTAATTAGATCCAAGAAAAACATCCATTTCCACATACATTGTAGCATCCACATCATAGGGTAATCACACATAGTATACATGGTGGTCATGGAGATGCAATGATCTCAGAAAAAAACTAAGAATTTATGCCAAAATAAATCATGTGGCATGATGGTGTTAGGGCTACACGCACTTGGTGAGACCTTCCATACATTTCCATAAGTGATCGACCTCTTTTTTGTGTAAGGGTTTTAACCTCCAAGAGATAATCACACACACTGGGAAGGTAGTGGCTCATGGTTGTCAAAACAATCCACACATACCCCCAACCTCAAGTTTCCTTGCATTTGCTTCCTTATATACACTCAACAAAGCTCATTCTCCCTAGACCCTAGTCAGGAATCACATCACAACACAAGACTAACATTTGAAAATAAAAGAGATCCTAGTTTAGCCACCATAAAAGCATAAATACCAAAGAAATAATTTCTAATTCAACAATAAGATAAATAAATGTGCACAATTGCAACATTAAACCAAGCATAACTGCAAGAGCTATGTGAAAATTAACCTCACAAATAGTGGCTAAACTAATACAATCAAGATAAAATGATAATTGGTTGCCCACATAAACAAAGTAAAATTCACCAATAACCAAAATAAAATCCACAATCATCAAAATTTCACATCAAATCATTATGTGACTAGAAACTAGCCACTAAATAAGGAATGAGAGAAGTCATGTATTGACTATCAACATAATCCTTCATGTGTGTTTGTGGTATGAACAACAAATTCCCACATTGCATGGAAATGTGCCTAGTGGAAAAGGAATGCCTAGGCCACATCCCCCTTGTGTGCTCAATTGTGGCATGCACACCACAAATCCCTATATTGCATGCCCATACATCAAGTGGAAAACACACACAAGGTCGTAAGTTGCATCGAAATGTGCCTTGTGGAGAAGAAACACATAGTCCACATCCCACATAGCGATGTGCCTCATGGAGTAGATAGGCGTAGGCCACTCACTGAAGCCAGAGCTATACATAGAAAGGCACACTCATATGCTTACTAAACACAACATATTGTAGCAAACATGAGGCCTTCTCTACAAGCATGCACACATTCCCACACCACTCAACACCAAGTAGGTATAACAAATATAAAATGTTCCTTCATGTACATATAAGTGGAATCTTGTCCTCGAGCCCAACTTACTACCATTAGCAACACATCATCATCACCTACACTATGTTGGAACATTAGTGCCGTGTGGCATCATATCCATGGGCATCATGTATGAACATAAGAAAATATGGAAATAATCACAACATGGCATACTCAATCTCCAATACTAGAACAAGATATACATAAAATAATTGGGTAAGAGCAAACCTATCATTGGTAACTAGTACCACTGTCGATGCTACCATCATGAACAATGAGGAATATGCTAACACTATGAACCACTCAATAGTCCATTACATAGGGGAAGTAGGTGGTTAATCCTACTTCGAAAGGACATGGGTGGTAGAATTACTCTATGCCAATGTCACAACATATAACCATAACCTTCCTAAGTGTAGCACGACTCTAGTTGGCCTCACACATGTTGACTTATCAACCACCCTTGGGTGGGCTCTCAACAAGGTGACAAACAAGCAACAATGAAAAGAATGATTCCACCATACTTTTAGCCAAACACAACATCCATGGATGGGTACCCAATACCACAATCCCATGAATACATAAAATTATGTACGAGATGTTCAAATACACAACATAAGCACCATTATGGGGTATTCACATCCACAGAGAAGACAAAATAAATTCCTTTCCAATTTCATCTGTTAATGCATCAAAACCATTTCCTTTCACATAATCAAACAATAACTCCATAATTTTTTCAAAAATTTACCCCCAACATCCACTAGGATTACTCTTTCCAAGATTCAAATAATTTTTTTCCATGGTTCCATAATTGAAAACATCACAATACCTTCCAATTTATCTCAATGATATATGAATTACATCCCCATTCACAAGGTGGTGCATCATAACACACACACTTACATAATACATTATATTTTAGATCAACATCCCATTGAATTTCAACAAGATACCATAATTCACAATAAAATTTACTAACTAATAGAACACATCAAAAACATTTTAGTTAAAGGAATTAAGTCTTTACCCAATGTTCCACCATGATATTGCAAAGCATTCTATTCTACCAAGTGGCATACACAATCATGATAAATACTTGATTAAGGGTATTCAATTCTCAACACACATCAAGAAAAACATATTCCAATTGATTAACACCATAAGCACAACATTCTTCTTGCACAAAATTCACTTAATCATGCATTTAACATTTTTCACCTCTAATTAGGATATAATGAGTTAGCATTTACATGATTTTATATAAATAATAATACATTT
Organism: Sequoia sempervirens; assembly: GCA_007258455.2. Lineage (NCBI taxonomy): Eukaryota > Viridiplantae > Streptophyta > Pinopsida > Cupressales > Cupressaceae > Sequoia > Sequoia sempervirens. The sequence goes on from VDFB02000003.1 coordinate 351,956,120, forward strand.
GGGCACCCCAAGTCTCACCAATATAATTCTCCTACAATACACATGTCATTCTATATTTTGTGCATATCATGCAATGAAAGAAAGAACTTAGATTTTGGAGTTGACAATTAAAGGTTTACTAATACATGCATTTCCTTACCACTATTATTATTTAATTATTATGCATATGATTCCACTATTCCCTTTTATCTCTAAACTTTACTTAATTCTATTTGATACCATACATTCACACATACATCCTAGGGTAGGAATGCAATTTTAGACCTAAGTCTTTCACCCAAAGTTTTATTCTAATCAATCATCTTTCTTTCATATTTACAGGACAAATTTCATAAAACATGCATTCAAATGAATCCAAGACACTATGAAATATTAGGAAACACTTCCATAATCCACACAAAAGAAAAGGGTTGCAATTTAAAATCACCACAAGGCACATAGAGCAAGATACCATTACACAATTATGGCTACATCTCTACTTTTCCTATCCTGTTTAAGGCACACAACATGAGGTTCCTATAAGAAATCATTACCACTTCGCTACTCTTTTCCCACATCAAGTGTATGAACATAATATCATTTATTTCACAGTCAACTACATCATTCACATGAGGGTACATAATACTCAATCAAATTTAACAATATAGTTATTCATTTTTCAATTAATATTTTTCACAACCACAATAATAAAAGAATTAAGAAGGAAAATTCAGGACCTCATAAGGTCATTTCATCCATCAAGCTCAAAAAGGAGATAAGCACAACAGGAAAATTCACACAACCAACACTTCTTAACCAAATAAAGGTCCATTGACCTTCTAGCTCACATAGCTCAAGCAACTAAACAAGGGTATATTAGGCAACACACATGTTACCCGCAACCCACAAACACACCAAGGCCCAAACATACCCACACAAAATAAGAAGTCACAAGAGAGTGGTCACTCTCAACCTCGAGAGAATCTCCACCAAGGTCTTCACTCCATTCCTGTCGAGTATGGCAAGGCCTAGAAGGAATCCTTCCTCCACAACTGCAAAGAATTAGTTGATATTCACAACCCCTTTACAATTCACCACACTAAGGAATACAAGGCAAGAAGTCCTACAACTATCTTGTAAAAATAAGCACTTGAGAACGCACAAATTAAGCACACCAAAACCACATGGGAAACAACAATAACTAGAGATCCCTATGTTGCAATATGGTCTCTAATACTAGATGTAATGCATTTCCTAAAGCACAGGGAAAAACTTAACTATTTTTTTTGTTGAAACATAACAACCACAACACCGAAGATACAATATCAACATGTCACTTTTGCACAACAATGTGCACACAAGTGTCGCATGACCATAATGACAGGAAGACAACAAAAACAAGATGATATCACCATTGCATAAGTAAGGTGGAAATAAAGGAAGGCTAACCACACATGGGATAAACCCACCATGACATGAATCCACTTGGCAGTTAATATGCATACCAAAGTGGGTGAAATATAATGACAAAAATTACATGCATGTGCCCTTTTCTCTTATATTTTGGGTTAGCTTTGATCAAAGTATTCTAAATTCAATTGTAGACACCTAAATTCGACCACATACGTTTGGTCAAATTTACTCTTATTTCATCTAAAATCCCTTCTTATCCACATTAATTAAATAAAATTGCTAAATTATTTAATTAACATCGTTTACTTCCCCTAAGGTCTTCTAAATTCCTAAGGTATTTAATTAATTAATCAAATAATTTACCCCTTATCCCTTTGTAGCATCGTAAATTGTCACCCTTGATAATTTCACACTATGTTTTTCTCCCCCTAATTTATTGAGCCTAATTGAGTCCCTAATTCCTAAATTATGTATATAGCCCATTTGTACCACTTTATGAGAAATTGCAAGTATTGAATAAATGCAATCAATTAATATTTTTCCCCAATATATCGTGTCTTGGAAAATAAGGCCAAGACCCATATGCCCATGGGGGTATGGGTCCCCCTATTCTGTCGGGGACCAATTTTTAATATGCTGGTTTGGCCATTTAAAACTTCAAAATTCAAATTTCAAAATTTGGCTATTGGAATTTAATTCGTGGGAAATTAGAGAAATTCCTATAAATACCTAGTTATTGCATCATTTGAAATCTAACAAGAACTAAAAAGAATTCATGAGCGAAAACTATTGTCAAGATCATTCAAGAGCAAGTGTCAAATCCTATGTGTGTTTATGTGTGTTCATGTTATCATTGTTTTGTGAAGGCTAACACTTTTGTAGGTCTCCAAAGCATTCAAGCAAATCAAACAAGAAAGATCAAGACCTTGAGGTGATGTGCATGAATTCATTCCTTCAAGGAAGCCATTGAAGGGTGGTGAGTTGCAAAACTTTGTTAATCCATCATTCCTTTCTTTCTTTAATTATTTTTTCATTGACATTACCATTGTGGAAATGAAAACACTTACATAGGGTTTGACTGAGGCAAGCCTCTAAATGACTCAATATTTCCTCTCTTTTTGAATATGTATATTTTAGGTCTAAAGAGGATTGAAGAGAGTTTGAAGAAAAATTATTTATTCTTGCATTCAAATCCCTACATTTTGTTAAGACACAAAGACTCACCGACAAAATTATCCAACAACATTCTGACAACTCTGTACAATTGGAAATCAAAATATTAGATCTATCATCAGAGGACCCCAAAAGCAAAGCAGGACACCCTATTAGAGACCCATACACCCCTAGGCATCCCAATCCTTCTATGCACACTGGAACCAATTTTTTAGGATAGGTACACAATCTCCTACACTTTCTAGATCTGCCTACAATTTACTGTTTTAGTCTGTTATTTGTTAGGATCTTGCATTTTTTATATTAGGTCATATAGTCTAATTAGGTTAATCATAACAAATCATTTCTAGTCCATTTTCAAGATTCTAAAGGATTAGATCCAGGCCTGATTGACTCACATGTTTATGGTTGAAATTCAATCTATTTTCCTTGTTGACTTGCATCCTAATGAAACTCTAGGAAAAGGTGGAATTGACTTTGGGTTTTGGACATTAAACCCATATTATCACCCCCAAACCTTTTTCTATGTTTCACCCTTCTTTAAATAAATAAGTATACCTATTTATTTAATTTAATCATTTACTCTTCTACATGAATTAAATTACATATTTAATTCTCCCCTTTTCTCTCTTCTTATCCCATCCTCCATAATTCTTCCATTATCCCTAATCTATTTCCTAATCCTTTCATTAGGGATGTGCACACACCTATTCCATGATTAGGAGGTGTCACATCCTCCAACTTTTACAACTTTCCTTCATTAGCCTAATCCCTCCACCAAACTACCCCCCTAATCACTTGCACAACTATAATCCCCTGATTGGGAAGGGATAATCACCTTGCCATTTATGACACCCCTCCCTTGTCAACTCAACCTTAATGGATTTTTCCATTTGAAGAAGTAACCCCACATGGGTTACTTATCCCAAGGTACCTTTGGGGAATTTAAAATTCCTCTTTATTCCCCCAAAGTACCCCAAATGAATTTTTAAATATTTTTTATTCCCTCTTTCCAATCATCATGGAAGATTGGACAAGAAAGACATTTATGAGGGAGATCTTGTCCATCTCCCAAGGTACTTGCAAAGTACCATCCCTCCTCTCAAGGACTCACATGGTGATACTTGTCACCATCCTAGGACTTGAGAGGTCAACTCTCCTCACATCCTTTCCCATGGTGACACTTGCCACCACCACGAGTTGAGATGTCTCAAGGAATCTCAACCCTTAGTCTTCAACTTTGCATCCTAGCCCTACATTCTATCTACCCCTCTCTAATGACTAACACTTAGCCAGTTTTTTTACAAAAATCACAATACAATCTTACATCCTTGAGCAATTACATTGTGTTATGTTGTTGAAATCTACCTAGAGCACACATAAAAATCAACATCATCGGGGAAATCTAAGCAACAAGCTTGTTGTCATACTTGTTTTCCTTGGATTTGGAGAAGGTATGAGCTTTTGGCCCTAATCTTGATTGTTGCCTTGCTTTTGTGTTTTATTTGGGTTTTCATAATAATTTCCATTTGTTTAGAAACATGAAATCACAACACACAACAATAATAGCTATAAAAATGACACATATTGAATCTAGCTCATGAAATCATACATCTCAAATCCCTTTGTCACTAATTCCTAGAGATTTATTCTAAATCCTTGAATTTATTCTTGATCCTCATATTTACCATTTGTCACCCTAGATCAAATCCATAGGTGCGGACTTGACCTAGGTTACTTTAATAGTTGGAGATTGGAACCTTAAATTTTTAAAATTTAAATTTAAATTAACACATTGTTGAAAATTTCACTAGCCATTGTGAGCCAACCTATCACATGTTTTGTTGACTTATGTGCTTGGTTGTTGTATTTAAGGATATTCATTCTCATTTGAAATAATGTTGGAAATCACATAGGGCTTATGCAAGAACTTGTCGAGAGCATTTATGAGAGCTTCATAGTAGAATTATCAAAGATTTACATTAGAGCACATCATCCTAGGTCCATTGCATGTTTTCTTGTTGGATTCATCTTCTTATTAAAGATGTAGAACAAGTTCATTAAGGATTTTAGCAAGGAGAACTTGACTCTCATCATTTAGTAGATTCCTTAAAGGTGTTCCTAGGTATTGTCTATCATTACACACATTCAAACAATAGAAATTAAGATGAAGTAAAATTGAATAGTCCATGGTTTATCAATTTAGATATCAAAATTTCAATTTAAATCTACATGTATCTTCACACTCTTACTCATAGATCATATGCACACTTGCATAGGTGATCTAGAGCAAAAAATAGGCATCTTATAAAACTTGAGATCTTTATCTAAGCCAATCCTAAAACTTTAAAAAGGTGATAAAATAACTTCTAACATCTATTAGAATGCTTATCCATCATCAAATTTTAAATTAAGTATTACATTTAATTTATATTACTAAAACACTTAAATTTTAATAATTTTAATTAATCGGTTTCAACCTATTTTATCTACATTAATTATTTAGTAATACATTAATAGGTGTAACCTACAATGACAACAAGAGAGACACGTCTAATGCCATGACCATAACAGAAAACTATTTAGAGCTAACATTTATTTTTAAATATAAAGACATCAAAGTTTTAAAATATATAATGCCTACAAATGAAACTTTTAATATATAATAATATAATATTTAGTACACTTTTTAAATTGAGAGTTTAAAAATTGTATATCCTATAATTTTGACAATACAATTTGACCTTATTTTATCATCCATTCCCTTTAATTGTATGAGGTTTCCACAATCCATGATCAATTAGTGATGAGATTTATGGCTTATAATTATGTGTGATCTTTTTTGCATCAACGTTTCAAATCATACTCCATGATCCATCATTAGGATGCTGAGCATAAAGAGTAAGAGAGTGAAAAATTAGAAGCAGACTTGCCAAAATAAATAGGTGAGGGGGTAAGAAAGGAGAAAGAAGAGACACAGAGAAGACATACACAAAAACTAACGAGTCTAGTTAAAATTAAAATAATATGAATCAATTGTTAAGATTCATTAGTTTTTGTGTATATCTTCTCCTTGTCTCTGTTCTCTCCTTTCCTACCCCTTCACCTATTTATCTTGGCAAGTCTACTTCTAATTTTTCACTCTCTTACTCCTTGTGCTCAACATCTTGACGATGGATCATGGAGTATGATCCAAAACATTGATGCAAAATATCACACATAGTTATAAGCCAAAAATCTCAACACTAATCCATTCCCTTTGTTATGTTTTTAGGGTTCAATTCACCCAACTTTGATAAAGTAAAAGAGTAGATAAAATAAAATATTTTTTTAATAAAAAGTATAATTTACAAGTTCATATATTTGATAGATATATATAGATATATAAAATAATTCTAAAATAAAATAATATCATAACAATTTTAGGAAGAAATCCTAAAAATGTACATATTTTTTATAAGATAGTCATTGTTGTCATGTTGAAGTGCTATAAAGATAGGGATAACCAAAATTACTCTTAAGAAATTCATATCTATATTAATTAACCAAAATAATTTTATTATAAAAATATATTTTCTCCACAATAACTAAACTACAATGAATTGAATCCTAAATATAAATATAAATAATAATAATAATAATGATAAATTGTTTGAAAAATAAGAGTTTGAAATTTCCTCCACAACTTGTGGCCATGGTACAAAAGATCATAAGATAAAATCTTGAAACACGTAGGCATTCACAATATCTCAATGAAGTTTATTCTTTATAAATATCATTGTACACTTTCCAATAAAATAAAATAAAATGCTCAAACCGAGGAGTTTGGAATTATTCAAAATTGTAAGCTCAAAATAAGATTTTTTTATAGATAAGGATGTGAAAAGAGGAAGAAGATTAGAAATCAAGGCGACAGATTATTTATTTAATAATATCTAATATTAATAGATTAATAGTTTATTTATAATAGTTTAATTAAAAAAATATGTTTTAATTCAAACGGATATTCTTAATAATGATCTAATTTATTTTCATATAAAAATAAATAGAAAGAGAAAAATTCAAGTCAAACATGCAATGATTATTTAAATCCACAAGGCAAATCTTAATGAGATTATCCGTACAAAAGTGGAACTGAATGTCGGCATTTAAAAAGCTATTATACATAACTCAGAAATTTGGGTGGGCCCACCAACTTTTTGTTTTTTTAGGGCACCGCTATTATTGGCTTTAATGGAGGCAACTCTTGCAGCCGGGAATGTTGAATGCAGGGCTGGAATTTGATGGTCTATTTGACCGTTTTTTCAATTTTAGACCGTATATTACAGCTATAAATTTATTAGACCGTATAGTTTGACTTGTTATATTTTTATTAAACTATAAAAAAATATTATAAGCAAATATAATATAGTATTTTAATTTATAATATATATTATTTTATAATTTTTATTATAAAAAGATAAATTAATTTAGAATAGAATATTACTTTTTTTGAATACTTTCTAATATGAATTTAGAAACTTTGACATTTTTATAATAGTTATCTTTTTTTATATTAATATATGTGATTTATAATATTATTATAAAAATAAATATTAATTTAGAATCTTTTCAAAATAGAATATAACTATTTTTAACTTTTAGAATATATTTAACAAGATTTCTTTTTAATGTGAACTTAGAAACTTTTGTTAATTGTTAATTATAATAGTAGATTTTTATATTTATTACTAATAATTATCATTGTTTTCTGATTTTTTAAGATATTGCATTTATAAAAGATTTTATATAAAAATTCATAAATTAAACAATTTTTTGACATGCATTTAAATGACCAAACCATCATAAAATTTTCATATGACAGGGAGGGGTGACCGTCAAATTCCAGGCTTGGTTGAATGTGATGGGGGAAGAAATTTTAAAGCTTATCTTCTTACTCATGTTTTTTTTATTGGGATGGTGAAATTTATTTATAAAACTTATTTGGGATCTAAATATGTTTTCATTAATTTCAAATCAAATGATTTTATTTCTTGATAGGTAGGAGGTATTTTTCACGACGTGTCAAATTGTGATATTGTTATCAAGATTCAACCATGTAGTTTTATGAGTTAAACATGGGTCAATGAGTTTGACTCGTAAAACTACACGGTTGAATCTTGATAGCAATATCACAATTATTTTATTTCTATTTTTTATATTATATTTAGACTATAAATTGTATTATATCTATTATTATTAGTAATATTATTAATAACAAGTGTTTTTATAGATAGTAGCGAGGAGTTTTAAGAACATATAGTGTGAGATTTGAGCTTGAAACAAGTCTCATGCTTGCAAACCACTGTTGAGTCATTGAAAAACAAGTTTCAACTATCATTTAATGGTAAAGCAGTTGTCATTTACTAGTAAACGCCTCCAAAATATTAGGTGAAAACCTCCAAAATCTCACTTTTCATGTAAAAGTCAAATAAATATTGCTTTTCCAATTGAATGGGAACATTCTATTTCCATTTGCAATGTTTAACCCATCCACATACAACTAGAATTCGCAGCACATGGCATCCATAAGCACCCATGCACGTACTCTCTAACATATTAACATACATATAGTTTTCTATCGACATAATCCTTGAACATCCTTTAGGTGCATGTGCTAGTATAGTATAAGTTTGAAAACATAACATGGTCAAATAAAGTAGGAGGGCCAAAAAGATAATTAATCCATCTAGATTAAGCAAAGGTCCTCAAATTAGGAGACGGAGTATCAAAAAAGTTCATTGCTTCATTATTTATTATTAAAAATGATGGTTTACTAAGTGTTTGTGTTGCTATCTATTTTAGAAGTTTCAATCTAATTCTTGATGATTTTTTTATTATATGTTGATATCAAATATTTCTATATATTTCATACTTTGTAATTGCTTAAGGATATGTAGGGGATTTTATATAATTATTTATAGAATTATTGGTGTTAGATTTATTAGGAAGTCATCAATGTGGTTCAAACATGTGATCAATAATGAGTAAGCTAATAAAATTTACTATTGGACTACAACCCTCAAATATCAAATTTACATATTATTGAGGAACCCATACTCATAAATATAAAGTAATATGTTTATCCCATGTCATATTTTATGAACATGATTGTTTTACAACTTCATCATTCTATATTTATGCCTTAATAGAGGGGTTATGATGGTTAGATTTGACATAGTTCAATTTGATCACAAATTAACGTCTTAGTATCTTTGTCTAATGTTATCAATCATTGACATACCTTTTGCATCTATACAAGATCAAAATTATGGTAGCTTACATTATTTTATTTTAATGGATTAAAGTTAAACCTAACATCATAGTGTTTTCAATATCTAATGTAATTTGCATCAAACTTGTATTAGTAATTTACCTAGCTACACCATGTCAACCCTTAATTACATTTTTAGGGAAAAAATGTTAAATTTGGTAGAAAATAGTTCTCACAAAGCCTACCTCAAATTTAGCATTACTATTTGTACTATGAATAATATAAGATCTAGGACAAGATTGCACCAGGCTTGTCAAATTTTATCAATGGGACTATATGTGATGTAATTGCATTAGGATTATTGTTGAAGTGCATTTTGCACAAATACATAATTCACTTTTTCAATTGTTCATCTTAAAATTTACAGTTGAGAAAAATATAGGATACTTTGAATGTCTTTTTTGTAGACTATTAATAGAAACGGTTTAAATGAATTTGAATAGGTTTATTCTCTATCAATGTTTTATCAACACCTAGTAGCTAGGAAAATAATGAGGTATAAAGTACTGACATAAAGGGTAGGAACCTTAAGTGGTAGAATAATACCTTAGGGAATAATTGAAGATGGAGTAACCATATTATAACTTAAAGAGTAAGGGAGACTACAAAATTAAAAAAATGTGAAATAGTTATATAAAAATAAAAATAATTATAAGACATATAAAGAGCCTGTCCTTTAAATAAGCATCTTCCCAATATTAATGAGAAACTCTTCTTTTTTTTGTGTCATAGATATGCCACCCATTTCATCAATTATATATGATAAAAATGTTGGTATTTTATTGTGAATTACTTATTGGGTGCCCAAGATGGTAATTGAGAATAGCACCATAAATTATTGACCCTTACAATATCACACTACATGGACGCCCTATTTTGCCTATGGACCTAAATATATTAATAATTTATTCGTTTTGAAAAAAGATTGAGAAAATAAATTAAAATCCTTGACATCTCGATAAATTTGGGAAAAAAGCATATAGTCAATGGTGAGGATGCCCTTGACCTTAAAGGTGACCTATTTCAAATTTAATGCTTTGGGGTCAGTCCTTGGAGAATTAAAAAGGAACCTAGGTCACTCTATAATCAAAAATATCAATCAGGATGCATATATAAACAAGTTTACTTCTCATTTGAATATTAGGAAGTGTTATAATCAGGAAGTTATTATGATCAATCATGCATTATCATTCTCTTATTGTAAAGATGTATTGAGTTATCCTCTACATGCTAGCCACAAAAATCTATTTTTGCTTATGAACTAACCTCTTGTTGGTCTTCAAGCAACTCAAGCATCCATCAAACAACCTTTGGTGGTAACTTATGGTGTGGACATCACTTTGATGGAGATTTCATACTTAAGGTAACATTATCCATTTTCATTCGTCATTATAGTCAAATAATTTTATTCTGCCTTTGCTCAACGTAGGGCATGGCCTCTTTACAATTATTTTTTGTTTATGGAGGTGAAAACACCAAAACAAGGTTTGACTTAGGCAATCCCCTATTTTCATGTGTGCAAGCTAGATCGGAGAGTTTCATCAATAGACAACCACATGAAAATATAGTGTAGACTATAAATTGTCATTTGAAGTTTGTAGAACCTAAAAAGCAACATTAATGAGAAACTTTTAAGAATAGGCTCATCTTTGTTATCAATTTCTAGATCTATGTCTATTTGGAAAATTTTCAATTTCATTTGTGTAATAAAATACATTTTCAAATCTAGGGTTTATGTCAAATAAGCTTATTAAAAAATACATCAAATCTCTCCTCTTTGCAACTCAAGAGAACCAAACCCTATGATATTGGCTCTCCCTTGTGGCAGCTAGCCAACCATCAAACCCTAGTTGGTTTGTGTCTAAATGTGGAGTCAAAGAAAAAGATTTAATCCTAGTTAATCTACTAGTTAGATCTAGGATATCATTTTCTACTTCACATTGAGCATGACATATAAGTGTATAATATTTTTATTTTCAAAGCTAGAGCATTAGTTCATGATCAAATGTGTTTGGTGGAGTGTAACTTTATCACATCCACTTACACATAGACACATGTATGTATGTAAGTTTTGTGGAGATCTATGTATTGGGTATTAAGGATTCAATGACAAACAACCTAGAATATTTATTTTGGACAAAACTAACCTTTATAACATAGAAATTGAGTTTTTCTATTTTTTAGCTGAAAAAATATCTTAAAATTAGGAGCATGGTTGAGACACCTTCCCTAGTATAGTGTGGATTCTTTTATTTAATAGAAGGGAGTTCTCAAGGTAAATCCCCAATGTGTTGAAACTCAATAGTGGTAGATTTATAATCTTACCTTACTATTTTTATTTCTAATTCTTTCAATGTCAAGAGGTCTTTGTCAATGGTAGGACCCACATAATTTCTTTTTATAATTTTTTCCCATGGGTGATTCTAACACATTCCATGTGGTGCAATCCCAAGGATTTAGGAAAAATATCATAGTATTTCCATAGAGAAGTAGCAAAAACAATCCATATTACCACATGATCTCAAATTTAATGGATCATGATAAATGGAACTAATATCTCAACTATTTTTAGTGGAAAAAATTCCACTAAATTTTTTAAACAAAAAGAAATTGAGAGAGGATTCAAAGGAATTCATTAGGTCATTCAACATGTGATAAACCTTCCCACTCTAGCCTACACAGAATTGAAAAATTTTAAATTGAAGGGAAACTCATGCCTTCCATTTTTTAGCCTCACAATTTCTAAAGAGCACTCCTACATGACTAACTAGGCTATAGTTATATCATTGTTATTTTTAGTTCTCAATATCTTTACCATACAAAATTTAAATGAGGAATCCTTTAACAACTTTGATTTTTAATCTTAGATATTTGGGGGGGGGGGATTTAGTTGTTGGGGGTTCTTCTATAATAAAGGGCATTATGCTTAGTTGTAACCTAGTTTTTTCTTTGTAGAAATGATCTCAACAAACTTTGCATATAATTTGATTTATTAATGTCTTTGTTTTTAAACACTAGAGTAACCTATATATATGCATCCTGTTGGGAATATGTGTCTCAACCTTGAAATTACATAAGTTATTTTTGATACATAAGTTACTGTCCGAGGGTTACGCACCCCAATGGGGGCTCAAGGGTAGCATCCTCGAAAGAAAAAAATTATTTATATTTTATTATTGTAAATCTAGACCATTCATCATTAGGTCTTAGATTTGATGGTTGATATTTTATTAGCTTGACTTTCCCTAGAAGGCAACCCTATTTTATTAGGGTGTTGTATTACGACTGTGTATTGTGATGTATTCTAAGAGACTGATAGCGACCATGTTGCCTTTGGATCTATGGTTGGTGATACTCCTATGAGAAGCTTGCTTTGCAAGTATATTGTAATCTAAGTTGTGATGTTTGAATTATATTGGGAGACTTTTAGAGTGTGGGGTTTTTCTCCCAAAAGGTTTTTCCCCACATAAATCACTATGTTGTGGTATGCATGATAGTTATGTTTATTTATATTTAAGTTTCTATAATTGATAAATATATGTAAATTTTTTGCATTACTCTCCTCTCAAGATTAGTGTAGGAAGTTGTTCCACTACCTTAGCTTTCTTACATATCCAAAAACATCTAACTCTTCATAAATATAGAGTTTAGTAGAGATTTCGTTATCTATGATTATGGAGGATAGTTTAACATCACTACTATACTTACTTGGAAAGGAGATGCTAATCTATTAGAACACATTCTAACCTTCTTCATCCAAGCCTCAAATGTTATGATGTAAAGTATAATTCTTTTGAGAAACAAACTTATACTTTTGTGAAAGATTTCAATTTTTTTAGACATTTAGTCTCTAGTAGCAAAATCACTATAGTAGTAGTTCGCCATGATTCTAGAGGGTATATATTATAAGTGTAGAAATCATAGAAGGGTTATCCAAATCACCAAGATCTTATAATATCATATTTATTTCAAATGTACAAAGCTAGTAAGAGATAGAGCTTTAATTTAAAACCTCGAAAAAGTGTGCTAGTTCCTAAAGAAGAAGAAATATAGGAGAAACAATCTATTATTGAGGCAAATTATTAGTAAATCTAGACTTCAATAAGGATTTCATTTTCTTTAATTATGGAGGAAATTTTTCCATTGTTGCTACAATTACTCAAAAAGGATATGCCAATCTATAAGAACATCCAACAATCCTCTTCAACCAAACCAACAAACATTTTGAGTTAAAGTACAATTTTGTTGAGAAATAAACTTATGTGTTGGCTAATTTTTTGTAAAAATTATACATTCATTCTCTAGCAACAAAATCATTGGCATAGTAGTCCACCATAATATTGTTAGGAAAGTTGTCTCAACCTTGCATGTTGTTAGCAAGAAAATTGGGGAACACAAATTGAAGTTTTGAGCCTCAAGTACTCACTATAATATCAGCTTGCCATAATTCTAGAGGGTATATTATAAGTGTAAAAATCATAAAAGGGTTATCCAAATCAGCAAGATCTTATAATATCACATTGATTTCAAATATACAAAGCTAGTAATAGATAGAGCTTTAATTTGAAACCTAGAAAATTTGTGCTAGTTCCTAAAGAAGAAGAAATATAGGAGAAACAATCTACTATTGAGGTAAATTATTAGCAAATCTAGACTTCAATAAGGAGTTAATTGTCTTTACTTATGAAAGAAATTTTAGCATTATTTATATACTTACTCAAAAAGGATACACTAATCTATAAGAACATCCAACAACCCTCTTCAACCAAACCCACAATTTTTTTGAGTTAAAGTACAACTTTGTTGAGAAATAAACTTATATGTGTTGCTATTTTTTTGTAAAAATTATACATTCATTCTTTAGCAAGAAAATTGGGGAACACAGATCGAAGTTCTAAGTGTTGTAGTTTATACCCCAGGCTTAGTCATATAAAGAGAGCAATGGTTTGATTTGGACAGAGTATCAACTAGTTAACCACATATAATGGAATAAAATACAACACAATGTAGATAGAATTCCAATATCAATATATTATTAATATCAATTGAGTACTTTCATATCTCCTTACATCTTCTTTTTATATCATATATATTTATCATATATCTTCCCCTATACTTTGCACATATTTTTTTGTATGCTTCTTCTTATCTCTCTTATAACTATCCCATCTCTTATCTTCTACTTTCTCTCATTTCTCCTCTATTATACATTATCTTTTCCTATTCATATATCTACAGGATGGGACATGACTCATCTATCCTACCCCTGCCTAGATGGTATCTCTTGAATCTCATGCTCCACGAGCTCTTTGTGGTAAGATACTGTAGGATTTACTTGGCGATGTCAGAACTGTTTGTACTTTCCTACCAACATCATCCACCCTTTCAAAACATTGGCTTGTCCTCAAGTCATCTCTACTTTGGATTAGTATGATAATGTTTAAGACTTGATCCATTTATGAAGTATTATAATATTGTACTATCTAATATCCTTAGTTGTATTACTTTTGATTCAAGAATGTCATTAATTTGATAAGGGCCCAACCATTTAATTTTTAGTTTTCCTTGCTTCTTGAATTTGATATCATAGAGTAAAACCATATCATTGACCTTGAATTGTTTAGACCTGTTGTTTTGATCGTTCCATGCTTTTTGTCTTTTTCTTTCTATCTATAGATGGTGTGTTGCTAGTTGTCTTGCTTCATCTAGTTTATCTAGTTCTTCTAGTCGGTGTTTCATGGATTCTTTGTCAGTGAGTCTTAAGGCTAGTGTTGTGTAGAGGTTATGGAAAATGAAAATTAGAGTTAGGTTGGTCTCCATTCCATACAAGAGATCAAACAGGGTGTGCTTGGTAGATCGTGTGTATGTAGTGTGGTATGCCTAGAGCACTGCAAGAAGTTTAATGTCCTAGTCGGTCCTGTTTGCATCACACATCTTGGTCAGAGTAGTTCCTATAATTTTATTTAGTGTTTACTTGCTCCATTTTCTTGTGGATTGTATGGTGTGTTGTAGTTATGGGTGATCATGAAATTAGCTAGTAATTCCTTTATTATCTTATTGATAAATTATTTTCCTTGATCACTAGTTATGCTCAATGGACACTCAAATCTAGTAATTATATTATGTAGAGAAATTTGGTTGCAGTATATGCAGTGTAATATTTGGTCAGTTCAACTTCAACCCATTTAGTTAAGTATTCTATATTGGTAATAAAGAATCTAGCTTTGGAAAGCTTCGACAAAGGGTCTATGGGTCCTATGAATTCAATAGCCCTTTTAAATATCAAATGGGACTTGAGCTAACACTGGCTAGAGGGGGCATTTCATCTTGAGTAGTCGATCACCCTATTCTTTGGAAAATAGCATAGTTCTTTGTATAGCTCTTAGCATCCTTATATATACTAGGCCACCATAATCCAACTAGTAGTATTTTTTGGGTAGTAGTGTCTCTACAATTATGTCCCAGAAAATGTCTTCATGTGCTTCCCTTAATATTTTGCATATTGTATTTTGTAGGTATTATTATCTTACCAATAATACTCTATAATTAAGTGTTGGTGGTCTCTCCTATGGAATATCATTATTTTTATTGTATTATAACTGATACTTTTTCTAATTAATATTTGGTTGAAAATTTGGAGGCTAGGTTTTCCCTTAAAGGGTTTTGATAGGATACATCATTATATTACGGTGAATTTATTGTGTTTCTTATTTCTTGAAAATTATTTTACATCATATTTTGTATTCATCTTTATATAACTGTAAGAATCATTTGAATACCTTATCTTCCTTTCATTTGGTATTAGATCCTAATCAACTCAAGTACTAGGTAGTAGGAACAATATTGTGTACTAATCTTGGTTAGAGTGGTAGCATTCATAGAGAAGATCCTTGTTTTAGTGAAGATGAAAAAAATGTCTAGACCAAATATGGAAAAATTTAGTGTCACTAACTTTGAGTTGTGGAATCGCAATATGGAGGATGTGCTCACAAATCAAGATATATGGGCTATTGAATCTAGATCCAAACCACCTGTAATTTCACTAGATGTTTGGGTAGTGTTGGATAGAAATACAAGAAGCCTTATGCATTTTCTTGGTATATTCTATGTTATTACATGTGTATAAATAATCCACGGAAAAATTCCTTGAGGAAAAGTTGGAGAAACTATACTAGGCTAAATCCTTAGTTAATAGGTTTTTTTCTATGGATGAAGTTATATACTTTGAGGATGGGTGATGATGAATATGTTGCTGAGAACCATAATGTATTTAATGTGACTATAACCTAGTTACAATATGTAGGTGTGAACATATACTAAGAGGATTGGTGCATGACCTTTCTATGTTCTTTTCAAGAATCATGGGATTACCTAACAATGCCTATTGAAATAAATATCTCAAAAGCGGTGCTTGATGATATCATGGTTTATCTTCTCTTGAAGGAGATAATGAGAAAGGATATTGAATCCAAAAATGAGGCATTAGTTGTTCATGGATGATCTAAAGAAAAATATGAGAAGGACAATGGTAGATTGAAATCTCTTAGAAAGTCCTAGGAAAAATGTTGGAACTATGACAAGGTTGGCCACTTCAAAAGATATCACAAGGAGGATACAAGAAGAAAAAGGTTGAATTTGATGATTATTTTGTTAAATTTCCTCAAATTTTTACAAGATATGCCTAAGTTTTCATAGCCTTTTAAATGGTAGTGCACCGGGTAATCTTTTTTCACGTGTCTGATGATGCTAGTGTGACACACCCTCTGGTACCACGTGGATGGGGGGAGACTAGACCTCGTGACTTCTTGCTTGCAACAAGATGCTTTAACCAATCGAGCTAGGCCACTACCCCTTATAATCTTAATTTTCAATAAAATTATTTTATTTCTATTTTTTATATTATATTTAGACTATAAATTGTATTATATAGAGAATGTTCTTTTCAAATTTGGTGAAAATTGTATTATATTTATTATTATTAATAAAAATGTTTTTATAGATAGTAGTGAGGAGTTTTAAGGAGTTGCAAAAAATATGGTCACTAGGAAAAATAATAGAGTATAAGTTTTATAACATAATATGGTCAAATAAAGTAGGAGGGCTATAAAGATAATTAATCCACCTAGTTTAAGCAAAGGTTGTCAAATTAGAAGATGAAGTATCAAAAACGTCCATAGCTTCATTATTTATTATTAAAGAATGATGGTTTACTAACTATTTGTGTTGCTATCTATTTTTGTAGTATCAATCTAATTCTTGATGTTTTTATTATATGTTGATATCAAATATTTCTATATATTTCATACTTTGTAATTGATTAAGGATATGTGGTGGGTTTTATATAATTATTTATAGAATTATTGGTGTTAGATTTATTAGGAAGTCACCAATGTGGCTCAAACATGTGACCAATAATGAGTAAGCTAATAAAACTTACTGTTGGACTACAACCCTCAAATATCAAATTTACATATTATTGAGGAACCCATACCCATAAATATAAAGTAATACGTTTTATCCCATGTCATATTTTTTGAACATGATAGTTTCACAACTTTATCATTCTATATTCATGTCTTCTAGAGGTGTTATGATGGTTAGATTAGACATAATTCAATTTTATCACAAATTAATGTCTTAGTATCTTTGTCTAATGTTATCAATCATTGACATACCTTTTGCATCTATACAAGATCAAATTATGACCAAGCTTACATTATTGTATTTTAATGGATTAGAGTTAAACTTAACATGATAGTGTTTTCAATATCGAATGTAATTTGTACCAAACTTGTATTAGTAATTTACTTGGATACATTATGTCAACCCTTAATTATATTTTTAGGGGAAAAAATGTTAAATTTGGTAAAAAAAGTTCTCACAAAGCCTACCTCAAATTTAGTATTACTATTTGTGCTATGAATAATATAATATCTAGGACAAGATTGAACTAGACTTGTCAAATTTATCAATGGGGCTATATGTGGTGTAATTGCATTAGGATTATTGTTAAAGTGCATTTTGCATTCACATAATTCACTTTTTCAATTGTTCATCTTAAAATTCACAATTGAGAAAAATATAAGGTACTTTGAATGTCTTTTTTTAAGACTATAAATAGAAGTTATTTAATTAAATTTGAATAATTTTTTAAGTACTTTATACCTTATTCTCTATCAATATTTTATTATCACCTAGTAGTTGGGAAAATAATGAGGTATAAAATATTGACATAAAGGGTAGGAAAAGTTGTAGAAAAATACCTTAGGGAATAACTGAAGATGGAGTATACATATTATAGCTTAAAGAGTAAGGGAGACTACAAAGTTAAAGAATGTGAAATAGTTATATAAAGATAAATATAATTATAAGACATAAGAAGATCTTGTCCTTTAAATAGCATCTTTCAAATATTAATGAGAAACTCTTTTTTTTGGTGCTATAGATATGCCACACATTCCATCAACTATATGCAATAAAAATGTTGGTATTTTATTGTGAAGAACTTATTGGGTGCCCAAGATGGTAATTGAGGATGGCATATAAGTGTATAATATTTTTATTTTCAAAATTAGAGTAAATTAATTCATGAACAAATGTGTTTTGTGGAGTATAACTTTAGCATATCCACTTACACTCACATGTATGTATGCATGTATGTATGTTTGGTGGAGATATATGTATTGGGCATTAAAGAATCAATGCTAAACAACTTAGAATATTTATTTTGGCCAAAACTAACCTTTATAGCATAAAAATTGAGTTTTTCTATTTTATTGCTTAAAAAAATATCTTAAAATTAGAAGCATGGTTGAGATATCTTTCCTAGTATAGTGTGGGTTCTTTTAGTTAATAGAAGGGAGTTATCAAGGTAAATACCCAATGTGTTGACACTCAATAGTGGTAGACTTGCAATTTTACTTTACTATTTCATTTCATTTAATGTTGAGAGGTCTTTGTCAATGGTATGACCCATATACTTTTCTTTTATAATTTTTGGCCTTGGGGGATTCTAACACATGTTGGAAACTTGAGTTGTTTGTGAGTTGTTTGGGTGTTGTCATTGATGTCAACCCCTTGTATGAAGAGAGTGTTAGAATGCTATTGATGTTGATGATGTCAACCCCTAGCATTGGAGTTGTTGGGAGAATGGAGTTGTTGGTATTGATGTCAACACAATGCCAGTGTTGTCATTAATGTCTTACTTTAGTATAGTTGCAAAAGTTGTGTTTGGAGAGATAGTTAGATGCGCAATAATTGATGAGAGGTGTTGCAGATGTTGCACATGTGTTGTAGAGATGTTAGTAGTGTTGCTAATGTAGCTGGTTCACTTGGTTTCCAAGTGCTTTTGAGAAAATTTGAATGGTGAAGCAAAAAAATGGTTTTTAATTTGGAAGATAATGGTGAAGAAAGTAGAGCAATATTACCTTGAAGAAAAAGAAATAGTGGAGCAAAAATTCTACCAAAATAAGGGAACCATTACTATCTCCCTTTGATAATCTATTCTAAAATAAAGAGATGTCTCAATATTCACAATTTGTATTGGATAATTAGACCCCAATGGGTAAAGGAATGGATCATTATTAAAAGGATTAAAATAAATTAGTAGTTGTTGGATGAGATAAATGGGTGGGTTGACCATCACAAAGGGAAACTAGATCAAGAGAGGCTACAAAGGAGATAGCTAGTCAAAAATAAAGAACCCTAGAGTTGACAACCTCTAGGAAATCCCAAAATGAGAATTTTATCTTGGAATATAGGGGGCTCTATAGCCCCCATAAGTAGTGTGTTAGAACTGTAAAAATATGATGATTTTACATGTTGATTTCACTCATAAATTTCCAAATTAGTCCTACTGTGTGCATATTCTGCCCATTTCTTGCCATGTGGTCTCATTGTTTCCATCGGGTCTTGCATAAATCACATCATAGTTTGTATTGGCATGACAATATCAGGGTATTCTCGATCCATCTTTCTGCTTGTAAACGTCTGTGTTGCCTATCGGCAAGACATTTTCTGTGTCACAGCGATTGGAGTTTACTCACTAGTAGTTATCGGCAGGACTTTCACATTGTTTCGACGACCGAGGAGGATTCATATCGGCAGGAGTATATTTCACCGGGGTGAGGTCTCCCCGAACGGGTTGGGTCTCACCGACTAATACATGTGGAGGTTCATCGACAGTAGTTGCGACATCGATATAATGTCATAGCGAAATCTTGTGGTCACACTGACTGGCAACTAGAAGAATATTTTGGGAGGAGTCTCACTGAAAGGAATATGAGGGTTCACTTTGGCCAGACTAAGCGATATCGGTGTGAGGTCTCGGTGAGTGACCTTCGGTCTCGCCGACATTTTGGTGGCTTTTGGCGAGAGGTTGGTTGTGTCTCAGCAATCAAGTGTGGGTTCGGGGTGCTTCGGTATGACATAATGTAATCTCCAAGAGGTCTCCCCGAGAGTGATATGTCACGGCGACAAGTTTGATCATGGGGGCTCTCGACAAAGCAAGGACTTGTCTACATGATATTTCCCCGATATCACAGGGTTACAATGAAATGCAATGGGACAAGGGGATGCTTCATGACTTCGACACAACAAACAGAATGTTACAGTGATACATATAAAAAACATAATACATTTTGGGGAAACATAAAGTAATCTATATGACTTCTCCTCGACTCTGATGGGTCATGGTGAAAGCGAAGAAGAACACGGGGTGATTGATAGTGATTTAATTACCTTCGGCATACTTATAGGGTTGTCTGCACAACTGTTTCATTGGCGATTAACAAAAACTCAAACCTTGTGGCCGACATGAAATTTGCCTGAATACTACAGTTGGCCGACATGAATTTGAAGCGATATGTTTCCTAATGCTGGTGTATAAATATGCACTCCCAATTGTAATTGAGATAGGAGATCTTCAAATAGATACAGTAGATTAGGAATGGACACAGTAGAATAAAGTTCTCATTCCAGAGACTATGTTGCATGTTTTCAAATGGAAATTTCAATGAAATTCAGCTGGTGTGGTAGTTTATTTCTGGTGTCAATTTTCTATTGATTTTATTGAAAAGTATTGCTAAGTTGTCTCCAAGTTGATTCTTTTTGGTTGTTTAAATTGATATAACAAGTTTATTTTTAGTTTATCAGTGCACATTTTCTATATCTGTGTGATTAATTGATTGGTTCTTTCAAGGAGAGATTAAATCCTTGTGGCTGATCATAGTAATTAGGGAGATTCATCTAGATTATTAAAGTAGAGCTTAGTAGTCATAATACTGCATGTTTATACAAGTTATAAACAGATCATATGCCAACAATTTAATTTTCTTCCAGAATAAGTTGCCCACTTCTGTTTCATTTGACTCTGCATACCCAATAAGGCACTGGTCTCTGCAATTTCATCATTTGGATTCATTCAGTTTCTTTACATCTATTTTACATTTGTTAATTGAGCATTTTAGGATTTAGATCAGAAGATTGTTATTTGTATCAAGTTTGAATTCATTTGTTCACTCCCGTCTGCCATTGTGAACAAATCATTGCAAGGAGGATAATCATAAGTCAAGTCTGCTTCATTCAGATAGGTACACCCACCTAGGTCTAGCAGCACTTGAAGAGAAGAAGGTTGAAAGCTTTTGACCTTGTCTATTACCCTAAAGCATATTGAGAGATTGGCAACCTCTTGAAGCATTATGCCTGAATTTTTGAGAACTAACAAATTGGTGACTCTATTGGGGAACACATCAAAAAATTTAGTTGAAGACCATCATATAGAGTCAGTGAAGAAAAGGATATAATTTGAGAAGATTCAGAAAGAGTGATTCCGCTGGGGAGAAGATCAAAAATAATCATTTTCCTACTTTTGGAAAAGTAGGTGGTGACTTTGAAAAAATATTGATGAAGAATTGAAAGATATGGACAAGAGTACACAAATGCAGGCAAGTATTGGACTCCTCAGATGCCTGATAGCACAATTGGAAATTTTCACAATGGAGGCAATGCATATCATGCACAACAGAATATATACTCAGCACAACCACCTCATGGTCAGCAGTATGTGCCATATCATCATACACAACACAATAGTCTAATGTACCAGCATTAGCACCCACCTAGCGCCCCCCCTCATCAATACACAACAATGATCAGACAGTTTGATTTGGTAGGGATTCAATTATCCCCTTATCCAATGGATAGCAGTTGGAGAGGTATTGTTCCAAAGTTTACAGGGAGTGATGTAATCACTGCTGAAGAGTATCTAAGAAGTTTCAATGCTTTTATCCAAGATTTGGATGTTCCATATGAAGATTTACACATGAGGCTATTCATGATATCACTTATTGAAGACACCAGGGATTGGTTCAATAGCCTACCAGCAGCTTCTATTAATTCTCTCCAAGGATTTCAGGATCAATTCCTCGAGCAATATGGGAATCTAGGTGCACCAGATGTTGCTCTTCATGAATTAATACGGATTCAGAAAGATCAAAATGATACAGTTTATGACTTTAATCAGAGGTTCAATAAGTTGCAGAATAAAATACCTCCTGGATCAAAGTTGCCGAACTCTGTAGCACTGAGTGTTTATTTGAATGCATTTGATCCTAAAATAGGGTATGAATTGAGAAATAGATTCCCAGGAGATTTGGTTGAAGCACAAAAGATGGCACTGACATTTGAAAACAATAGGAGGGCTGCAGGAATAATTGATAAAAGAGACAATCCTAAGGTTCCTTAGCAAAGCATCAATTATCAGTACAGGTAGGAGAATACTTACATAAATGAGAGGCTGAGGTTGCATGACATGCCTTATAATACAGACTGGAAGGACGGAAAACCTATAACAACTAGGCCTAGAAACAAGGAGGCTCCTGATCCATTGACAAAGAGGGGAACCTATATGGTAAGTAACAATTATTTCTGTGAAGTTTGTGATATGCCACATTCCCCAGATTATTGTGCTGTAGCCTAGAGAATACAAGAAGAGGGAATGCTGATGGGAAATAATGGAGAAGATCACACACTATATTTGACTTCAAATACCTTTCACCATGTTGTGGAGAGGTACTCATCTTCGGAGGATGATGATACAAGAGATTTCTCTTGCATAACATATTGTCACAGGGAGAGCAGTGTGTGTTGTGAGAGATCCAATAAATATTCAGATTGTGAGGATGCACCTGTGGAGTTTGATCTACAAAAAGGGGATTCTTCTACCTCTTATGAAGATTAGGGTGAAGAAGCGATGGGAAATATTGATCCATCTGATAGTAGGTATACAATACCTATAGCTGTAGTTGAAAGCTATGAAGACACATTTGATGAAGAAGAGGTTTGTACATATGAAAATAATTTCCAAGCTTTTTCAAACCCATTGTATGATGAAGAGTTAAAGGAGGATCAAATGATATTCTGCAAAGGTATGTCCAAGAATGAACTTTAGGTATTTTCAAATCCACTTTATGAAAGAGAGGAGCTAATTTCAGACAAGCAAAATGATGGAATAAATGACTGCGCTGATAATGTTTCTGATTTCTCATTCTCTAATGGTCTTGGATTTCTTTTTGATGATGACAAAAGTGAAGAATATAACTATAGTGATGAAAATGTTGAGACTTGTTCACTCAACAGTGAGAAAATTTCAGATTTGTTAACTCCTAAATACCAGGGATGTGCACATGAAGGTGATCTTGAAGTTTTGTGTCCAGCTTACATTTGTTTTGATAGTGAAAGATCTTTGTGTAAAGATTCTTATGACTCCCTATGCATTTCTTGGAATGATGGTGAAACCTTTGGTGTTGATCAAAAGTCTGTTTCCATTCAGGATGAGGTATGTGATTTTGAAATTTCTAATTCATGTGAAGAAGATGTTAATTTGCATGCCAGGGATGATAGAATTCCAGCTTTGATTGGTTCACATATGCATGATATTAAGGATATGAGTCATGATCCAGTGTTGTCTCCGAATAGAGATACTGAAGAGGTGCAAAAGGATTCAAATTTGTTTGTTTCAAACAATGTTGGTTTGACAAAAAAATTTGATTCTCAAAAGAAGCACTTTGATGGTCAATTTTCAATACAGCTGGGAGGGTGTTTCATAATACATAACAGTGAGAAAGATAATGAGGAATTTTTCATTGAATATATTTGTGTTTTGTATGTTGAAAATAATAGGGTTCTGTCCCATGATGATGAAGAATTTGAAATACATGATGGTGTAGGGATTTTGGGCCAAACTGAGCACGATGATTATAAAAAAACTTGCAATGACAGTGATAGGAAAGATTGTATGAGTATCTTCAAGAAGAATATGATGAGCTCAAGACAAAACTAGGTATTTGACAGGGGAAAGTGTAGTTTGAGTTTCAGATTGTAACAGCTCAAGACTGGTGAAGTTTAAATACAGAGGATTGAGGGTTGCCAGTGCATGGACAACTCTTTCTTATCCTCTTTAAAATTATTTTCCATGCACAATAGTTTAGGGTTTTCTTCACCTTCATTTTCCATTCGTGTCCTTTTCCATTCTGCTCACTGTTCATCGTTTTGTGTCTGGTCTGCTCACCCAAAGATCTGGATCCTTGCAATGATCTTACTATCATTCATCCCCAGATGGAGCCACTATTAGAACTGTAAAAATTTGATGTTTTTACATGTTAATTTCACTCATAAATTTCTAGATTAGTCCTACCATGTGCATATTTTTCTCATTTCTTGCCATGTGGTCTCATTGTTTCCATCAGGTCTTGCATAAATCACATCATAGTCTCTATCAACATGACAATATCAGGGTCTCCCCGATCCATCTTTCTGCTTGTAAATGTTTGTGTTGCCTATTAGCAAGACATTTTCTGTGTCACGACGATTGGAGTTTACTCACTGGTAGTTATCGACAGGACTTTCACATTGTTTCGGCGACTGAGGAGGATTCATATTGGCAGGAGTATATTTCATCGGGGTGAGGTCTCCCCGAACGGGTCGGGTCTCACCGACTAATACATGTGGAGGTTCATCGGCAGGAGTTGGAGTGTCAATATAATGTCATAGTGAAATCTTGTGGTCACACCGACTGGCAACTAGAAGAATATTTTAGGAGGAGTCTCACTGAAAGGCGTATGAGGGTTCACTTCGGCCAGACTAAGCGATATCGATGTGAGGTCTCGGCAAGTGACCTTCGGTCTCGCTGACATTTCGTTGGTGGCTTTCGGTGAGAGGTTGGTTGTGTCTCGGAAATCAAGTGTGGGTTCGGGGTGCTTCGGTATGAGATAATATAATCTCCAAGAGGTCTCCCCGAGAGTGATATGTCATGGTGACAAGTTTGATCACGAGGGTTCTCAACAAAGCAAGGACTTGTCTACGTGATGTTTCTCTGATATCACAGGGTTACAACGAAACACAATGGGACAAGGGGATGCTTCATGACTTCGGCACAACAAACAAAATGTTACGGCGATACATATAAACAACATAATACATTTCGGGGAAACATAAAGTAATCTATGTGACTTCTCCCCGACTTTGATGGGTCATGGAAAAAGTGAAGAAGAACACGGGGCGACTGATAGCGATTTAATTGCCTTCGGCATATTTACAGGGTTGTCTGGGAAACTGTTTCATTGGCGATTAACAAAAACTCAAACCCTGTGGCTGACATGAAATTTGCCCGAATACTACTGTTGGCTGACATGAATTTGAAGCAATATGTTTCCTGATGCTGGTGTATAAATATGCACTCCCGATTGTAATTGAGATAGGAGATCTTAAAATAGATACAGTAGATTAGGAATGGACACATTAGAATAAAGTTCTCATTCCAGAGACTATGTTGCATGTTTTCAAATGGCGATTTCAATGAAATTCAGCTGGTGTGGTAGTTTATTTCTGACCAGTGGCAATTGTCTGTTGAGTTTATTGAAAAGTATTGCTAAGTTGTCTCCAACTTAATTCTTTCTAGTTGTTTAAATTGATATAACAAGTTTATTTTTAGTTTATCAGTGCACATTTGTTGTATCTATGTGATTAATTGATTGGTTCTTTCAAGGAGAGATTAAATCCTTTTGGTTGATCACAGTAATTAGGGAGATTCATTTGGATTATTAAAGTAGAGCTTAGTAGTCATAATACTGCATGTTTATACAAGTTATAAACAGATCATATGCCAACAATTTAATTTTCTTCCATAATAAGTTTCCCACTTCTGTTTCATTTGACTCCACATACCCAATAAGGCACTGGTCTCTGCAATTTCATCATTTGGATTCATTCAGTTTCTTTACATCTGTTTTACATTTGTTAATTGAGCATTTTAGGATTTAGATCAGAAGATTGTTATTTGTATCAAGTTTGAATTCATTTGTTCACTCCCATCTGCCATTGTGAACAAATCATTGCAAGGAGGATAATCATAAGTCAAGCCTGCTTCATTCAGATAGGTACACCCACCTAGGTCTAGCAGCACATGAAGAGTAGAAGGTTGAAAGATTTTGACCTTGTCTGTTACCCTAAAGCGTATCGAGAGATTAGCAGCCTCTTGAGGCATTTCGCTTGCGTTTTTGAGAGCTAACATAGTGCAAGCTTAAAATTTGTATATAGATAATAAATTATTTATTATCTTGTTAAAGAGGTTAAAATGAGTGATTCCATATTTTCTAACGCTGCTAGTAAAATTTGATCTAGTGCAAATTGTTGTAGAAGTTGAACAAAAGGGGATTGTAGGGTATTTTTCAATATGTGTAATATGAACCAACTTTTTGGAAAGGTAGTCAACTTTTCTAAAGATTCTAGAGAACTCTTTTACTCATATTCATGCAAGAGATGATCAAATATTTCCAAATGTGTATGCTCCAAATTCTAGAGTTACTAGGAAGTAACTTTGGGATGAATTATCTAAGACTATTTGAAATTTATCCAACTATATGTGTATGCTTGCTAGAGATTTTAATACCCCTCTTTTCCTTTTAGAAAAACTTTGAGGTTTAGAATATTTTTCTAATAGTATGGTTGATTTAGAAGATTTTTTGGTAAGCACATATTGTTGTCACCTAGAATTGCACCCTGTGCAAAGTTTACAAAAAACTGAGCATTCTAGAGCAACATGGGATCATTTCAAGGCTGTGGGTCACCTATAGCTGAAATGAACCTCCAGAGAAGGCCGGCTTCCTTGTTGGGTTATCACCTAAACTACAGATTTTGTAAGGAAAAGGGAGAAGGAATACATGGAAATTAAACTAATTCTATGGTGATACACTGAACTGACAGGAACAATGAGATACTTAATTTGCACTTGAATACTGGCGACAGCCATGGGACTGCACAACAAGATCCTGTAGATCACACATACAAACAGGTTTGACATGCACATAACTTCAAGAAGGAAAGTTAAATTTTCACAAACTAGAAGATCATGCACAAAATTAAGTAAACACAGTTTGCAACCTACATGATACTACTTCTGCAAAGAAAGGCACGACATGAAACAAAAGCTATAAGGAAAGAGAAAATTTCACTAAGTAGCTCAATGAATCACTAAAGAATGCACAATACTTCACAAGAATCAAAAGGAAAAAGATGGACCATCAATGGTAACCAAGGTAGATTTTGTATATTATGTTCCAAGTGAATTACAGAAACGTGCTAGTCTGAGAGAGGACTGCAAAAGGGTCACATACTTCAGAAGAGCATACATCCAAACTCCTACAAAAAAGGCATAAAAAATGCCTTATATACAGACTGTATGTCGGCCCCTTAGGGCTTACAAAAATAGCAGGCTCCAAAAAGATCTATCCTCAGATCTTTTGGATGAATTAATGCTACATCCCTACATGTCCATCTTGTTGCCTATGTCGGTGAAGAAACATCCTGGAGAAGCCCCTTTGATCTTTCTGCAACCACCGCCTTCAATTCCTGGCATCGTGTCCTGCTTCTAACCTCCCTGTCGAGCTCCTTGAATGCTCCTGGTCTCATCGCCAATCCACGTCGTGCCTACTCTGTTGATCTTATTCACAGGGGGAGTCGAACGGTTGAATTGTCAAAGGTTCATTTTTGGCTCCTATTGATACGTCGAGCACATTCCACGTAGATCTTTGGGTAGTCAAAAGCTTCTCCTTCTGAATCGCATGTCAGTGAGACACTAATCGTGTCTCCCCGATGCGATTACACCTTCCTTTAACCATCGGCATAGCACGAAACCATCGATGAGAGCTCCCGTCGAGCCTGAAAAGTCACACCGATACCCGCTTCAGTCATTGAGACCACATCATGTCGGAAAGACATCACTGCAACGGCTAGAAGCTACACTGATGTTTTTTTTTTGGTCGGGGAGACCCTCTTCATATCGGCAAGAGGTTGAGCCGAAGAAACCTTGCTTTGGCAAGGGCTCACTTCGCTTTACTTCGGCAAGACTCCTCTTATTGCCGGGACCTCCCAGCGAAGCCCTTAGTCATACTGAGGTCCCTCTTTCTTTTGTGTTGCTCTATCTATCGGTAAGAGATCATATGTTCGGTGAGAGACTACAATGGGCTTCATTTGTCATGCTGATATCACTTTCGCTGGGACTTTGGCCTGTCGGACAGACTTCATACCGAGCGTCTTTTTCTTTTGCCGACATCGCCTTGACTTTCGCCGTGACCCTATCCTTCGGCAAGACATTTTGCCGAAGGCGATATCCTTTACTTTCGGCAAGACTCATGCCTTCATCGAGACATCTTGGTGAATCCTTCATCTCCCCGACCCCAAACATCCTTTCGGTGAGACACCAGATCCCTCGGTGAGACATTACGCTGATATCACTTTCTCTCGGCGAAGCCTTGGCCAGTTGTTGAGACATCTTGGCGACTTGACCCTCCTTTGGCGAACTGGGATGCCGTCGAGGTGACCTTCATCTGGTAGCGGGACATCTTCCCGAACTCACTCGTATTACACTAAAAACACAAGGCATGTCAGCGTGACTTTTTGTTATCGATGAGACCTCCTACCGAGTGCGCTTCCTTTCGGCGACGCTGCTCTCCTTCGGCGAGACATGCTCATCGGCGAGACCCTATGCCGATGTCAAACCTTCATTCCACTGAGCTATCTTTTTGTTGTTGGTGAGACTCCTGCCGAAGTCAACACATATTGAACTCCCCCTTTTTCTTTCGACAAGATCACCTCCATTCGCCAAGACCTTATGGCGATTCCTCCACCCTTCACCAAAACCATTAACTTTAGCCGAGGCTCTTCATTTTGTCGGTGAAACCTTCTATCTTCGCCGAGACATTATGGCGAAGGCACCAACCCTGGCCGAGACCGCAAGCAAGTCGGCGCTAGTCGATGAGACCCAAAGAAGTCGTCAAGACTTCACCCTGAAGGAAAACTCCCTCCAATATGCATATCCTTTGTCGCCAGGACGATGAGCGGTGTCTTGCCGAAGGAAACTGTAGGTGAATTCCGGTCGCAGTGACATTCCTGGATTCCCAATGTGAAGCTTTTAGACTTGATGGAACCCTTGCTAGTCGACAAGACATTTGGAAGGTCTTGCCGACTTCTCCTTAAAGGAAAAATATGCCAAACCTGAATGAAGCCGACCCTCAAACTGAGCTCCCTGTGAAATACCAGCAGATGCAGGACCTAACCCTTGTGACAAAAGTCCCATTTGGCTTTCTTGAACATCTGAACATAGATTTTCCTTGTCTGATTGAGCTCGTAGGTGAAAATTGGGCAACACATATTTCATGGATGTGGATCTAAATGGTAATAATTTCAATTGGTCCAATAGATGGATGGGTAGTAACCTAATTCAAGTTAATATTGATAGAGTTCTTATCTCTAGTTCTTGGAATATTATAGTGAATCTTCTCCTTATAGCTCTTCCACAAGAAAGGTTAGAACATTTCCCTCTCCTTCTTAATTGGTATTCTCAATTGAGCAAAGAACCATATACTTTCAAATATGAGATAATGTGGGATTCTCATCTTGATTTTAAGGGCCTTGTGGAGAACTAATGTAACACCCCTTTTAAGGGTGCTGCCATGTTTTAGTTAGCTTAAAAGATAAATTGTGTTAAAGATAGAGTCAAGGGATGAAATAATTTTACCTTTGGGAATGTTTAAAAAAACAAAATATTAGTGAAATTAAAGGATATCCAAGAAAAAATTGCCACATGTTAGAATGACATGGAAACCAATTAACAGGAGAAATTGACGAGGAAGGAGTGACACAAACTAACTTTAAGGGAAGAAATATTTTGGAAGAAAAAATTTCATATCCAATGGTTAGCTAAGCATGATAGGAATATCAAATTGTTTTATCAATCCACTCTCAAGAATATAAAAAGGAACATTTTCTCAAAACTTGTTAACGAGGATGAAAATATGGTTACTTCTAAGGATCCGATTAGGGAAATTAGTATTAATTTCTTTAAAATAATTCTCCAAGAACAACAAGAATACTCTAGTTTCAACCTAAACAATATGTTGTAGGTCATTCCTTTAATCTTGACTGAAGAAGACAACAAATTTATGGAAAAAAATATGACCAAGGAAGAAGTCAAGGCGGCTATTTTTTTTCCTTTGGGGAATTTAAGGCTCTTGTGCTTGAGGGATTTCCCCCTTATTCTTCGATGATTTCTAGGATATTATTGGTGGCTATGTTACTATGACTACGAGATAATTTTTTAGTTCTACTAGACTCCTTAAAAAATTGATAACACCTTTATTGTTCTCATTCCTAAGAAGAAAGAGGATATTTCTATGTTTAATTTTAGACGAATCTTCCTTTGCAAGACCATTTATAAGGTCTTATAAAACATTATTGTCCTCTAAATTTAGCATCTTCTTCATCAATTAATTTCACAAAATAGAAAATTATTCATTCAATGGAAAAATAGGAAACCAAGTATGGCTTTTAAATTTGATATTTCTAAGGCCTATGAAAGGGTGTCCCAGTCATTCTTACTTGTTATTTTTTAGAAATTTGGGTTTAGATGTAGAATGCTCCAATTGATCCAAGATTGTGTCTACTCCTAAATTCTATGTTATTGTTAATGACATTCTTAAAGACTTTTTTGGGAGTGGAAGAGGACTAAGATAAAGGGATATTATTTCTCCCTATTTATTTATTCTAGTTATTAACATTATTGGAAGAAATATTTCCAAATTGGTTGATTCTTACAAGTTGAATGGTGTTAAATCAACCTCTTCTTTAACTCCTCCTCAACAACAATTTGTGGATGAAACTATTTTTTTTCATATCTCTTTCCTTGTTGAATCCAAGCTTTGGAAGGAGCTCCTTAATCAATATACCAAGTTTTCAATACAACATATTAATTATGAAAATAGTTATATTTCTCTAACATAGGGGAAACTTTATAGAAAAAGTGAGGTGTGCTAGAATTGAGCTTCTAGCTTATTACCTTTGTCTCCTATTTACTACAAAAATTTAGAAAAAAAAAAGTGGCTTGTTGGAAAGGTAAACTACTTAGTCAACTTCGTAAATTCCACATTTTAAAGGATTCTCTTCAAAATACCCTTTTGGAATGTTTACCCCTTTTCAAGATTCCTAGATATATGCTAACAAAATAGAAAACTCCAAAATAAATTCTTTTGGACCAATACTAAGAAAAATACAAGATTAGCTTTGGTTAATTGAAAAATTATTTACAAAACCAAAAGTAATGGGGGTTTGCATTTCAGATACATTCAAAGTTTTAACAAGGCTCTTTTGGCTAAGGTTTTATATATCTTAATCAAGGATAAAAAGGATCGACCTTTAGTGATGAAGGAAAAATATCTCCAAAGTAGAGAAACTATCAATTTTCTTAAGGACACAAATCTTCATTAGGGTTCCATCATTTGAAATAACTTGTTAAAAAATAGAGGGCTTCTTAAGAAAGGTATAGTATGGAAAGTGGGAACCAAAAGAAAAATCAAATTTTGGGAGGAAAAACAATATAATTTAATTATAATTATTGAATATAAAAATATTAAATTAAAAAATGGGATGCTCTGCAATTCCTCTGGTCTTTCCCCGCCTTGCGACTTCCTCCGCTGCTAATGGCTTCTGTGGACACGGCATATCCCTAGATGTGGGCGTCTTGGGCGTATTGGAGATAGGTCGTGAGACTGAGGGAACGCAATCTTGACCAAGCAATTCCTAAGGGCAGTCCAAAGCCTCCACCTCCTCAATCATTCGATGCTCCAACTCCCCCTTGGGGGAAAGCTCAGGTAGTTAACACTCATTTGGATCATCAGATTACCCCTCCAATTACAAAATCTATAAATTTTGATCTATCTCAAGATCCCATGAATATTGCAGGTGAAGCATGCTCTGATGAACACTAAGAGAGAATGGAAATCATGATTCCACACAATTTGGGATACACTCAGAAAGGATTTGTTCCCACTAAAGGAAAAAAATGATCCTTTGCTTCCAAGGGGAGATTGTGTTAATGCATCAAAGTTTTGTCTTTCTAGGGAGGCAATGATAGCTTCACCAACGAGCTCAAAAACCGCCTCTTATGGTTGGGAAATCCACAAAAAAATTAGAAGTAGCCAAAAGTGCAAGGGAGTCAAAAGAAAATTGGACAATGTTGTAAAGGAAGAAGAAGAAAATGAGGCAAATTTCAGCATGCATCTTCACTCCTAGACTAAAAGTGGAGCAAAGCCTTTGGCTACAGTTGAGTGAGGTCCTTCATGGAACATCATGTTCATGAGATCTCATGCTAGGGCAGTTTAGGATTGCTTGACATAGATGCGGTCCCTGTTTGTGGCCTCACCTGGTGTGGGTTAGGTTAATTTTTTTTGTATGAATCAATTGATGGGTGTGGCCCCAATAGAGTCACATTTACCGATCAAAAAAAAATAAAATTTAAGAGGATACTTGGTTCAATTCCTACCCCCTTTCCTCCCATCATCAATTTTCTCTATCGATTCACCTTTTTCTAAATTATTTGGGAGCTACTTAGAGGGATATGTTGATTATCATGGAAATATAAAGAAGTGGAAAATTTTTCTAAACTCATTTAATGAGGGAGATGATTTTGTTGATACTATTAAAAAAATTAATCCTATCTTAGTCTAAACTCATTTAATTAATACTATTAAAAAAATTAATCCCATCTTTGTTGATACTTAGAGGGATATGTTGATTATCATGGAAATATAAAGAAGTGGAAGATTTTTCTAAACTCATTTAATGAGGGAGATGATTTTGTTGATACTATTAAAAAAATTAATCCTATCTTAGTCTCTTTAACTTCTTCCATCATACTAAGGAAGGTGAAGTTATTTGGGCTCCTCACTTTTTTTTGGGAGTTATACATTTGCCTCAATTTATTCTTTGGTCACTAATCTTTTAGAATATTATTCTTACTGGAGGATTATTTGGAACCATAGACTCACATCTAAGATCAATTTATTTTAGTGGGATGTTAATCATAACCCACTCAAGACAATCTCCTCAAAAGGGGATTCTTTTGTTCCTGATAGGTGTCATATGTGTTTGTCTCAAGAAGTTATGGTTAACCAATTATTTTTACACTATGCCTTTGTCAAGGAAGTTTGGGAGGTAAGTTTCACTAGGTTTGAGATACAATGGATAATGCATGTGAATCTGATGACTTTCGTGAATGGCTAGAAAACTATGGATTCACAATTCTCCTCATATATTTTGGGGCCTACAGAATGAACATAATAACAAAATTTTTAGAGACACCAATAGGAATGCCATGAATTTATTGTATGTTATCTATATAAATATCTAAAAGAATGTCAATTTTGTTAATATCAAGCAACCAAAAACTTAACCTACCATTTAAGATTTCAAAATAAGTAAGAATTGTTGTGTTAACAAATATTTTTTAATGTTGACATCAAAAAATACTTGATTAGGAAACATGCAAAGTGGAAATTTCCTCAAAAGGGATGGATGGAGCTTACTTTTGATGGTTATTCAAAAGGAAACCTTGGTTTGGTTGGTGTAGGTGGTATAATTAGGATGATCAAGGTATTATATATGAAAGCTATGTGAATTGCATAGGAATTAAAACTAATAAGGAAGTTGAACCGATGGTTGCATGGTGGGAGATTAAAAGAGCTCATTATCATAGAATTCAAAAACTTTAAATCGAGGGGGATTCTAAAAATATAATTTAGATATTTAAAAAAAATAGGAGTCTCCAAGTTGAAATATTGGGGACTACATAGAGGAGGTTAGTCTCTTTTGAAATATTTCAAAAATTATAAGATTAATCACACTTATTGTGAAGGAAATAAGGTGGTAGATATACTAGCCTTCAATATAGCAATTGGATTCATTGGACAATTGACAAAGATATTCTAAGCTCTATGGTTAGCACTTTGAATAATGATAAGGCGGATTAAAATTTGTATGGGCAAGAATAACACTATAACTAATCATGTGTTAGTAAAGTTAGATAATAATAGGAATCTACAAGTGTTTGATTAATAATGAAAACATGTGTGAAATAGCCATGATCATGAATGCATCCTTCAAGTTCTCAAGTAAGGGTTTGAAATTCATTATGAACACTAGATGTACTTACCATAATTAGTATGAAGTGTTCAAGAAAACCATCTCTTTTTTAAGCCCCTTACTATTGGAAATAGATTCCTTGCTATTATTAATGCTATTCTCATTTTTCTCTACAACCTACTCAATATATTTATGCTTGTTGATAAAACTATTATGGGTGGATAGAGAACTAGGGTTGAGCCTTCCTTTGGCACAAAATTCTAAAAGAATGAATAAATTTAGGATATTTTTATGTAGGGTGGAATCTTGTCCTACTTCTAGGCTATCCAAGGGTTTGATGAAATACTTTTTGAATAATTTACATTAAACATTTAGACAAAATATAGGTTATTATTGGGGAAACAAGATTTGTAATTTCTAAAGCTATGACAATCCAAGCGATAAGGGTGAGTTGTCAAGGAAAAACGGTGTTGAGATTGGGTAGAATCAAAGTAAAGGAGTTTATTGATCCATTTTTGGAGGAGGGCGAGTCTTTGAATAGGCATCACAACTAGTACATGAGGGTTGTGCTACCATTGAACCTTGGGATAATGTAATTTGATATTTAATTAATTATTTTACCTTGGAAGGAAGGTTCTCAAAGGTGTATGGTTACCACTTTCCTCTACTTGATCATTTAAGTCAAAATAATTTGGCTATCCTTT
This sequence comes from Sequoia sempervirens, assembly GCA_007258455.2. Classification (NCBI taxonomy): domain Eukaryota; kingdom Viridiplantae; phylum Streptophyta; class Pinopsida; order Cupressales; family Cupressaceae; genus Sequoia; species Sequoia sempervirens. The sequence continues at coordinate 351,991,172 of VDFB02000003.1, forward strand.
CTATTTTATTGTTGTCCTCTTTGGAATTTTGCATTAAAAATAATGCTTCTCCCCTACTCCACCAAGGGTTCATATATTGTATTTATCAATACAATATTAGTCTTACCCCTGTCTCACTTCATACCAGTGTCATTAATATAGACTCTCCTTCCTCTACTAAGTATTCAATTAATCTTGTTGAACTTGACCCTATTGATAAGGGTAAGAAGATTTTTCTCCCTCCTACTAAGACTTCAATTAATCCTTTTGATCTTAAATCTAATAGAAAGAGTAAGAAGAATAGTATCTCTACCTTGAGGTTGCTAAAAATGATCTATATTTTTTTTTATGAATCTCCTGCTATGCCCCTAGTTCCTAATCCTAGAGGTAATGGAAAGAATAGAAGCTTTCCTACTCCTATTAATCATATTATAAAGTTGGTCATGTCTTAAATACTGCTAATAAAAATCATACAACTAGTAAAGGTAAAAGGAAAATTATGACATCACATACCCTTGAACAATTTTTTCTTTTCCTGAAAGAGGATGTTATTTAGTAAATAAATAGAAATATTTATTTATATTAAGTTCACTATTAATTCTTCTATTTTATCATATTATTTTCCTCTTAATTAAATAAAAAAAATTAAATACTTTGTTTTATTTAATTATTATCCTTATTTTTTTTATTTTTTATTTTTAGACTGCAGGAATCGGGTAGCACGACCCCATATAAACTGCAGTGCGCCTGGTAAACTTTTTAACGTGACCGGCGGCGCTGGCGCGACACGCCCTCTGGTACCACGGGGGTGGGGGAGACTAGACCTCGTGACCAACCTCCTGCAACAGGAAAGATTTAGCCAACCGAGCTAGGGCCCCAACCCCAAATTATTATCATTATTATTTCTTCTATACTTTATTTATAAATTCTATCTTAAATTAAATATACAACTTCAATAAGTTTGTGTTATTTAATTATCTTATCATATTTCCTCTTAATTAAATAAAGATATCCTAAAGTTTAATTTAATTAATCATACTCCTCTTTATTAAATAAGAAAATATCAAATATTTGTTTTATTTAATTAAATATTCTTATTTTGCTATAATTGAATAAATCAAATATATGCAAATACAGGCATAAAGCAATATTCCTCTATTCACTCACCAATAAAATTAGATTTTTCAAATCTAATTAATGCAACTGGCATTCACGAGAAAGCCTCGGGGACAAACCTACAGGGAATCCTCTCAATCTTCTTCCTTTGATATTTCCTATCATCTTGCCTGGTGTTTTCATGGGGAGGAACCATCCCCATGATCAACTCCAGCTTCTCATCTCTCACCATTCAAATCTCTAGATTGAATCTCATCCTTTTGTTGTGCTACCCCTGTGCAAATGTGCTGTTGCCTAGAAATCTATATATACAACCTTCTGAAGCATGAAAAATATCCCGAGAATTATCATCTTTTATGCAAACTTACTCTCAGGAATTAGCACTCAAGAATCTTAAGCATAGCATCAATATTTTTAGCAATAGCATCATAACATCACAACATCAGAAGAATTCACATCACGACAACACCATAGTTTTTAGTGTAGCTTTCATCCATCAGGCTTCATTTATAGTAGCATTATAACTTTTTAGTTTCATTATTAATCATCACATCATTGCATTTAGCATCGATTCCATTCTCTAGATAGGTATTTTAAATAGTTACGGTGCTTACAAATCTGAGATCCCTTTGTAACTTGATAAATCTTTGGAGATAAGAGACAATGAGACGCTTTCAAGCTTTCTATGTTTTAAATTAGTTTAATTCATGTTTAATCTTGATACAATGTTTCATTAAGAAGTGTTTTAGTTGTTCTTTCATTATTACTTATTCACACTTACATTTTGGCGCCCATCGTGGGGGCAGAACCCCATGTTTTTAACAAATTGTTCTGAAAAGCTGTCGTACAGGAATTTGGCGTGATTCTTTTAGCGCGATCGGAAGATTCTATAGCACTTCTGCCAAAAACTATAGTGCTTATACCTATTTTAGCGCTTTCAAAGAAAACTATAGCACTTTGAAGGACTGTTTTAGCGCTTCTGTCAAAAGGCTTCTAGCACAGTCCCTCTGTTCACCTTCAACATCTGTTTTAGTGCTTTTGCTGAATTCTATAGCACTTTTGCAGAATAGTATAGCACTTTTGTCACTTTATATAGCGCTTCTGACCTTTTTCATAACACTTATGTGTAATTCATTATCTAGATCTGACGCGGCCATGGCCTGTAAACTTCATTTCTTCAGTTGGATTAAAATAAATCAATCTAGGATAGACACTTTTTTTCAGTTGGTTTAAAAATGAATCAATCCTAGGATAGTCACATTTTCAATTGGACTAAAATTTATCAATCCAGGGTAGTCACCAAACTTTTCAAATTTGGATTTAAAAATGAACACCATGTCTTTTTGTGAAGCAACATCTTTAGATAGATAGAAACTTTTTGTTTGGGCTCTAAAATTGAACAAGTGATTTCTGTGTTTGTGTGGTGATAGGCATATGCTCTCCCCTTAACTGGGTGATCAAAAAGCTAAACTCATCCTTTATTTTCATGCATTTTCAAGCTTTTTTAAAACCTTTAGAAGGCCTGCCATAGTGGGAAAAAGTACTCACCCTACGAGAATGACCTAAGTGGGTTCAAACCAAAGCCAGGTTTTTCCACCCCACTATAAAATTTAAAACAAATTTGGGGAAACCTGATTTTTCCAGAAGTGTGCAAGATAACCATCCCTAAAACCTTTGTTCTAAAGGTTGGGAGGTCTCTTGAGGGAGTTTATTATTGCCGCTCTAAACAGAAACCCTTTCTAAGAACCATAGCGTAGTATCCAATTGAGTCAGTAACTAGACATTATAATACTCGTAGTGCAAGGGGAGGGAAGAATCTACCCCCAAGACACTCACCATATAATTTCCAAGGATTTTTTGCTCAAGGGATCGAGAAATTGAACCTTGAGAACACACCTGGAAAAGACAAAAACACAAGTGCCCTCTAGGGGGTGACATGACTGTGTGAGTCGATGCAATTTTAAGATGTGTGTTGTTGAGTATAACAATGACCTTTTGACTATTAAGAGTGAGTCTGTCTAAAGTGCTTTATTATTATCAAACTAGTGAAAATAGGACCATGTGTGGTTCTTTTGAACATACACTATCTATTTAGATTACAACTTTGAAAACAACAATCTACATTTTGATTGTTGTGTATTCCAAAATCATTAAAATTTAGATAAAAGATCATCTTGAAAAATACAACAAATTGGATGGAATCAAACTGAGAATATATGATTAGAGATTGGAAAACCACTAAGTTTTTCAGAAAATCTCTTACCAAGAGAATTAGGAAACCCATGACACCACTTAGTTCCAGACACCTTTTGCAGAGAAGACATTTCTTGTATCAAAATAGGAATATTTTGCTTCATCATAGAACATTCCTCCATAGGTTTCATGATTTCGCCAGGGGCTACACTGATGATTGTGCTATAGAGCCCTTGAATTCACAAGCCTATATTTAGAGAAGCGCTCTTTCACAGGAACCTAACCATAGTCAACGTATTCATCAATCTTCCATTCCACAACCCGCCATAGAATACCCCACCAGACCTGATTAGATCTTACAATAGACAAATCTTTGGAAACATTGAAGTTTGACATCCAAAATCAAGGAGTTACACCCACACCTTATGACCATTTGGTGACCTATAGCTCCCATTCAACAACTAGGCCTTATAGCACCTATCATACAACCTAACCTTATACACATTGAAAACTGCCAAACCGGCATCATTAGTAGCTTGAAAGCATTCATTTTTGAGGAAAACAAAACACCCCATGAATTTCTTATAGCATCCATCATCCTGAACGAAGAAGAAGAAAAGACAAACATAGCAGCTGAGAGACCCATATTACCACTCCCTGCTTGGTATTAAAAAAAAACAAAAACACTATAGCGCTTCTAAGAAATATTACAACACTTCTGTCAACAACAAAACAAACTCTGACAGTAATCGAAAAGTATCATACCACTTCAACAACTGTTCTAGGGCTTCTGCGCTATCTTTTAGCGCTTACACAATAAAAAATAGAGCTTATGGTGTCTATTTCAATGCTTCTAATTTATTTTATAGCGCTCTATCATTATCAAACATTACTAGTGTCAATTACCAGTTGGTCTTTTGGCACTTCTGCACTATGTCTTAGCACTTTTGATTTATTTGACAACACTTTTACTGGAAATTTTAGTGCTTTGACATTATGTTTTAGCACTTCTGCCCTCTGTATTGGCACTTCCACAGAACAAAAAAATAGAAAACCTTCTGAAACAACTGTCAGATATATTGACATCAGAAACAAAAAATTTCACCAGTCAAGGAAATTTCATACATCAGACAGTATCCTAAAAACCTGAAACAAAGTAGGTTCTTGCAAGTCAAATTATTTTCAAACATAAACCCAGACCTTGCAAAATCCAAAGTTTCAAATTATCAAAACAAATCTAGATTGTTGAGTCAAGTTTCCTCATCAGGATTCTAACATCCTACCATCACGAAACAAGAACTCAGTAATCAATTTTTTTTTACTTAGCCTCATCAATAGAATACATCATTCTATTTGGCTTCATTAAAATCAAATTAACACTAATCCCAACACAAAAGAATCAAGTTTAGTGAAAACAACCAAAAATTGTATGCCAATATTGACAAGTTTACAAAAAAAAAAACTCAAAGAGAAGGAAATTGAAAATCCAAACATGATTGAAGAAAACCCTTTTACCGATTCCAACAAAATAATACCAATGAAATAACTCAAGAGGATATACAACAAGCTCAACAGGATCCAAGTTTAGATAAATTTATGGAAAAGGTTTTAGGACAAGACAGGGAGAAATATCTCTTGATGTTAGCAGAGTTAGGTGCAAAACTACCAAAGGATTTTTACATGAATCGATTGAAGGAAACACCAAGAACAAACAAAACAAAACCACCCAACACACAAGATACAAACCAAGTGGTTGCTTTAATAGCACAAATGCAAAATTTGTAGGAACATATTCAAAACATGCAAACAAGAACCACAAAAAGATACTTATTAAAGGACATTTGTCCTTACCCTTTTCATCCATGTGTGGATATGATACCTTTCCCTAGACACTGTGAATTCCCTAAATACGATAAATACAATGGTAAATTAGATCCGATTGACCATGTAAGGGAATTCAGAACAATGAGCCTCGAGTTTTCACAAGAAGATACTTACCTCATGAGGTTATTTCCTAGGAGTTTGGGAGCCCATTGCATGGAGTGGTTCTCCAAGTTACAACCAAGGATTTGATCCTTTGAAGAATTGGTCAACAAATTCATCTCCCAATTCTCCTTCAACATACAACATGATGTAACCATAAAAGATTTGTATAACCTGAAACAGAAAAATAGTGAGACATTCCTATCATTCCTACAACGATGGAGAAAGTTTTTCGCTAGATATCCTCGATCTATACCTGAAGAGGAGAAGATTGAATTATTTATAGACAACTTAAATGATCAGATGAGTTATAGACTTGAATTGCAATGTCCCCAAACATTCGAAAAAGTAATCGAAAATGGGCTTAAAATCAAAGAAGCCCTAGTCAAATGAGGAGTGATTAAACACTAAAATGACACACCAAACAACACAAATCACTATGGAAACAACAACAAGCCAAAATTTTGGTAGAAAAATAGAAATATTGGAAGTAATGAGGCTACAACTGATAATACAAAACCAATATTCAATTTGACAGCAACAACTGTCAAAACAAACCAAAATGAAAACCAAAACAACAATCAAAACACTACTCAAAACAACAACACCAACAATGAGGAATCTCGACCATCATATTAGAGACAATCCAATCGACGGAGATTTACCCCATTAGGACAAAATTTGGAATTAGCCATGAGAGAGCTCATTGCAAACCGATTTATCACTCTACCAAAAGCTCAAAATTGGGAGCTGAAGGTAAAACCATCATGGTGGAACGATGCCGATTATTGCAACTTTCATAAGAATAAGGGACATAAAACAAATGACTGTATGCAATTGAAACACTTGATACAAGACTTAATTGAGGCAAAGAAGGTGTTTGTTGAAGGGCATCAAACAAACAATGATCACAATGCATTTACTAATCCATTACCTAACTACAAAAAAGGGGAGTCTTCTTCAAGTGGTAAGGGAAAAAGCATAAACTATGTCTATGACACCACCATTCTTTTCCTTTTTGAGGTTGAGAAAAAGGATGACACAAATATCAATGACATTGAATCCTTGAATATAATACCAACTACAAACACATCGAACAATCAAATCAATGTCCTAAAGATCAGGGAAACACAAGACCACCAACAAGCCAATGTAATGACACGGGGGTAGTCCAAAGTGGTACTAAAAGGAGTCTCGTCTGAAAATACTACTCCCTCATTTGATCAATACAACATCATGGACCAATTACAAAAGATACCTACACAAATATCCATTTTGGAACTTTTCAAAATTTCACCATCACACAAAGAAGTTCTGGAAAAATCTCTAGTAGCTACAATCATGCCCAATAATTTGGATGTTTGTCAATTCCAATCTATGGTGGGACATCTTACCACACCTCATTGTCTATCATTCTCTGAACAAGATGACGTGTCATTAAATCACCCACACAATGCATCTCTGCACATAGAATTTCTAATCCATAAACACTGCGTCAAGTGTGTCTTAATAGATGGTGGAGTGGGATTAAATATTTGTACTTTGAAACCAATTCATGCACTAGGCTATTCCGACAACACCATTGATGCTAGAAGAAAGATAAAAATAATGGCATATGATGAAGAAGAAAGATATTCCAAGGGGTTGATTGTACTTCCAATTCAAGTAGGGCCGATTGTCAAAAACATTGTTTGTCAAGTGTTAGATAAGGACCTCACATATAACATACTCTTGCGTCGTCCATTGATCCATGAAATGCAAGTGGTACCCTCAACATACCATCAATGTTTTTAATTTCTAGTCAATAGACAAGAGGTCACAATATTAGCTAACAACAATAATCCATAGACTTACAACATGCTAAAAGAAAATCAAGACACTTTGATACCCTGTAATAGGGAAGCTAGCACATCTGGTTCATCCAGTTATGAAAGAAAAACCAATTTCATATCTAAATGGGTTGAGAAGAAAGATCAGGTAACAGAAACAACTGTTTCAGATAGAACTTTTTCAAACATTGAAGGTCCTATGAATAAGTTATCACAACAATTTGCAAACAAGATCCATTTGAAGGACAAAGGCTTAGGAGAATATTCTATTGAACAATCTTTGTGCCTATCAAAATTGCTACCATCACCAAAATCATATGGACAACCCATATCAAATACACCAAGATCATCACAACCAATCACAACTCTTGATGAAATAATTGTTAAAGCAGGTACCCTTGAAGATGAGTCAGAAGACAAAGTCATTCTCAATTGGCTATACAAGGATGAAGAAGCCTCAACATCAATGAGTATTAGCATAAAAAAAGATCAGTATGGAAAAGGGAAGGCTATCTTGGAAAAAATGGGATATGAAGGCCAAGGATCAATTGGCGAGAGAAAGGATGGTATTATAGAACCTATTCAACCTCTAACATTGTAGCCTAAGGACAAAACAAGACTAGGATATACAAGGGAATCAAAGGAAGAGGTAACTTAGAAAGTGGTAGAAAGGATTCTATAAATGAGAGATGGTTCTGACACAAATTCCAATGAATGTGAATGGGATCATTTATCTGCTACATCATATACTGACAAACAAATTGATGTCATTCAAACATATACACCCTTACGAGAGGAGGGACAAATTTTAGGGAATAGACCATTTATTATGGGATCCACAAATATTGATGACTCAAGTGAGGACGATCAAACATCGAATGAGACATACGACTTAGAGGTGAGTACTATCATAGACCTCAAACTTCCTACAAAAAATTTTACCAGCTAGCTATCAGAACACTCATAGCTATCAACCTTAATCAAACAGAGGACTTATTACCCTTGAGACATCCTGAACTTATTGACTGGGAACTCACTGAACCTATTCATTTACCAGTATTTTTGAATGATGATGCCATCATCAAATATCTTTGCAGTGACGAATCTGGTACAATTTCTATCCATAACACTCATAACGATGCTTCACAACAAGAGGGTGCCAAATATTCCAGTTGCAAAAATAACAATAGGAAAAATAAATCTAATGGTGAAAACCTTTCTGAGGCAACATTAGATTTTGAAAAAGAAAAAATAAAGAACGTATCCAACAGTGAAAACCTTTATGAGGCACTGAAGTATGGAAGATTTGACACTCTCCCAGAGCATTACCATGACAGATCATCAGTACTGGTAGAACCGACACAGTCTATAAATCTGGGAACAACTGAAAAGGAAAAGATCCTACATCTGGCAGAGTCCATGACATAGCAGGAGAAACCGACAATCACCAAATTCTTTGAGGAGCGACACATCAATTTTGCATGGTCTTATTATGATATGCCAAGATCGAATCTAGATCTCCTCATGCATCATCTGTCACTACCAAAAGGAATCAAACCAGTCAATTTTTTTTTGAGAAAGATGCATCCTCACATTACCCTGATGGTTAAAGTTGAGTTAAAGAAATTATTAGATGCAGTATTTATCAGGTCCATAGATTATGCAGAATGGATCTCAAATATTGTGCCAGTATCAAAACTCGATAATAACATCAAAATTTGCATGGATTTTAGAGATTTAAAGAAAGCATGCCCAAAGGATGATTTTCCTTTACCCAACATTGACATAATTGTCCATCTAATAGTGGGACATGCCATGCTATCTATAATGGATGGCTTCTCAGGGTATAATCAAATAAAAATAGCACCTAAAGATCAGGAAAAGACAACATTCACTTGTCCTGGGGGTACATACTGTTGGAATTTCATGCCCTTCAGGCTGAAAAATGCAGGTGCGACATATCAGTGGGCGATGACCACTATTTTCCATGACATGATGCATACATTCATGGAGGATTATGTGGATGAAATCTTAGCAAAATCATACACCAGGGAAGGACATCTGAAAATCCTTGATAAAATATTCACTAGACTAGAGAATTCAACGTCAGGTTGAACCCAAAGAAATGTGTGTTCGTAGTAACATCAGCAAAACTCCTCAGTTACATAGTATCAGAAAAAGGTATTGAAGTAGATCCAGCTAAGGTTAAAGCAATAATGGAGATGCCGCCGCCTAAAAATATTAGTCAATTACAGTCTCTACAAGGAAGGTTACAATCCATTAGGATATTTATCTCCCAGCTGGTAGACAAAAGTCACCCATTTAATCATCTACTTCATAAGAACGTTTCATTCAAGTGGGATCATGACTGTGAATTTTTTTTTAACTAGATAAAGCAATATCTGGTGTCACCTACGATACTCATGCCACCTACAACAAAAAAACCATTTTTACTGTACATCACAACAATTGACATATCTTTAGGAGATCTATTGGCACATGAGGATTCTAAAGGAAATGAACAAGCTATATACTACATCAACAAGACTCCCAATGGATATGAAATAAACTACACATTCATAGAGAAAGCTTGTTTGGCAGTAGTATTTGTAACCCAATAGTTGCGACACTACATGTTGACTCATACAATCAGGCTCATAGCTAAAATAGACCCATTGAAATATCTACTTAGTAAAGCTACTCTAACAGGGAGACTGGAAAAATGGGTCATGATCTTGAGCGAGTTTGACATCCAATATGTTGACAGGAGGGCCATAAAAGGGCAAGTAATAGTGGATCAACTAGTTGAAGCTCCATTACATGATCATCATCCAATGAATATTGAATTTCCATATGCAGATATCCTAAATATTACAACACAACAATGGCGAATCTACTTTGATGGATCATATACACAAAGAGGATCTAGTGCAGGAATTCTATTTGTCACACCTCAAGGACACACCATACCGAGATCCTATAGATTAATGTTTCCATGTACCAACAATGTGACTGAGTACGAAGCATTGATTATCGACATCAAAGTAGCTATTGAATGGAAAATCACAGAAATGCAAGTATATGGGGACTCACAACTTGTCATTTATCAAGTAAATGACAAGTATCAGACCAAGGATGAGAAGTTCATGTCATATACACAAATGATAGATGATCTTAAAAAGTACTTCATAGATATCATGTTTGAGCAAATACCAAGAACAAAGAACAAAGTTGCGAATGCCATGGCGACAATTGCTTCCCTTTTGTAATTACCAGAAAAGAAAGGTCATTATGAGTTTATGGTGGAACAAGTATCTAACCCTGCATACGATAATCCTAATTCATAGACCATATGCCAAATAACTGACACTCAAACCTCACAATATGGATAGATCTATACTTACCTCAAAGATAATATTCTTCCTTTTGATCTCTCTAGAAACCAAAAGCATAACTTTATCCGTCAATCCACGAGACATACATTGATAGCTGACATCCTATACCGTCGAAGTCTAGATGGTACTCTTCTTCGGTGTCTGGAACATCACGAATCTGAAACATCCTTACGAGAGGTCCATGAAGGTATTTGTGGGACCCATTCAAGTGGGCTTTCCCTAGCTAAGAAACTCCTCTGTTTAGGGTATTATTGGCCAAACATGGAGGAGTCCTCTCAATATGTTAAAAAGTGTCAAAAATTTTAGATTCATGGTAATATAATTCATGCGCTAGCACAAGAGTTACATCCCTTCACATCAACATGGCCCTTTTGTTAGTGGGGACTAGATCTGGTAGGAAAAATAAATCCATCTTCATCCAATGGACACAAGTTCATCATCATAGCAACAAAATATTTTACAAAGTGGATAGAAGCAGTTCCTTTAACAACTATCACTGGAAAACAAATCTCATCTTTCATACTCAATTATCTCATCTGTCGGTACTGGGTACCCCAATCCATTGTCACATACAATGGTAGGCCTTTTAAAAATTAGGACATCCAGGAATTATGTGAACAATTCCATAACCAACATCATTTCTCAACACCGTATTATCCATAGGGAAATGGCCAAGCAGAGGCCTCAAACATGACGATTCTGAAAATACTAAAGAAAACGGTAAATGATGTTGGACGTGATTGGCATGTTTAGCTAAATCCTGCACTATGGGCCTACAAAACCAGCATTAGAACACCAAGATGAGCTACACCATATACCTTGGTGTATGGATCAGAGGCCATCCTACCCATTGAGGTAGAAATACCATCACTCTGTGTCTCACTGAAGGGTATCATTACATATTAGGATTACAGAGTCTCCCGACTATAGGAATTGGAATTACTGGATGAACCTCGTTAGCAAGCTGCCAATTATTTAAAGGCCTACCAGCAAAGAATGTCAAGGAGCTACAATCACAGGATAAAACCTAGAGTCTTTCAAGTTGGAGACTTAGTCCTAAAGGAAAACCCTAGGAATCAACAGGATAGAGAAAAGAAAGGGAAATTTGAACCTAACTGGCTAGGTCCCTTTGTAATCATATCAGTGTATGGATCAGGAGCATATCAATTGTCTACACCAGAAGGGGATTTGTTTGATGAACCTATCAATAGTATCCACCTCAGAAAGTTCTATACCTGAATCAACTAGTGCATGAATTAGCTTATGAAAATGGTTACCTTGATAAAAACTTGGAAAACAGGTGTCCTGGTAATAGAAAAATACAAAAAAATAAAAAAATAGAAAAAAACAAAATAATCAGAAAGACTGAAAAGTGCAATAAAAACATATAGTGAAAACCTAGAAACAGGTGCTATTTGTGATTCAAATCGGCTCCCCCATCTATTTGGACACATGTCATAGTCATTACTTTCACCATCATTTTTTTACATCCATTATCATATCATATCATGTGGTCAGGTCTCACCCTAGCTTGGGGGCAACATCTGAACCTCATTGGGGGCAATAACATCAAGCTAAACCAAATAGAAAAACATCGAAAAAACAAAAGAAACGAAAACAAAAATGAAAATGCAACAAAAAAAGGAATAACAATCATCATTGGAAACAAATCAAACATCCATTTCACATCAGATAATCCAAAAACACGTCAAAAAGGTCAATATAAAAAATCTAAAAACATGAGTATGTGTCAATCAAACTACGTGGTCTCTGTGTGTATAATGTAGGCAAGGATAATCTTTGATTAGCCCCCGAGGCCCCTAGGATAGGTCTTAGGTTAGGTCTTTGCTCAAAATCTCGAAAATCACAAAAACATCATAAAATCAAGATGGATGATCTAATCTGAATAATGATTGAAATACTTTAAGCAAATGTGAGATATGTTGTACTTTGATCATTATTATCATTTCTTTGGAGCAACTTGATGATGTATTGAACTAGAGAAGCAAGGAAGGAGAATGATATTTTTCTTTATCTGTTGTTTGTGAATTATTCATAATTATTGTGTGAATTGTTGCACGAAGTGCTCTACAAAGTATCATGGATGACATTCCAATTCACATAGGAAAGTGGTTAATTCTTTTCTGTTTTATGCAAGAAATGCTTAGGTCATCTTGGTTTAATTATACCTCGATGCTTGTGTTAGCTTGTAATATTAAAAATCATGAAGAAGTACTCAAGTCATCATTGGTTTACATTATACCATCGATGCTTGTACTCACTTTCAACATTTTAAAATCTCAATGATGATACAAAGCACAAAAGTACTGTTAAAATGCCTTTTTTTTTGCATGTAGATTTGCATGGTTAAATTATATTGCATTTCATAATAGTTTTAGCATCTGTGGAATGTTTATTACTAAATCTTGTGAAGGATCCAAATTAACGATCATCTTTTCTCATAAAAGATTGAGTATACTTGACATTAACAATAACATCATCATAATCATATAGTTGCATCATCAAATTCATTTGCAAACATTAGAAAGCATTTAAATCATCATTTCATCATTCACACATTTTAAACAAATCATTTGCATTCATCATATCATATTGTCCATATCACATAAAACAAAATTGCATACGAAAAATCTAAAAAAACATAAATCTATATCATTGCATTTTCAAAAAATCATCCATCAAACATTCATATATCATACGTCATCTTCATCTACATAATAATCTCTATCATATCATATATCATTAATCCATCCATTTATTACATCATATATCATGTATCATTAATCCATCCATTTTATTACATCATATATCATATATCATTAATCCATCAATTTATTACATCATATATCATGTATCATTAATCCATCCATTTATTATATCATATAATATACATCATTTTCATCCATTTATGATATCATATATTTACATTCACATCAAAATAAAAGAACACACATCCCATTTACATCACATATCATATATCATTTCAAAACACCATATCCATAACCATATGTGTAATTACATTATACATCATACACCCATACATCATACATATACACCTCATCTCCATACATCATGCATCCATACATTCATTAGGCATCATCATAATAGAACATCATACATCATAACATAATACATCATGATATAAACTGCATCCATAACATCATAACAAAAAGGAATCATCACATAGCATATAGAACATGAAAGAAAATGCATCCATCATAAAATCAGGTAGAAAACATATGGATCGAAGAGTCCACTGCATATCATATAATCAAAATAATAATGCCAAGTATACAATGATGTCTAAATAGGAAGAGAGATATACAATCAAAAAATGATTGTAATTGGAATGTACAACATCATCTCAAATACAAAAGTGGAATCACATATGCAACTACGTACTATTGGCTCCAGATGGTGCAGGAACAACAGGACCAAAACCGCCACCACCACCTATACCAGGATCTCGGGGATCTCTATGAGGAGACTGTCTGACTCCTGCACTAATGGTCCTAGAGTGAGTCCTGCTAGACTGGGACTGCCTCTAACTCACTCACTGCTTGGAGGAGATGCCATCATAATACTTACCTCTATAGTACTCTACCTCCCCACCAATATGAGCAACCTCTCACATATAATCGTCCAAGGAGGTACCATCTACCAGTCTCTATAATCTCTCGGTTGTGGCCTGAGCACCCTCTGCTGCAAACCTGGCCGCATCCCTCTTAGCTTTCAAAGAAGTAATCTGAGCTAGGGATGACCTTGCAGTCTGCCTAGCTGCATCCCTCTTAGTTGCCAATGCTGCAATCTATGATTGAGCTATGGCTAACTGAGCCTGCACTGATGCTAGAGCCTTTGGATGCAATTGGGCCTGTGCCTGCATCTGAGCCTAGTTTTCTCTAGTAAACCCTGTGCTTGAACGAGCTTATCTTGAAAAGTCTCTAACTAAACCTGAAGGTCTGCTATTTGCAGCTACTCTGAAACGTCCCCCATGGCTAGCCTCTTATGAGGCACTATATCATCCAGAAAATCTAAGGCAAGACCTGACCCACCTGCAACATCTGAACTGTTGAAATCATAGTCGTCCCCATTGCTCTCATCTCCACTATCTCTCTCATCTCCGCTATCCTCCTCACCCACATCCTCAGCAACATCAACATCCTCACCAACAATACCAAGATCAACATTCACCTCAGCCTCAACCTCCTCTGTCCTCTTCCTACAACCACGTGCAATAGAAACATCCTCCTCTGCCGGTAATGGAGCACGCTCATCAGGAATAGTAAGACGTGGAAAGGGATGTAAGGCCAGAAACTCGACATAATTAGCTATAACTAGTGGCTCAACAATATCGGGATGGATATCCCACTCAAATGGCTGCAAGGCCTGAAACCCCTGGACAACAACATCGTATGACAAACCAAGCCCCCAATCTGAAGAATATGACTGCCGACGGGCGTAATGAGCAACACCCTGGGGTATACTCTAAACCATCCCATACTATCTGTACACCCATCTGATCAAAAATATCTCCAGTACCCAACGAGTCTGACCAATCAATATCATCAAATAATAGAGAAATGGTAATTGAATATCATCATCGTCCCAATAATCACAATCTAAGTACAAAAACCATGTCATAGACTCTATGTCATCAATCACTCTCCTCCAATACTCTAACTTACCCAATTTGGACTGAGTAAGGCATCCAACATATCTGAACACATAGGGTCTCATAGGAGGTCTTTGTTTAACTGGCACCAGATGCATAACAACTATGAGCTCCCACGTCCACACCTGAAGCAAAGTAACACCGACTGACAAAATCCAACCACTAAGATATACAACTTAATGCAAATCATGATATACGTGGGCAGGCATGCACATGCCCCAAGAAAATCTGGTGCCATGAACAACCATACTCTCCAAAACTCAGCCCCAACCAACAGAGAATCCCTTAGACCTACAATCAGGACTAAGGAATCCTCTGATAAAACCAACAAGAACTATGGGAAAAGTGGTGTATGCATCGACCATCTCATGCCATGGAATCCACTCTCCAACAATCTGAGCATCTTGAAACACTCTACAGAGGGCATCAGTCCCACCTTTCTCTGTAGAATCATAAATAACATCTCCAATAATGGGAAGTTGCAGAATCTGCCAGACATCCTCTGTGGTGACTGTCATCTCACGGGTGGGAAGGTGAAAGGTGTTGTGCTCGCTATGCCACCTCCCAGCTAGCGTTGTCAACAGACCCTGATTAATCCTAATATGGGGCATGTATAAAAGAGGAGATACTCCGCAACGCGAAATAATCATTGTGTCAGGCTGTGCCAACTGAGGTATCAAGTCAAATTACCTCACCTATCATGAGGGAAAATCATCAAGCATCATTGAACCTCACCTATCATGAGGTCAATAATCAAAGCATCAAATCAACCTTGCTTTTCATGAGATACATCAATCAAGCTATAATTATTCCTCACCTATCATGAGGATAATTATCATCACAACGAACATCAAACCTCGCCTATCATGAGGTTGAACATCAATATTTGATCAGGATAATCAATCAAATCAAACCAATGGTTGACACAATAAAAAATTGACAAAATTAAGGACAAATTTGACAAACTTCATCAAATTGACATGGAAGCGCTAAAACGGGCATTCAAAGCGCTAAAATATGACATGTTCCATTTCATTAGTCAAAAGCGCTATTACAGGTGGTTAAAGCACTATTTTACTAAAAGCGCTATTTTATTGGGTCAATGCGCTAAAACATTGGGTTAAAGCCCTACAATAGAAATCAAACATGCTAAAGTTTCTATCCAAAGCGCTAAAACTACAAAAGCGCTAATTCTTATCATCTAAGCGCTAAAGTTTGAAAGTGCTAAAACACTAAACCTAAATGCTAAAACAGAAGCTAGAAGCGCTAAAACTTTCAAAGCACTAAAAAACCTAATGAAAGCGCTACAATGGACATTGAAAGCGCTAAAAGAATTCAAAAATTAAAAAACCAAAAAATGCGTGAAAAAGAAGGAAATACACAAAAAACGAGGGGATAAAGGGTACATACTGGAGGTTCGTAGGCAGCCAGGCACTGATGACAACGCACACGCTCAAACCAGTGGGTATGGTACGAAATCAACATTTTAGCTCCAAGTTGCTCAATATCTCACTCACAAGTTTTCAAAAAGTCAAATGCACAAATGAAGTTGAAAGGGACTTTTTTTTAACTCTTATAGGTTATTGAAAAATGATTTTTTGGGATTGATTTAATTTTTTTTTTTTCAAAGGAAATTAATTTCAAACTTCATCCAGGGGCTATTTCTACATCAATTATCGGGAGATAAATTATTTCATTGCCAAATCTTCATCGAATCATCATCAAATCACATAAAATCGTAAAAAAAATGCAAAATAATAAAAAATTCTAAAAAAATTAAAAAATCATTAATTTATCTCACGAGGGGGCATATATCCATCATCAGCTAAAATCAATGTCTAGGGCATGTCTGGGGCACACTCAAATTTTTTCCGTCAATACTAGCAGCATCAGATAAAATTTTCTTTGAAGCAATGCTAAACACATCACTTCAAAGAGGGCAAAATGTATACACCTAAAAATGGTCTAGAGAATATAATTAATTAAATATGATTTATTTGATTAATTAATCCTAAATTCATCTACTTAGTAAATAAATAGAAATATTTATTTATACTAAGCTCACTATTAATTCTTCTATTTTATCATATTATTTTCCTCTTAATTAAATAAACAAAATTAAATACTTTGTTTTATTTAATTATTATCATTATTATTTCTTCTATACTTTATCTATTAATTCTATCTTAAAATTAAACATACAACTTCAATAAGTTTGTGTTATTTAATTATCTTATCATATTTCCTCTTAATTAAATAAAGATATCCTAAAGTTTAATTTAATTAATCATATTCTCTTTATTAAATAAGAAAATATCAAATTTTATTTATTTAATTAAATCTTCCTATTTTTCTAAAATTGAATAAATCAAATATATTCAAATACATGCATAAATCAATATTCCTCTTTTCACTCACCAATAAAATTAGATTTTTCAAATCTAATTAATGCAACTGGCATTCACAGGAAAGCCTCGAGGACAAACCTGTAGGCAATCCTCTCAATCTTCTTCCTTTTATCTTTCCTATCATCTTCCCTAGTGTTTTCATGGAGAGGAACCATCCCCATGATCAGCTCTAGCTTCTCATCTCTCACCATTCAAATCTCCAGATTGAATCTCAGCCTTTTGCTATGCTACCCCTGTGCAAATGTGCTACCAAAAATCTATATATACAATCTTCTGAAGCATGAAAAAGATCCCAAGAATTATCATATTTTATGCAAATGTACTTTGTAGGAATTAACACTCAAGCATCTTAAGCATAGCATCGGTATTTTTAGCAATAACATCATAGCATCATAACATCAGTAGAATTCACATCACGATAGCACCATAGTTTTTACTGTAGCTTTCATCCATCAAGCTTCATTTACAGTAGCATCATAGCTTTTTATTTTCATTATCAATCATCACATCATTGCATTTAGCATCAATTCCATTCTCTAGATAGGCATTTTAAACAGTTACAGTGCTTACAAATCTGAGAGCCCTCTAAAACTTGATAAATCTTTGGAGATAGGAGACAATGAGACACTTTCAAGCTTTCTGTGTTTTAAATTAGTTTAATTCATGTTTAATCTTGATACAATGTTTCATTAAGAAGGGTTTTAGTTGTTCTTTCATTATTACTTATTCACACTTACAAAAAATACTAAAGATGACTCTTTCAAGGAAAATTTGCATCTTGAATTCCCCCATGTTGAGTCTAATGATCTAATGTATAATCCCCTATTAATGAGGAAAATGAGGATGTGTATTAGTCTCCCATTAAGAGGTATGAAGTTAATGAGGACAACATTATAGATAAGTTCATGGATGCAATAATTGTAATGAAATAGTGATTGAGATGGATGGCAGGTTGAACAATTTTCATAATAGGATGAGAAATTTTGTGGATACTATTGATAAGATTCAAAACTTTGATGTTTACAATGAAAAGTGTATAGAGATGTGTGATAGGATAAATATTTTCCAAAAAAGGTTATAGATAATTGAAGAGGATTTGAATGAGAGTGTGAATTATTTTAATGATAATATGATGAGACATGTTTCTAGCGATATCATAAATATGTAAGTCAAACTCAAAAAATACAAACAGGTGCAAGAAAATAAAACCAGTTCTAAAATAAAAAAATATTGATATGTAGGTTGATGTTGGTATTGCTTCGTGGGAGGATAAGTTGAAGGATAGGTGTAAAGATTGGAGAGACCTTATCACTCATCATGGGACGTAACTTTCTCCTTTCCTCTATTGGTGTTATTTTTGTTATATTTTTAGTGTTGTGTTTTGTGCTACTTTTTTTGGTGCTATCTAGTTAGGTTCTATTCTATCAGCTAGTGGTTCTCCATTATGTTTATTGTTGTTCCTTTCAGTCAATTTTTCTATTTAAGAGAATATATTTGACATTTGTTCTTATGTAAGGGATTGGGATCCTTTTCCCTATTTATTTATTAAAAAACATTGACACAATAAGAAATATTATAAAATTCCTATTTAGATTAACACTAAATCACTGTTAGAAAGATGTCCCTTTATCTTCCCGTTGTCCTTAGGAGCACGATATCAGCAAAAGGTATTAAAAAAAGGCAAGTCAGATAGTGAAAATGTTGAGTTTCTAATTAATGCTAAGGAAGACACTGTGAAACATTCTACTACTTGCCCCATCAAGGAGGGTTTCCTTGATAACTTTGAAAAGCTTGCAGATAAGCTTTTATATTCAATTAGTTTAAATTTATTTGATAAGCTACTAGAAGGGGTTTTAGCTGAAGATGATGAGTTTGTACCAATGTAGGAGAATCAATGCCATATGATTAGCATTTAGGAATTACTAGAGGTTGAAAACATGAGAAATGAATTGGTACTAGTTTTTGATTATTCACAAACCCTATCATTAGCTCATACTCCAACCTCTCAAGCTTCAACAAAAAGTCACTGAGGAAATGTGGAAGAAAATCTAAGGCCACTAAATTAAAAGAAGAAATTGAAGCAGGATTACAGTCTACTTTGGATAAGAGTTTATTAGTAAGTAAAAGAACAAGGAGAGCATGTTGCTCTCCTTGAGCACAATGAGGGTGTTGTCTTGGAATGCCAGAGGTATTAATTCCTCTAAAAAGTGAGCTCATGTCATGCGCCAACTTGATGCTTGCGGGGCAAATATCATATTACTGCAAGAAACAAAAACATCTCAAGATTCATTTGAGGTGATAATTCAGAAGTGGATAAAATGGAAGTCAGTGCATGTGCCAGCTCAAGGTGCTTCAGGTGGTCTAATCACATTATGGGATTCAAAAAAGGTGTCTATTGTTGAAGTTCATAGGGGTAGTAATTGGTAGTTGCTCAGTGTTGTGAGTTTTGACCTCATATTTAAGTTATTCAATGTCTATGGGCCAACAACTACACATGACAAGAAGAGGTTATGGGATGTGTTAACAGGCTTCATAGAAGGTTTTGGGATTGAAAAAGTGATTGTTGCAGGTGATTTCAATGCAATAGTGTTGTCCCAAGAAGAACAGGGAGGTATATGTCCACCACAAAAAGTAATGGATGATTTTAGTTGCTTCTTATCTGACAATGCATTAAAAGATATTTTGCCTCTAAAGGGTAAATTTACATGGACTAACCAGAGGAAAGATTTTCTGCAAATTGTGAAATGTCTAGACAAATTTTTAGTCTCTCAAGCTTGGATAATTGCATCACATAATATGTTTTTAGAAATCTTGCCACTAGTGTGTTCAGATCATTATGCAATCTCTTTTGAGATTTCAGGCTTCAATCCCTCTATCAAACATAAGCCTTCTTTTAAGTTTGAGAAAATGTGGTTTAGACACCCACATTTTCTTCCACTTCTTCGCCAATGGTAGGTTAGTGCACCTTTTTATAGAGGCACTAAAATGTTCCAGTTTTATAAAAAGTTACAGTATGTAAAACAACAAATTAAAATAGGGAATGTGCAAGTTTTTAAAAATATTTTTTTTCCAAAAGGAGGAAGTGGCAAAGGAGTTAGTAGTAGTCCATGAATTCATAATTCAACATGGTTTGGATCTAGCTACATATGAAAAACATAAAAAAATACAACAAGAGTGTGAAGAGTTAGGCAAGAGAGAAGAGATTTATTGGCGTAAAAAATCTAGAGAATTATGGTTAAAGGATGGGGACCATAAAACAAAATATTTTCATGCTTTTGCCCAAATTAAAAGAGCAGCCCAATCAATATTTTCAATTCAAGATGCTGAAATAGGAAATCGAATTACAAATGCAGAGGAGATTCAAAATGAAGGGGATAATTTTTTTAGGAACCTCCTTTCCCCCTTTAGGAATGGTCCAATTTAGGAAAATCAAGATGAACATATCTTGTTGGATGCAATTCCAAATACCATCTCTTAGGTGGAAAATGAGGGGTTGATGAAGCCTTTCACTTTGGAAGAAGTCGGGAAGGTAGTTTTCTCCCTTTCTCTGGACAAGGCACCAGGTTCGGACGGGTTTACAACTCTATTTTTTCAAAAATGTTTGGATGTGCTGGGTTTTGATTTGCTGCTAGCTATGAAAGAGTCACGAAAGAATGGCTCAATGTTGAATAGTTTTAATGTGACAAATATTGCAATGTTACCAAAAGCAAAGGAGCCAAAGAATTGCATAATTTAGGCCCATATCACTGTGTAATACAGTCTATAAAGTTTTCAAAAAGGCAATATACTTAAGATTGCAACATCTTATCCCCAAAATCATCTCGCAAGAACAAGAGGGCTTTGTCCCAGGTAGAGAAACAACTGAGGGTGCATTTGTTGCGCATGAAGTACATGCCAATCATCTATCTTCCTTCATTTTTAAACTTGATATGATGAAAGCGTATGATAGGGTAGATATGAGTTTTTTTAATGAAAGTGTTGGCTAAATTTGGTTTTTGTAGTAAGTGGTGCAAATGGATATTATCTTGTTTTTTAGGAGCCAAATATTCAATGATTATCAATGTAATTCCTTTAGGATTTTTCAGTGCTTCACAAGGTGTAAGACAAGGATGCCCATTATCTCCTTTCCTCTTCATTATTATGGTTGAGGCTTTAAACATGACAATAAAGGAAAACCATAGATTGGGTCGGTAGCAAGGTGTAATTATTCTACATACTACTATTTCAATTACACACAATCTCTTTGTAGATGATACTTTGCTTTACGTGAAAGAAACTATTGCAGAAGCCAGGGAAACAAAAGGGGTTTTGGACTTGTATTCATTAGTATTGGGGTGGAAGATAAATGATAAAAAATATAAGGTTTACGTCTTCAATACTAAGGCATCCATCAGAAGGAAGATTATTCAGATTTTAGGCTCTCAAGAAGCAAAACTTCCATGCACATAATTGGGAATCCCATTCTTTATGGGAGAAAATAAGTCTTCTTATTGGTATAATGTCATAGAAAGGATAAAATCCAGAATCTCTGCATGGAAAGCCCGTTGGTTATCACTATCAGGTCACATCTTGTTAGTCAAGTCTGTCTTAGCAGCAATCCCCAACTACTTTATAACAGTCCTTAAAGCTCCTAAATCAGTTGTTGATTAGATAGAAAAGGTTATTAGGGGTTTTCTATGGAAGGGGAATATGGATGAGGGGAAAAAATCCCTCTAATTTCTTTGGATAGTATGTCTTTTGAAAAGCTTAAAGGTGGAGTTGGAACACACAATATCTCTAAACACAACATGGATTTTGGGGGAAATTGATTTGGAAAATGTACAACAAGCCTGATTCTATGTGGTGTCAAATAATGAGGCAAAGTATTTAGATTCTCAAAATTTGACAAGAATTTTTACAATATCCAATCCTCCAAATGGATTTGCTATGTGGAATTTCATTGTGTCTTGTCAAAAGGTGGTCACATCTTACTTGTCTTGGGAAGTTCATAATGGTGAAGATGTTCATTTTTGGAATGACTCTAGGAATGGTCATCCTCCTTTTAGATTTCAAGATTTACAGTTAGCTATCCCAGTTTTGTCTCACTCATGGGGCACTAGGCTGATTGATTATGTTGATTCGGTAGAATTGGTTTCAGGGAGGGTAAAATGGAAGTAGTTTTCAGAAATGCAAATAACATAAGGTCAAAATGACTTCATGCATAAGGCCCTAGCTGAAAGAGTAGTGTTTTTGTCAAGATCTTTTGATAAGATTGTTTGGGTTCCCTCTAAAGATGGTAACTATTCAATTAAGCAAGGGTATAAAGCAATCCTTAACAGAGATGCTCAAATTCAGTCACAAAGAGCCTTCTCCTTTTGTTGGAATAGTATGGTCTTTCCAAAAGCATGGAGTTTTGCATGGATAGTGAGCTGTGTAAAAGGGTGTTAACAAGTGAAAGACTTAATAAGTAAGGAATTACATAACCCTTTAAATGTGTCTTGGGTGAAGAATTTTTTGAAAATGTTAATCATTTTTTCTTGCAGTGTCAATTTGCTCAAGACTATTGGAAGTTTATGCTTCACAAATTGGGTTTTTTAATTCCATTGCCAAAAACAATTTGGGATCTATTTCAAGCTTGGCCTATGTTATATAAATTCTCCTTTTTTGCATGCATTTGGCGCCTAATTCCAGCTATAGTTCTTTAGGAATTATGGTGGGAGCGTAACAAATTTATTTTTAGAAAGATCTCTTCTTCAGTTCAGAATGTTCAATGTATAATTCAGAAATCAGCTTAAGAAGTAGTTAATGTTTATGTTCAAAATTATAAGAATATAAGTTCTCTCTTCATGGCATGGGATGATAGCATACTAAGGAATTGGAAGGGTATATATCTTCCATTCAAAGGCAGTTTACAACAACCTCACAAGCCCAAAATTGATAGGGGTCAAGTTAAATGGCAACCTCCGATTTCATGTTTTCTCAAGTTGAATTTTGATGGAGCTTTGAAAGGTAATCCGAGAGTTTCTAGGGTGGGGGTCTATATTAGGGATTCACATGGGGTCTTGAAGGAAACCAAGTCAATTACTCTTTCTGCAGGTACAAACAAAATTGCAGAAGCAATGGCGGTTCTTCATTGTCTGCTTCTTGCCAGATAGCTAGGTATCTCTAGAATTCACATAGGAGATTCATTAATAATTATAAACGCATATAAAGAGAGATCATGCTATAATTGGAACCTAAAGTATGTAATGCAAATTTTTTGTGTGAATGGTGGATCTAGACTTGCACAAACATAGACAAACAACACAATATTAGTCAATCATGCAAATCAAACCATCATTCCCCATAAGATTCATTTGAAACATGAAGAACAAGAAATAAAGTAAGAAACACAAATGAAAGCAATCTAAATCCTATTCAAATGTTCAAACTCTCAATCCCATGGGGGAATTGGTGCTATTTTGATGTGGAAAATATCCCTTTCCCAATTCCTTGCAAGCTTTGATGAACTTTGATGATGAACAATGTGATCCTTGATGAAATTCTCAATAACCTAGCTATGGTGATGAAAAACTATGAAAACTTTGATAAAATGATGTTGAATTTGCTCCAAATATGTAGATAGTAATCTTGCATAAAGTTGTGTATCCAAAATTAGTAAAAGAGTCTTCTATTTATAGAAGAGAATGATGGGAGAATGAGCAAAAAGGATGAATGTGGGATAAAACATCAACCAATAGCATAATGGCACTTGTCAACATGTGAGTGGATAGAGGTGGAGCACATTTTGATGAATGTGCACATAAATGCTATTAGGTGGATATTTGAAATTGGAGAAGTGACATGTTGGAGGGAGAAGAAAGGAGAGTTAATGCCACTTGGCTCAAGAAAAATGACGTGTAAGAGGCATTTAATTCCTTGTTGGATGGACAAGTCCTTTTGGGAGGGAGAATTCAAATTTGAAGAATATTCCAACTTGATGCCCTTTTGAATGAAAATGGAAGATTTAATAAATCAATTAAATTAATTTTCTTACACAAGTTACAAAATCTAGAGAATTTGAGGGATTAGTGTTAGGATTAATCATGATTTGAGTAATCTAGATGGAGATTAGTTGATTTGACTTTTTGACTTATATTTTTGGATTTAAATAAATCAAGATGAGAGGAATAATGATTTTAGACTTAATTAAATAAATTTAGATTTATTTAATTAAAAGGGGATGGTGTTAGACTTAAATCAAATAAAGGTTAGTTTATTTAATTTAAAGGAGATGACCTTATAAATTTAATTAAATAGAATGGATTATTTAATTAAAAGAGGGGAATGTGATTAATTAAACAAAATAATTTATTTAATTAATAGGAGATAATGATTTAATCAAATAAAATTGATTTATTTAATTAAAAGATGAAATATGATGAATTTAATCAAATAAAGATTATTCGATTAAATGGTTAGCAAAGGAGATGATTTAGGATGAACTGGTGTTAGTAAATCAGGATTAGGTGCATGGGATCAATCAATATATTTTACGTGTCTACAATTTGGAGGTTGCTTGATAAGTTTGAAGTTTTTCATATATCTCACATTTATAGAGAAGGGAATAGCCTGAAAAATCTCTTGGAAAATTGTGGGTGCCAAAGGAAAATAGTGTCTATTTCTGGTGAGAGTGTCGATGTTGATGCTTTTCCAATGTTAGCTTGTGGCCAATGAAATGTGTGCATAATGTAATGGTGTGGTTGGTGCATTCAAAGTGTAAATATGATCCTTCAACGTTACTTGTTAATGTCAGAGAGACCCTAAAGATCATCCCATTGATAGCCTGAAGACATGCTATATCAGTGTGACCTTGGCTCTTTGGTGGGAGTTTAAGTGGTGTCCATTCGACACAAGAGTTTTCCAGTGATATACTATGCAGGTTTCTGGTTACCTAAGTGGCAACTTATGTCATCGTCTTCATGGGTATGACTGGCCCATCTTTCTTAACTCATTGGTCAGTGAGACTTTAGCATGTCGGTGAGACTCAGGTGATTGTTTCTTTGACATACCAACAATATTCTTCTTTGGTGTGACTTTTTCTTGTCGGCAAGACATTGAATTTTGTCTCCTTGATGGACTGATAATATTCTATATTGGTGTTACTTCAAACTTTCATTGGGAGTCTAAATGGTGTCCGATTGATGCACTGATGGTATGCTTATCGATGGGACTCGGTTAGCTATTTCATGTTCCTTTGATACTCTGATGGTGGGACCAAACTGGAAGGGAGTGAAGGTGAACAATGGCGTGTGTGTGAGACCTCACATAGGAAGGTGAATAAAGTTAGGACACGTGGCTACAAACAATTGGTGTAGGTGTTTCCACTAAGGTTATTCTTCATTGGAGAGACAAAGGAATATTGACAAGAGTTAGACTTAAGTCCCCTTGATGTAGCGATGGTATGTGATGAATATAGATCAATGGCTGAGGATGAAAGTTATTCATCGAAGGGAGTTTAGGACATCGATGAGAGATTTTTGGGTGTCTCATCGATATTGTGATGGAAGTTGAAATACATGATGTGTGTTGTGGGTCATGATAGGTGACGTATGTCAATAGGTGGCAGACACCAATTGGTCGACAAGGCAATTCACATCCTTGTTGTGAATCACGAAGTGGCAAGTTGGCAATGATTGGTATGGTGGACCCGTGCACAATGTTAAGGATTCATCAAAAGGACTTGAGGATATCAATGATAAAGGATTCCCTATCCCATTGACATAGTGATATGCATTGTTCAATTGAGATGAAGCGCTAAAGTTGATCCAACGGTAAAGACCAATGTTAGAAGGCATAAATGAGACATAGGGGCATCAGTAGGAGAATATAGTCTGTCCCCTTGATACTTTGATGTGTGACTTGAGTGATGACGTAGGTGAAGTGTTGGTGACATTCAACTGGCCGATTGGCCTTCTCACGTCCTTCTATCCTAGGTGTTCGACAGGACCTACAAAATTGTCTCATCAATGAACTGGCGAGTTTGTTTCAGTGTGACTAGGTGTCATCAGTGGGACTTTTTCTTGTGTCTCCTCGATTGACCGACAAAATTCCCCTTAATGGGATATTGCTTCTTCGATGGGACTCTCCTCTATGTCTCTTCGATAGACCAATAGACTATTGTTGGACCCAAGCTGTCAGGAGGAAAGCGGTAATTGATACAAACCATGCTGACTCGGCAGTGGGGACCACATGGATCAATACAATGAACATCCAGAGAAGGAAAATGTTGTGTTCCAGGGTCAATACAATTTTCACAATGCTATACTCAAAGCTTAGTTAGTCTAGGCTATGTAGTTTTTTTATCAAGGGCTTCTCAGTGTTTTGCACATAAGGTTTTGGTTAGGGGATGTTGGGTATCTATAGTTATGTGATCTTTTGTATAATCGGGAGTGGTGTAATTACATATGTAATATGGGTTGTTTAGGGTCATGATTAGGGGAAATATGGTTCAGTATAAATGGGAGTTGTGAATTCTCATGTGGAAGCTTTTATGTTTTCAATTCTGGCTAACAAGAGCCAATGTTATTCATTTTCATAAATTTTATTATATTATATTAATACATATACATGCTTCTTTCCTTTCACAAAAAAATAAGAAGAAATATTATAATTATAATGATAAGTGAACAAAAAGTGAAGGTTGATTTATAGTGTATACCAATTATGCAAGTAGAAAAAAATTAGAAAATAGTGTATATTTATTAAGTAATAAATGAGTATTTTTTAATTAATTAATGATCTAAGAGGGGGGGTCATTAAAATCCATTTTTTCATCCTCTACTCTTACACCTAAAATGGATATGCATAATCATATGGTATATGACATGCTTTCCCATCCTTAAGGACTTACTAAATTTTATACCTCAACTCATTTCCAATTTTCTGACCATTTCTAATCCCATTATTTCTTCTACACCACACAACCTTTCCCAACAATTTCCCACCATTATAAGTTACAAAATATAGAGAATTGCATTAATGATTTGAAACATCACCAAATAAGGATTTCACAAGTTAAAAATATATATAGCCCATTTTTATATGCTAGACTAGTAGCTTAACCTTCATTGATGGGATTTAGGGCACCTATTATTACATTATATGAAGCAAGAGGTGATCCATTGATTCACATTCATTCTTTAAAAACTACATACTTATACTACTTTTATGAGGACAAATCACTTGCCAAGTTATTTCCATGAAACTTGAGTGATTATTTTGGAGACGACCAATTCTTTTATTGATAATTTCAAACACAATATTGAGCCTAAAATAATAGTTGACAAAGTAGCACAATATAAACAAGGAAAATATAAGACAATTAATGATTAGGTTCTTTTATTTCAAACCAAGATAACCAAATTGAGTTTCAAATTATCAAAAAATGAACTTCAAGGTTTATTTATCAGAGTTATACTCCTAACACTCAATTTTTTTTTAATACTTATCATGCATTTTCTTAGATATGTTCTAATGTATGCTAATGTGAGCTTTCCTTGTTAGAAAATTATCTATTTAATTATTGTGTCTCTAGCGCTCTTCATCCTGATGAATTATAATGAAATTTAAATTAGAAAATGGTGATAATGAGAGTTTATTTAACAATGCCAAAGAGAGTCATGATCACCATGCAAACATTAAACCAAAAAGATATAGAATTCACTAACTTGGTAGATCATCAACATGTACTATTAAAATAACTTTTACAACAAAAAGAAATCACTTTACCTTCTACCAAACACATTGATACATCTAGATATGTTCTACCACATTTCAAGGTTTTTTTTTCTTTTCTTTTCTATGTTTATCATTGAACACATTAGCATCTTATGAGTAGGTGCATCACACTCAACCATAAATTCAAGTTCTACTTGGAAAAATGATTCAACTACATATTCATGATTAGTAAAGTATATCTGTAATACCCCACATTACAATTCTATTCAAATGAAAACAAATTGTGAGGATTATAGTATAATTATTGTGATAATTAGTATATTTGCATTCTTGAAACTTATAACGATAAACCTAGTACACATTTCATATATGTTACAAATAAAGCTATCAAACATCATGGACATCAAGGAATGATATACAAGTAAACATAAATTGAATAATATCAAGAAAGAGGATATGTAATCCAAGTCACAACATCTAAGTTGGTTATTCCAAAGAAGACATCACAAATGACACTTTTATATACTACTTTTATTTATAAAGTAGCACTTAATTATCACATGTCATCACCATCACTTGTACATCATGGAATTATAGAAGATATTCCTATTAGAGGCATTGATTTGAAACATATATTATTTCATTCCATTAGAATAGATCTATTGCACCTAGTTTTATTGATATTATTACATGTTAATATTTTTTTTAAATTTTTATCACTTTCTTTCTTACCCATACTATGATCACTTTCATTCTAGGCTTTTCACTTGATTTTTTTACTCGGGAGGAAATGTACTATTTCTTAATGCATATTATATATGTATTCATACTTTCTTAGTGGGAGAAAAATGAGGAGCATATTTTCATACATATATTTCATTCATAGCAATCACACACATGAATGCACACATTATCTACTCAATTTTACATTCATGTGTCATGTTTTATTTTTACACAATTTTATTTTCACTTTTCTCACCTCAATTTGTACACATTCCCTTGTAATACAAACAATTTAATGGGGGATATTATTACTAATTCTATTCTTAGTTTATGTGTATTTTCCACATGTTAAGAGCACATGCTTGTTCCAATGATTTAGAGTTTGCAAGCTTTATATTCTTCATATCACTACATTGATGAATTTTATTTCTATTTTGTAATAAATGGTCATTTAGATTTGCATGCATGTATTAAAATGGGGGACAAATGTAGAGGAGAAAAGTGTGTACCTTTATATTTTTACACCACTTTATGTATCTATGTCACCAATGCATGATCCTAACACTTGATTACTCATTTTTGGCACACTCACTCGCTCAACATGTCTAAATATATCTCTATATTATTCTATAACTCAATTTATATAATTATTGATCAAATTTATAGAGCATTTCCCATCGTAGATGGGATTGTATCTAGATAATTCTATTCTCTAGGCTAAGCCATAGTGATGATATTGTCCCTCCAAATTAAAATTTAACCTTTTCCTATATTTAATCTTATAAAATATGAATTTATTACCTATTGAAAAATATATCGAAGGTTTCAAATTGAATATCTAAAGCTTTAGTTAAAGGAATCACCTTATTTTATTATGATAATTGAATACACATCAAAATATCTAATCGATAATTAGGACATGTTTAAAGCATATGTCTCATGTGAGTTAATTTATGTAATATATCTATATCAACATATAAAATCTCTAATATTTTTTTGTTTAATCATTGTTGAGTCAATCACGAGATTGGGCTACCAATAAGGAAGTCAATCATTTTTCCTCCTAGTTATAGCAAGTCTTAATAATGATTTTTATCACAACCTAGTTTTCCTTACACATGTATACATTAAAAATAAAAATTATATAAGTAGTAAAGATTTGTCTCTATCCAAGACACAACCATATCATCAAGACAAAACCATACTAGGTAGATAATGTTGCATGTGTGACCCCATCTCTTAGGTCTTAATGGCTTTAAGATTTTGTCATCAATTCTAATTTTAGACTTCACTTTTTTCTCTCTCATAATGCCACAACACTTGGATTCAACATCATATCAATTCCAAGGTAAACATTAATTTATCTTTATTTATTCAATCTATTTCTATCTTAAATTACTCAATTATTATTTATTAATTTGAACCTTTTTATATCTAAGCCATGAATTATATTGATTTATCCTTTGAATACTTCATTTTGTAAGGTGTATTTATTTTCCCTGCACATCCTAACCCTTTTAAATTCTACAAGGCTAAATTGTACTAACCCTAATTTAAAACATATAATTTTCTCTTTCTTCTAATTTAAAAAATATATAAAAAAATTAACAATGGTCACATAGAAACTAATCCTTGCCATTGCAAAAATTATGAAAGTAGAAATAATAGTAAGTGTTTCTAATAGTTAGATAATTTCATTTCATAATAAATGATTGAGATAGATTCTTTGAGAATGAGTTCACATCGTCACATTAAAAAAATTAAGCATTAATTATAGATAACATAAATATTGTAATATAAATTATAGGGAGTTATAAAGTTACAAACAAATATTTTTAAATTGAACTAATAATGCAATCAAAATGGGTCTTTGAATCGATCTTTATCATTTTTGTCTCAAGTTTCAAGCTATTTTTAAATATCAAAAAATTTAAATGTCAAAGATAATTTTTGCTAATAAAAATATAACAATGGTTTATCACTTTCATGTTTGAATGAAGTGTAAAATTACCATTTATTATTTGATCATTGAATCATTTTAATATTTAAATAAATTAATAAAAAAATTAGTAAGAAAAAATATTATTTGAATGATATAGTGTAATGTTCCATTAATTTTTTTTTATACAATTTTTATTCTATCACTTAGATTACCATGTGGTTTACATAGTTTGAATTCAAACTTTATATGTATAGAACCGTGGTTATTCAAATAGTTTTGAAGATTTATTTCGATAGCCATGTGCAGATTGTAGTTGTCTGTTATGAAATAAAAGATTAAAATTATAGTTCTTTATATTAGAAAATAAAAGTATAAGTTATTCTAGCCAACTAGTGGCACCTTTCTCTCTCTCTCTCTCTCTCTCTCTATCTCTCATGTTGGGCACTATGACTATGTACTTTGAACTAAGAAGCATGAGAATCATGCCTTTGACATTATGAATTTGACGACATTGACATTCTATGGGAGGGGATTGGCCCCTTTCGAAAGGAGATGTTGATAGAACTTTAGAAATCATACAAGATGCATTATTCTTGTAGTTGTAGGTGGGACACTACAAGTGCAATTTTATTGGCTTGCACTTATATTTGTATTAATACATTTAAAAAAACCATAGATTTAGAATACATCCATAAAATAGTATAATTTATTTCTAAATGCTAAATAGGATTCCACCATGAGAGCATGCCAAGATAATTCTAATGTTTGGAACCTAGATGAATTTGACTTGCCTCATGCTACTTCGAGACTATTTTGTTGAAAGGCGCAAGACAACTGAGAGGGGGGGTGAATCAGTTGTCATCAAACTCAATCACAAATTTCAAACACTTATCAATCTTCACAACCACTTTATTCTGTTATTGAGTGTGAACATGAAATTCAAATAACAAAAAGAAAAATCAACACAATGAACACCAAGTTTACGTGGAAAACCCAATAAGGGAAAAACCATAGTGAGGATTAACTCACAATATAAAGTAGTTCCAAAACCGAATACAAAAAAGTGCTCACTGCCCAAGATAGGGCTCACTATCCAGATACAAAAGCTCATTGCTTACAAAGAGGACTCACTCTCCAAACAAGAGGCTCACTACCTACAAAAAGATTACAATACTGAAGTGGCTTCATAGCCAGAATGAACTGGTAAGAGTACACCTATCAAGTGATGATCTAGTTCCTTTAATGCTCACTAAATTGACTTAACACACTTCATAATCTTTGCACTTCTTCTCATTCACAACTTCACCACATGCTTCATCATCCTCAAAAATATCTAACATATATATCTAATTTATCCACAAGCATCAATTAGGTTGACCTAATTAGATGCAACCTTTATTCACTAAAAAGACTAACTGTCGGCTCCAAGTTAGTACAAAAATTCTCCAAAAAATAATCCAAGTGTGTAGCACGTTACAATGTGTTGGTATGGACCTAATATAGGTCACACATATATCCACAACACAAATTAATCCATTACAATATCAACTATACATTAGGTCAGCTAGGGATAGACCTAATAACAAAATGTAATCATTAGAATAATGCCAACTCGTCGTACAAGCACATGAGCACACAAGAATATGAACATATGACCTTTCAACATCCATAAACCATTTCCCAAAACCGCAAGCAACAACAGTCAACTATGGAGGATTGCAGACTAGAATACCAACACCAGTTTATGTTTCCACCAGTCAACACTGTTCCAATCAACATTGTGATACTCATAACCTCTAATATAAAGATAAGCATCATTTGCAATCAAGAACATAGATGTAGATATATGTAGTGAACACCATATATAAACCACAAGGATAGATCTTATCTATACTATATATGCGGACCAAAATACCAGAGGATGTAAATACCAGTTCAGAGTACTAGATCAAACTAACAACCCAAACAACATGGTGACATCAATGCAAACAAAAAGTTTGCACAACTAGGCATTCTTCTTCATTCTTCCAACAATCTCCCCCTTCGTCATTGATGGCAACATGTGCAAAAATGTACAAAACTTCCTATATCACAACATTCTCTCCCTTATCACCAGTAATCTCTCCCCCTTTGACATCAAGGACAAAGGGTGACCAAAAATAGAATGTAAACATATGTAATGTATATACAAAAGAATTCTAACTCCCCATTTTGAGCATTCAGGTGAAAATAATGCTTTTTACATGAAAAATTTTCTTGTACCTTTCTCTCATGGTCGAAAGAATCCTCTTCCAAGAAAACATTGCCAAACCCATTCTTGCACTCATACTATCCAATAAAGACAACAATGTAAATGATGATGTTTGTTCTGAAGACAAACATTTTCATTCACAATCTTCTGCATTAGAAAGTATTCCAGAGAGATGATCCAACTAGACCTCAACAATTTATTTGACCAACTAGAAAGTTTTAACTAGGTCTTCCCTTTGCCTCTGAGCAATCAACAACTCTACTTGCAATTCACTGACTCTTATTCTCTGTTTTCCATTTTTGTCTTTGAAGAAATCAAAACTCTTTCCAATACTATTTATCTCAGATTCAATGGCTTCAATTTCGTTTCTAAAATTATCAATAGCTGCAAGCCACCGAAGACAGTACTTGTAGGTGTTAGACATTTCCTTAATGCATTCTCTTGTCTCACCAATGTGTTTGGATAACTTTTGTTTGGAATTTGCACATCTCTCAATCATAGGTTTGAAATTATGTCCTTCAGGTCCTTCCAACAATATTATTTTTTCAATAACTTCTATAGTTCATCCGGTAATGAGTCAGATGCATTTGAAATTGTAATACCCTTTTTGAGAAAATAATCAATCAACACATCATCAATTTTAAGTCTCTTGATCGAAGAGCATGCACACCACATTTGACCAACCTTTTTCATATCACCTTTATCTAACATCATCCAAATGTCCTCTGGATCAAAGGATTCAAATCCAGAAAAAGATTCTTCTTCATTCTCCTTTTCCTCTGGGATAGTGATGACATATTTTGTGATAATTTTCCTCCTTTTAGATTCCGGAGGGGAACCACTAGTAACAACTTCTAACTCTTTCTTACCAAAAGAGGAACCCTCTTCAAATTGACTAGTCATTGACATACTAGAGTACAAATTCATTTATAGAGATGTGAAATAGACTTTGCATGCAATTGCCTTATCCTCTAAACATTCCAAATACCTAGAAATTTGCTTTCTGACAGGGATACCAGATTCCCACTTAACATTCTCTCTTGCTGGTAGGGAACTCAGAAAGTAAAATACCAAACACATGAGCAAAGATCCAAACCAGAATGGATAACCCTCGACCAAAGACATTCTGACATTCTTAACTAGGTTTTCCATAATTAGACTACACAGATCAAACTGCTTGTTTTCCCTCACCATCATGTGTGCAAGATATGCAACAATAGCCGAAGTAGAACCTTCATGATTTATGAAGTAGATTTTATAAGATATTTCGTAAGTGACATACCTTACTGCAGGATCAATAATGGTATTTATTAGTTCCTGTAGAACCTAAGTAGAACAATAGCCGAAGTAGAACCTTCATGATTTCTGAAGTAGGATGCCAGTAAGTTCCTCCATGTATTTGTATTTCACTATTTTCTTCCCAGAGAGGTCACCAACACTACACAAACCAGTAATAGCTTCAATTTCCTCCTTCGTGATTGGATAGGGTTTGTCCAAAATAATGTTGTTGTCCTTGAATTGACTTAACAGGAACAAGATGGATTCTTTGTCTGCAAACAAGGGAAATTCTCCCCATAAATCCATACCCAATTTTTTTGCGTTCTACAATTCATCTGTCTTCAACCTTAGTTCCATTTCCTTCACCTTCTGATGATCAAACTCTTCCAACTCAACACCCTTCAACTTTAACAAAATATCACCACTCAATCTTCTGTCAATAGATTCCATTGTCATACTTATCTTCTCCAAAACTCCTTATTGCTCAATGGAAACTTCTTTTTTCCTTTCTTCTTTTTGTTCGTAAGCTGAGAGATGAAAAAAAACTTTTGACTTTTATTCCTAATTATTCATAATGATTTCTCCAGATTACCTCATAATCGCTCCAAATCGCTTCAAGATTGCTCTAAGTTGTTTTCTTCAAACTCTTCGATTACACAAGTGATCAAAAAAGACTTATGAATTTTTCTTTATACACCATCATGCTACCCTAATTCGCATTAAATGTGACAAACTTCAAAAAGCTAATGAAACCCTATTTCTCTGCACTGTAAATTGTAAATCACTTTGCAAATGAACATGCCTACAACTTATCTTTCGGTTCCTTTTGAATATCCTCTATCTACTCATCCTCTACAACATATCCCCGTGCCATCATCTAGCATGCTATATATCCAAGGGGTTCTAACAATTTTCTGTTAATGCTCCCCCTAAGACCATGCTAGGTCTAATTACTAGAGGAATTGTCTGCACCAGTTGAGGGCACATACACATCTGGTGTTTCAGGCTCTTCTATCTTCCTCCATATCTTTTCCATTTCTTGCTTAACCTCTTCTTTGTCAATTTCCTTCACTGGTTCATTTTGTTTTACCTGGATCAGACTTCCTTCCCTTTTTACTTCTGTAAAATCTTGAAATATGTTCAGGTTTGTTGTAATTATAGCAAACAAATTTTCTCTGATTTGTTTGACCTCCATTAACCCTTGATTTGCACTGATTTGCTTTGTGTCCAAATTTATTACATATATAACAGTAGCCATCAAAAGATTGATTTAATTTTCCTCCATTAAACCTATTCATCATCACCCAAATAATCATCCTCACATGAGATCTGCATTCAATAGCTCTATGTCCAAATTTATTGCATGCAAAACATTGCCCAGAGAAGGAACTAGAAAACTGATTTATTCTGCTTCTACACTCAGTTGCCTTGTGACCAAATTTGTTGCATGAAAAATAGACACTATTGAAAGATGGGTACCTTTGCGCATTTAGCTATCTGATAGGTGGTCTTCTAGCAAAGTTCCTTGGATTTCTTTTCTAATTTCCTTTATCTTGAGTCTTTTGATTATTCATTTTATTGGTTTTTAAGCTTTCAACTTCTTCCATTCCCAAACCACCTTTGTCTTTACTTGGTTTCTATCCTTCAATCAACTCATTAAGCCTGTCGGAGCTAGATTTGAAATTATCTTCATAGAGTTTTTCTTTCTCCAGATATGCTTTTAGGATTACCACCTCATGTTCCAATCTTGTGCATCCACCAGTCTTGCTTTGCATGGTCATTGTATTTAGACATTCTTCAATAATCTTCTTTTCCTCCACCCACACCTTCAGTTCAGTAGCTTCTTCATTAGCTTATTTTAATTGCTCACACACCTCTCTATGTCTTTCTTTGAATTTCTTCAATTGCTCTTTCAATTTACAGACACATTCATTTGCATCATCTAGATTTTCTTTCAAATCTCTATTTTCACTTTCAGCCTTGTCAAGATCTTCAAGAGCAGCCTAGAGTTCTTATTTGACATCCATTTGATTAATCTTTTAGGATCTTCCTCAAGCTGTTAGGCTTCTTCTTCTAGGAACCAAAGCTTTGATACCAATTATTGAAAGGCACAAGACAATTGAGAGGGGGGAGTGAATAAGTTGTCACCAAACTCAATCACAAATTTCAAACGCTTATCAATCTTCACAACCACTTTATTCTATTATTAAGTGTGAACATGAAATGCAAATAACAGAAAGCAAAATCAACACAATGAACACTAGGTTTACGTGGAAAACCCAATAAGGGAAAAACCATGGGGTATGTGCAGGATCATCATGGAAAAAATAGGCCCTTAAGTGGCAAAAAATTTAGAAAAATCAGAGTTAGGCAACTTGACGTAAAAATTTGAATAAGTTATCTATGCTATTTCAAA
Source organism: Sequoia sempervirens (assembly GCA_007258455.2). Taxonomy (NCBI): domain Eukaryota; kingdom Viridiplantae; phylum Streptophyta; class Pinopsida; order Cupressales; family Cupressaceae; genus Sequoia; species Sequoia sempervirens. Next base: position 352,028,076 of record VDFB02000003.1, read on the forward strand.
AATATGTAAGAATAGAATATGTAGAAAATTGAATGTAGTTTCTAAACTACTAGGTTTATTTAAAAAAAATCTATTTGGTGAAAATTTGAAATTTCAATGGAGTAGTACTTAAATTTCAAGGAAAAATAAAGAAGTAGGTGTCTATCTGACCACCCTAACCACAATAAAATGATAATGCTTTTTATCATATTTTAGATACAAGTAGATGACTCATGTCTCGATGTGATGCACATTTTTATAATTTTTTTCCAAGTAAATAATTAATTATGAATTTTTTATTACAAATTTTAAAAAATATAAAAGCTCGCATGTCTGACCACCTTAACTTGGTCAAAACTTCATGAAATTCAATTTTTGTTTTTTTAATCCTATACTATGCAAAGCATAGAATGTGATGCACATTTTAGATTCAAAAAATATGATACCATTTGAAAGCTATAGATGTTTTTCAATCATCCTATCAATTAGGACTTTAGTCATAATTCAAATAGAAAATGAATAATAATTATTTATTAAATTCAAAGTAAAGCATAATTTATATTGGTGGAAAGTTGAGAATCTCCTTTAAAAACCCTTTTCGTTTAATCAATTTTGGGTAAAAAAAGTCATCATCCACATACCCTAAACATGCCCATCATATCGCCACTTTTTGGTCCATCATGATTCTGCACATGCCCCATGGTGAGGATTAACTCACAATATAAAGTAGTTCCAAAACTGAATACCAAAAAGGGCTCACTACCCAAGATAGGACTCACTGTCTAGATACAAAAGCTCACTGCTTACAAAGAGGACTCACTATCCAAGCAAGAGGCTCACTGCCTACAAAAATATTACAATACTGAAGTGGCTTCACAACTAGAATGAGCTGGTAAGACTACACCTAACAAGTGCTGATCCAGTTCCTTTGATACTCAATAAACTAACTTACCACACTTCATCATCTTTGCACTTCTTCTCATTCGCAACTTCACCACATGCTTCGTCATCCTCAAAGCTATCTAACATATATATCTGATTTATCCACAAACATCAATTAGGTCCTCCTAATTAGATGCAATCTTTATTCACCAAAAAGACTAACCATTGGATCCAAGTTAGTGCAAAACTTCTCCAAAAAATAATCCAAGTGTGTAGCACATTACAATGTGTCGACATGGACCTAAGATAGGTCACACATATATCCACAACACAAATTAATCCATTACAATATCAACTATACATTAGGTTAGCCAGGGAAAGACCTAATAACAAAATGTAATCAACAAAATAATGCCAACTCGCCGTACGAGCACATAAGCACAAAAGAATATGAACATACAACCTTTCAACATCCATAAACCATTTCCCAAAACCACAAGCAACAACAATCAACCGCAGAGGATTGTGGACCAGAATACCAACACTAGTCTGTGTTTCAACTAGTCAACACTGTTCCAATCAACATTGTGATACGAGCATAACCTCTGATATAAAGATAAGCACCATCTGCAATCAGGAACATAGATGTAGATATATGTAGTGAACACCATATATAAACCGCAAGGATAGATCTTATTTGAACTGTATATGCGAACCAAACTACCAAAGGATGTAAACTAGTTCTTCATACCAGTTTAGAGTACCAGATCAAACTAACAACCCAAACAACATGGTGACATCAATGACAACACAAAATTTTCACAACTAGACGCTCTTCTTCATTCTTCCAATATAAATTTTTATGTCATTTTCTTTTTTAATATGTTGTTTAAAGCTATACCTTGCATAAACTATGAGTTGTCTTTTTCTGCCTAGAAACTTTATATATGGTATTATTTCATCAAAAAATAAAAAAATTGTTATTACAATTTATAGCTAACATTATGATTTCTTTTTATTAAATTATGTCAAATATAAATCAAAACATGTGGCATCATTAGGGAGAACTTGAATATGGCATATCTAGCTTGGACACCACAAAAGAGCGCAATAAAATGTAATTTAATGGATCGTCACCACGAGTTAAATTTAATAGCTTCTTTTTTTCCAATATAATGATTTGGTATGTTCTAAATAAAAATTCATAATAAATGATAGAGATAAATATTTGGAGAATAAAAAAATTATTTTGTCAAAATAGGAAAATTAAAATATAAATAATAGAGAATTCTAAAATTACAAATACATTTTAAAATAAATTAATAATATAATTATCAATATAATGTATGAGTTAAGGAGCTCTATAATGAATGGTTCATAAGTCACAATACTTGTTAAAGGCTTTATAAATCGGGCAAGATGGATGACCTCTCAAAAAGTTTTGATACTTCATCGATATGAGCATCACCTATATGAAATGAGTATTAAGTGGGGCATTCATGCTTATTGGAAATGGATTCCTGTAAACCACTACTCACAAAATATGAGTCAATAAGTTTGACTAGAAAAATATACAATTGAAACTTGGTTAAACTTCACATAATAATACAATTACCTATTTTTTGTTATACTCTCTTCTTTGACACATGAACTAATAAGAAAAATATGTCATATAGTGCCTAGTACTTGCCTTGTAATTATGAATTATAAGAAGAATTGAGTACTTATTAATGAAAGTGATTCCTTAGTAGAGCATCTTTGTAAATATATTATTTGCTACTATAAATGAGAATTATAATAGATTTGAAAATCTACCTAGAATTCTATGAGCTCCATGCATCATATTTTTGAATCCATACATTTAATTTTTGCTAGTGATTTGATAGATGAAATTGCATTTCAAATAGAGGTTAGATGCTATTAGATTGCACAAGTAGCACACTATTATAGTAATTGTGCATCATTAATTGTAAACAACTTGAATTATTCATAGTCTTTGCACCAAAGTGATGAAGTGAGATTAAATGATGACACATGATTATAATTAATGCAAGTGTAAAATATTATAGTTGATTTTTGTCTATAGTTAGATTATAAATCGTGGACCAAACACTTCTATGGATTTTTTTTATAAACTTAGATTTGATCAAATACAATATCAAAATGATGAAGTTTTTATAAACTTAGATTTGACCAAATACATTATCAAGGAAACATCATGATCTCTAAACATTTACAAAAGAGATTTTTTTTTTTCTCTTTTGAATTGTGAACTACTTTATAATTGTATTGTCTTGGTATTACTTGATGGAAATAATTAAGATAATGAATAACCAAAAAATAATTTTAAATTTAAAAATAAAACATAGTGGAAAAATATAATTTAAATATTTAAATATCTTATATATTTTTAAATGATATATATATATAGACGTTTAGGAGTTGTATGTAATTGCCATACAAAAAAGATTATTATTATTGATTGTGGAATTATATTGAATTTGGATGTGGGAAATCTAAAACTATACAATTTTATTTGTGAGCAATACTAACAAAATATGAGAGAAATAGGTAACATCATAAACAAAAGAGAAGATTGCCACATTTTCCAACAATTTTTGTTTGTTATATAGATCATGAGAAAAAAGGACACAAGGATTCTAAAGTACTTGTGCTTTTTTTAAAATTAAAGTAATGTTGAGGTCCAATATTGTTTATGTTTTGCCATGTGGCTTAAGTAATTATGATTTTTTAAAAATTAAAGTAATGTTGAGGGCCAATATTGTTTAAGTTTTGCCATGTCACTTAAGTACTTATGATTTTTTTTATATAATTTATTTAAAGTTAAAGTAATATTGAGGGACATTGTGTACTTATGTTTTGTCATGCCACTTAAAATCTTATATAGAAAGGTACTGGTCATAAATTGAACATTGACTAAATATCAATAGATAAGGTAGTATAATACAAAATTATTGTACCGTCTTTTTTTTGTAGTGACTTTTCACACTTTATTTCTGACAAATAATATGAAATGACTAATATAAAAAAGTAAAGGTTATAATATTTCAGTACATCTATTTACATAAAGATTGCAATGAGAAAAAAAATTGAACAACCATTCAAAAAATTTAACATTCAAAATTAAATTAATTAAAAAAATTCAAACATGTAATTAGCTGATTTTTTTTATTGTATTTAATAACATTAAATTTTTTTGTAGAAAATTCTGACAAACTTGCAATTTAACAATTGACAAATTAATTGAAAAATCTTACAATTTGATCATAATATCTGCTTGGAGTTTCTGAATTTAACCATGTACTTATGTTTCCATCAATAATTTGGAATTATTATCCAAAATGTTGATGGAACATATGGTCTGAAACGTCAATGGAAAATATGATCCACAACGTTGATGAAAAGTATGATCTGAAACGTCAATAGAAAATATAATCCACACGTCGATGAAAAGATACATGATCAAATTCAGAAACCCAAATTGATATTATAATGTTCACTGTCAAATTTTCTACCAAAAATAACTCCAAACTACTATAATGAATTGTCAAAATTTTGTCTCTGCCTATAATATCTACCATGACAAATACAGATATCTACCATATTATAGAATGTTGCTTTCCTACAACAATTGGTAATGTCGACCACTTTCTTCATACACGTTTCCTTTAATGGCGGCCATTTCTGCAATGCCACGTAAATTATTTTTAAGCACGTGAGCATTTTTAGACACTCCAGTTTCATACATAAAAGTTAACAAAGTTGTGTTGTCCAGAACCCATACAGCTGTTTTAATATTGTTTATTCATTCACATCTGCTCCAAATACTTATACAGACATTTATTTGACTTTGTATTAACTATTCACAGGGTAGACTTCCTATTCTTATGCTTATCTAGTTTGTAGACTTGTAACGTATGAAAGATGCTTATCTAAGCCTGATACCAGACCAGCCACTTTCTTGATTGCTGTTATGGGAGGAGGAGGAGGACCCACACTGCAAGCTTTGAGAATTTCAAAGTTTTAATCTTGTAAGTCTTTTGGGTGACACTGTTTAACTTAAAATATTACTTTAGTCTTGTTGAACAGCTGGTCTAGATTTTGGCTTAGGATTCAAAGAATCCAAAATTGTCACAAAATTGACTGTTGTTTCAAATCTTCCAGAAGAGTTTTTGTGTCACGCATTATAGAAGTTTTTGCATGTGGGTAATGGAAACTTTTTAAAAAGATGAATATGGATGTCTTTGTTTCCATGAGCCATTAGACTAATGTTCCGTTGATTATGTTTGCATTCCCACCTACAAGGTTGGAAATGGTCCAGTCTTCCCCACAAGACCCTGGTAGTGGAGATGTTAAACAAATGTTGTCTAGATTGCGTGGGAAAGATGTTAACTTGTTTAGGAAATGGGGATGAAGTTGCACTCATGATGTCTATGTGCCAAAAGGTCAAAGTTCCATTGGAATTGGGCAAGCTCTCCAAGGAAATCTAAGTTTCTCTTCCTTGTGGGTTGGTTTACTTTGGCTTTAGATTTGTGGGGATTAATAGCCTGGTTGGGTTTAATTGAAAAGTTGCCCAAAATTGTGTTTTGCAGAGGCTTGGATCTGGGCTGCTCTGGACTCATTTTGGAAACAGTTTATTGAGATGATGGAGGTCAGTAGCAGCAGCGATAGCATGGAGGGGATTGAAGGTTTTCAAGGTATTAGTAGTAATGCAATGGAAGAGATGAAGGATAGTTATGACATGAATTACAGCAGAATGTTATCTTCTTCAGGTTCCATGAATTGGTTTTGCTTAACTGAAGAATTTATAGAGGCATCCCCAAGTGAGTGTGCAGCATATGAGCAATATCTGAATCTCTCAGAGCTTACTGCAAAGTGGAAATTCAGGGAATGGCATGATTGGCCTGCAGAGCTGCTGGTAAAACCGGCCTTGCAGTCACTGGAAATGACTTTTGGGTTAATTTCGTCAGTCCTGTGTGACATAAGGCCTTACATTGACAAAGAAGAGTGGAAAAGAAGGCTTGAATCCTTAACTGCTTCTCAGATTGAATTAATATCAGTGATTTGTGAAGGTGATAAAGATGCCCCCATAGTTCAACTGTCTGTAAGTGATGGTTTTATTGCTACCAAAGTTGCCCAAGAAGTATGGCAGAGGCCTGGGGCTTTACCTCTGGTTAGCAGAGTAAGTCAAGAGAGTTTACTACCTCGATTGGGAACATGGAAAAGGGCTGAACATATGGTTTCTAGAATATGGCTTGTAATTGAAGCTCATATGCAGAGAGCTCCTTTTACGTTAGGCCTTGGGGAACCAAATCTTTCAGGCAAGCCTATTCTTGAATATGATAAGATCTGTAAGCCAAGCTATCTGTATTCCTTCAAGCAATCCTCACAGTTCCACAATGCAGAGGATCACACGCTTTGCACCGTCCATCAGATCTTTGAGGCCTGGTTGTTTGTAGCCCAACAGTTGTTGAAGAGAATACATCAAAGGATAGACCATGACGATTCAATAGGAGCATCCAAAGACTGCTGGACAATTGAAAGGATTTGGAAATTGCTTACAGACATTCAGAATCTGTTTCTGTTGGTGGATCCAGATGACTTTCTTTGCCTTAAACACCAATTATCCTTCAACAGGGATACTAGCTCTAGTACCTCCAAAGGTGCATACTGCCTTAAATCTATTGCTCTGAGAAGCCTTACAGATGCATGCAAGGAACTAAGAAATCTTGTGCCAAAAGTTATGGGTGTTGAGGCTGATCCAAAGGGTGGACCTAGGCTTCAAGAAGCAGTCTTGGACTTGTTTCATTCTCATAGACACACAAGAAGAGAAAGCCCAAATGCTGAAACTTCATGTGGGACTATTCATCTTTTACTGGCCTTCCAGGGAATTGAAGCTGCACTAAAGAGATTTTTCTTCTCATATCAGCAGTTGGTAATTGCAGTCATGAGCAGTGCTGAAATGAATCGAACAACGTATTTAGGTGCATCTGATGCTCTCACTCAGATATATTCCGAGCCTCCTTTTTTCCCAAGTGTGGATGCTGCCAAGATATTCCTAAGTGACTTATGGAAGCACAGTACTACAGCCATGGTGGAAGGCTTGCAAAACCCTGTGGGGAAACCAGATGAAGCGACAAGAAAGCATGGACCTCTATATGTAGTTCCTTGAACAAACACTGAATAGCTTTTGATTAGCTATACAGATGACTTACAATTTAAATTTAGTTTTTGGATCTGACTATTCAATATTAATTTGAAATAGAGATTTTGTTTTCTCTACCTGCAGGGATTTAATCAGATGCTTGTTTGAGTTATCTGTGTTACAGGTTATGGTGGTTTATCCAAGCACTAAGTCCGTATATAGTACGTATTTTTTTAACCATCATAGATTAATACTGATTTCTCTAAATGGGTTTGATCTTAAACACTTTGTTACAATATAGAAATTTTCAAGATGTTGCAGACAAACCATCCCTGTGATCTTCTCTTTGTTCTGCTGCATAAATTATTGATCTTGGCAAGGGAAGACTAGGGATGACAGTAGGGTAATACAAATGTTGTTTCATTTTCTTACATAATGGGGTAATACAAGCGTTGTTTCCCTTAATTTAAAAAAAAATCGAAAACAGAGCAGATTACATATAATAAGAGTATGCAGCAAAACCAGCTGTGTGAGATTGATGTCCAAAACTAAAATACAAAACAATATTATAATATAATAGCTGTTGAAAAAATGTTACAGCAGTAACAAATAGATCAAAAGACTATAAAGGACAACTTCAAAGGAGCTGTAGAAGACTTCAACACAAGACATAATGCAGCAGCTACTGTACTAGTTTCACAAAATCATACCAAATCTAGATATTTTACACGGCCTACCTTTTTTCTTAATATTATTCCTTGTACAATATATGTGACATTTTATGGAGGGCACTTCTATGCCAGCAGAATGCACGTTTGACTGTATTTATTAATTAATAAATACAGCCAAATGTGTATTCTGATGGCTGCATATACAGTACGCTTATGGAGTGTTGTAATCTGTTGTACAATGTTGTGTATTTGGAGATTTTTTATTTATTAAACTGTTTATTCTTTAGGGTTGAGTAGGAAATGACTTTATGACAAGTTAATAGATTTTGAGTAGGAAACCATTTTCTTATAGATGCGTGTGAGGCATTGAGTGATATGATTTATTTTCATATACTTCATATTGAATACTTATTTTTATTTTCTTCTAGATTTGTTGGAGTTGCATTTGCTTCTTATTGTACTTTTTCAATTCTATGACCCAACTTTTTTTTATATTGAACACAGCTGAAGTACAATAAAAAGAATAGCAGTCCACAGAGGAGCTGTGCAAGGAAAGAGTAATCAACAGTAACAATACAAGGAACAGCCCCGAGAGTACTGAAAAAACCACTGACAATAACAATACTTTACTAACAAGGAATGAACTGAAATTTTTTAGAAAAAAACATCAAAACTCGGGAGTAAAATCTGCAACAACAGTCTTGTAGAGATATGCAAGAGCCATACTATAATCTTATCGATAACCAACAAGCCAATCATGGAACAAACTCTAGAAATAGTAAAGCTGATGCACAAATCATATCCTAAATTTGAATAGGCTTTGGAGTTGTCTAGAACACTGTATATCACCTTCATGGAGTTGTAAAGTTTGAAGTTTAATCTCTTCCAAATGCTTACTGTACTTGGCATCTTCCTTGGGGACCCCCTTCAACTAAGAACATAAAGAAACAAATTATAACAGGATGCCAAAGTAAAAATTTAGCATTTCTACTTCTTGATGAGCAATACGATTTGAAAACATTGACAAGCATCTATTTTTCCATACATTAAATAAAATAGTCTATCTCATAGTAT
>VDFB02000003.1:352036947-352129159 GCA_007258455.2 Sequoia sempervirens
TAATCTGTTGTACAATGTTGTGTATTTGGAGATTTTTTATTTATTAAATTGTTTATTCTTTAGGGTTGAGTAGGAAGTGACTTTATGACAAGTTTATAGATTTTGAGTAGGAAACCATTTTCTTATAGATGCCTGTGAGGCATTGAGTGATATGATTTATTTTCATATACTTCATATTGAATACTTACTTTTATTTTCTTCTAGATTTGTTGGAGTTGCATTTGCTTCTTATTGTACTTTTTGAATTCTATGACCCAACTTTTTTTTATATTTAACACAGCTGAAGTACAATAGAAAGAATAGCAGTCCACAGAGGAGCTGTGCAAGGAAAGAGTAATCAACAGTAACAATACAAGGAACAGCCCCGAGAGTACTGAAAAAACCACTGACAATAACAATACTTTACTAACAAGGAATGAACTGAATTTTTAGAAAAAAACATCAAAAATCGGGAGTAAAATCTGCAACAATAGTCTTGTAGAGATATACAAGAGCCATACTATCATCCTGTCGATAACCAACAAGCCAATCATGGAACAAACTCTAGAAATAGTAAAGCTGATGCACAAATCATATCCTAAATTTGAATAGGCTTCGGAGTTGTCTAGAACACCAGATATGACCTTCATGAAGTTGCAAAATTTGAAGTTTTATCTCTTCCAAATGCTTACTGTACTTGACATCTTCCTTGGAGACCCCCTTCAACTAAGAACATAGAGAAAAAAATTATAACAAAATGTCAAAGTAAAAGTTTAGCATTTCTACTTCTTAATGAACAATATGATTTGAAAACATTGACAAGCATCTATTTTTCCATACAATAAATAAAATAGTCTATCTCATAGTATTCCATTTTTTTGCCCCTAAACAATCCAAAAAAATATGTTTTAAGCTTTCATATGCTAACAATAAGGGCATTTAGCTGGTTGAACCGTCAAATGTTTCAATTTGTCCTCCACAAGAAGGTTATAATGTAGGATTTTCCAAGCCAATAGTTGAGCATTTGCCTCAGCTTTAGACCTCCAAACTTGACCTCTCAATTTTTTTTCTTCTTTTCATGAAATCTACAACTCCATTTTATGTTAAGCCTTGGGTTTAGTGACATATTTAGAAGGAGCTTCAAATAGATCTTTTTTAAAGGGAAGAAAAAAATTATACTTGGCAAGTCACAACTAGTCTTTGAAGAAATTACATTGTAAAGGAGTGCATAGCTTCATAAGTAAATCCTTAGGAACCAACGATATGAAAAATATCACAAACCCCTTGGACCTATTGTTTAAACTAAATGAGATTTGGAGTTTTTTTAGTTAGCCCAATCAAGGGTATTGAAATCCCAAATATCACCAAAGTATCGCACACCTTTTTTGAATAGATAATGAGCTTACTTTGGGAAAGAAATATCTAGTGGTTGGTCATGATATTGAACACACCTATTGCACCAAATAGGAGAAGTCACAAAACTAAAACCATGTTGCAAGAATCCTTCTTCCGGTTTAAGAATTTACAAACTTGTTGCTAAGCCTTCTAAATGGATTGTAATAGAAATGATACTTTTATATGAAAGAAAGGGGCAAGCAGATTTTTTTCCAATCACTTCACACCTTGCCATTTGCCATTGATAGTAGCAATATTAATACAACGATGAACTTGAATTTTCCATTGTTGTTCTTTTCACACAAGTCTAGTTATCCATTTAGCTAATAAAAATGTACTTTGTGTCTTGAGATCCAAAGGACCCAATCCACCTTTTTCGTCCTAGAGAGTCCACAAGAATTGATAAACGTTTTGTTTAAGTCCTCATATACATTCTTGGAGGGCATCTAGTATGAAGAGTAGTATATATGAGAATTTAGAAATATCTAATTCATAATTTGAATCATGCCAACTAATGATATATATTTTTTCCCCAAGTACAAATTTTGTTTTTCAATTTGGTTATGAACCAATTCCACATATCAAAAAGAGTAACACCCAATCCAAAGGGAATACCTAGCTACTAGGTAATATGTCAATGTTTGATTTGCTTCCATTAGTTATGAATTTGTGTGAACCCCAATCTAGATACTTGCAAAACAAAGACAACAAACACCTCAAGTTAGATTTTGCAAGCATAAACTAGGATTCCCCATGAAATCCATTTACAAACTCAAAATAGGAAAGAAAACAATGAAGAAAAAAATAAAAATAATGAAATAGATTGAATCCTAATTTAAATGTGCAAACTCATAATCCCATGGGGGAATTGGTGCCAATTTGATGTGAAAATTGGCCCTTTCCCAATTCCTAAGATACAAGCTTTGATGTGTTGATGAGATTGATCCACTTTGTTGATGAAAGATGAGAGCTCCAAGCCAAAAATCTGCAAAACCTAACTAAGAACTCAATGATAATGGATGAAATTTGAAAGATATTTGAGCATAATAACTTTGCATGAATTGTGGATGATCAAATGAGGATATGAGCTCTTTATTTATAGATGAGATTGAAGGATGAATGTCCAAATTTGAGCAATGTAAGGACTAACATTCATCCAATGGCAAGGTGCCACTTGTCAATCTATGAATAGATGGAGGATGTGCAAGATTTGAGAAATGTGCCAATAAATGCATAAATTTGAATTTCAAATTTGTTGAAATGACATGGAAGAGGGAAGGGAAAATGCAATAAATGCCACTTGGCTCAAGGAAAAGGACATGTAAGATGAAGTTATTGCCTTGTTGGATGTACATGTTGACTTGGAATTTTTGAATTCAAATTGAGAGAATATTCCAAAAGATGCCTTGTGAGAAAATAGAGATTTAATAAATGAATTAAATCTATTTTTATGTGCAACTTGCATTATCTAGAGAATGGGACATGAGATGAGATTAAATTAATTAAGGGTTAATTAATTTAATGAGAGAGGATAGATGATGTGACCTATTTGACTCAAATTTATGGATTTATTTAAAATCAAATAAAAGAGGAATATGATAAGAGAATAATTAAATAAGTATTTTGATTTATTTAATTAAAGGAGATGGTGTTAGATTAAATTAAATAAATCAAATAAGGTTCTAATTTATTTAATTTAATGGATAGACTTTAGAGATTTAATCAAATAAATTGATTATTTAATTAAATAGGGATAATTAGATTAGATGGATTGATTTAATTAACAAAAGAGATTGACTTAATTAGATAAAATGATTCATTCAATTAAGAGAGGAATATTGGCGAATTTAATCAAATAAGGAGATTTGATTAAATGATTAGACTGAAGGATGATTCAGGATGAAGTGGTGTTAGTAAGTCGGGATCAGCTGCACAATGTCAATCGATATATTTTACATGTCTACAGAACCCATTGCATAACCAAATCATATTAGATCATAAATTTTTTAGTTTTATGGTGTGTTAACTTTGATCTTGAAATAGAGTAATTATAAGAGTTTAGAACCTCAAAAACATTAATAATTTTTTATTCATAATTTTGAGTGAAGGGCATTATTGTCATCAACAAAATATGAATTAAGAACTACCACATTGTTGGGGATGGATATACCTTTAATCAAATTCATTGATTGAAATTTTGTACCGGGTAATTGAGTGCATTAGCAACAAGAACACAGAGGAATGGTGATAAGTGACAACCTTGTCTGATAGAGAATTTTAGAGGAAATGGATTAGATAAGGAATTATTACTAACCAATTGGGCATTAGCATCTTTAAATAACATTTGTACATCCTTACACATCTTGTGACCAAAATCCAACCATTCCGACATCTTGATGATAAAACTCCACCACATTTTGTAATAAGCTTTATTGAAATCTAGCTTAACAAAAAATGCATTTTTTCCTAATTGTTACACCCATTCACTAGTTTTCTATGCCAAAATTTAGTTAAAAATAATAAATCTTCCACCATGGAACCATGTATGTTAAGGTCTACTATCTCTTTTGCCACCAATTTGATCCTTGTAGCTAAAACTTTATAAATTTTTTTTGAAGGTTTTAAGAGAAATAATAGGATGTCATTTAGAGATAAAGTATGTATTCTTTCCTTTTACAAGAATCTTGATTAGGAATTTATTAATATTAGGCTCTAATGAACCTTGCTTCAAAATCTCCAAGTATAAGAGATACAAATATTCTCGGTTAGTTTGTTGTCATGCATTTCTCGGTATAATGCAACTGAAATCCCATCAATCCCAAGAGTTTTATTATGGGCCATTGAAAACACGACACTCTCCAAGTCTTCAATAGATAGAACATGGTCTAAACACTAATTGTATTCAAAATACACATTCTTTGGTATGTGGTCTTTGATAATATCTTCCAATATTAATTATGTGTCTTTCCAATGAGGACCCACTCTAAAAATCTTCTCATAAAAGTTCTAAAACATAAATTTAATATCTTCTAAGTTTGTATAAACCTACCTAGGTTCATCTTGGATTTCTAAAATACACTCCTTTTTATGTTTATAATTTAGATAATTGAAGAAGTATTTGGAACCTCTATTTCCATGCTTATTCCAATGTAACCTAGCCTTGATTTTAGCTCCTTGATCATTATATATGTAAATTTTACAAAATTGGGCTTCAATAGAAGCTATAAAAGTTTGAATGATAATATTGTTGGGGTTTGAATTAAGCAATTTCTATTGAGTTCTAGCTTCCCTTGAAAGGAATTTTTTTACATTTTTTTCCAAGCCAATCTTTTACAAAAAGACCATAAGAAATTACCACAATGAGAAAGAGCATAGTGCCACCAATCCCTATAAGAATCCCCTTCTTTTGGATTGGGAATAGAGTTCCAAATGCCAACTAATGTAGCAATGTTGAAAGGAAAGCCGAGTGCAGAAATGCTTCCCTAATGCAAATCAATCAGGAGAGGGTTGCAAAACTTTGTTTCAAATCCTTTTAACTTTTACAGTTTTCATTTAAGAATGCACATGCAATTAAGTTATTTCAGATTTAAAGCACCAAACCACACAAAACATAAATTTACATGGAAAAACCCTTTCGAGAAAAAACCCACACACCAAAGCATGGATCAATTGTATTACTGTACCAAACTATTACAATACAATATTCAAAGTCTATGCTCTTGCAGGTGTTGATTCACTGTGATACAAGTTCTAGAGTGAATCTGACAACATAACAACACTTCATGAATTGCAATCTCTCAACATACAAAAAATGAACTAAGGAACCAATATATCCTTCTCATACATGGGAGTTGAACATTTCCATGTGTCAAACTCCCAGTCTTTGCATGCATCCAAATTGAAACCAAAAAATGCATGAGTATCAAGTAATCTAATTAGTAACCTATCAAACATGCACGTACATGCACCAACATGCAAAAATATGCAAGAACATGCAAGGATTGCAACTCCAAAAAATCAAGCAACCCCACATGCTAGGTGTCCCATAGAGAAAATCAAGTCAACTACCAATTTAGAACTCAATCTTGATGCCTAGTCACTCTCACTGACAACTCAACCTATGTTAAGAAACTTTCCCTTCCAAGCTTTAGCCAACAGGTCAACTATTAGATGCACAGGACAACTGAGAGGGGGGGTGAATCAATTGTATACTTTAAAACTGTTGAAATCCTTACAACATGAGCATGAAGTATGGATGGTTGTGTTGGTTATGTTGTCATTGATGTGAACATGGTAATAACTACATGATGATGACTAAATAGGAAGCTTTCTTTGTTTACCAGAACTTGTTCTTTTCCAGTAACACTCCTTTGTGATGGATCAATATGTTGGCATTTGAGTCCAAAACTCATCGCAAGATCTGATATGACTCTAATCTCCTAACCATGTTTTGTTGAATCATTCAGACTACTTTTTCTTGGATCTTGAGACGTTATTTTGTCTATGAACAAAAAGTTATCTCTGACAGAGTTCAACTCTGTATCCTACTATTGTTTTGTGTAAGGTGTACTGTGTGGTGATGAGTGCTCAAAATGACACTTTAATTGATCATTTTATGTTTACAAAGACTTTATTATGTTGTTAATTAACTATGTTGGCTATAGATTATATACTTATATGTTTGCTTGTTTTATTTTATATTTAACTAATTTGAGGATATATTAGAAATGATATTTTGCATTAAATGTGTTTCTTTTTAATGATGTTAATGATGGAATGATTATGCAATTTGAAATCTTTTTTTTTCATAATAGCATCCTATCTTTGAGGATTTTGTTCGGTTGATTAAATGCTTACTTCATGAGGTGGACTTGTTAAACTCTCTATTTAACAAACTTGGAATTTGTTGTGCTCCTAATCACTCCACCTGGATCCTGATTTATCAATTCTGAATTGACTTCTTCATTCAGTTTGGAAACTTCCTGTTCAACTATTATGTGGCAGATTTCTTTATGATACTTTCAGTTATGTTTAGTTTTAGTTTTTCCGCTTTGTATCTTGGCGGGTAGCGCCATGATTTTGAATTCAAATAAGTGGATATTCCTATAAATATCCATCCTTAGATTTAGTCCAGAGTTAGATAATCTTTTACTTAAGCATTGTAATGTTTGTAATACGTACTTTTGTTCTACTCGCCTATTTGGGACAATTTGAATGCAAATAAGGAGTTAATTCGAATCTCGGTGTTTAAGGTCCCACCATAGGAAGAGTAGGGCCCACTTAACTAAAGGAGATGGCCTTGTGTTATGTTCTTTGATTCAGTTAATTTATGTTTAATTTATATCAATTGGAAAGTTAGGAATGTTGATACCTGTTTAATCATTGTTAGTGACTGGAATTATTTATAATCTTAGATTAAGTTCATTGTGTTCTCAAGGTAGTTCATTACGCTTTACTAAAGATTAGCATTCATTTGTTTAATGTAGATTTAATTGTTGTTCATAGGAATTATACTTAATAATTATTTTCAAATGCATGTAGTTTTAATGGGAGAGATAACAATGACTTATGGGAAGATAAAACTGAAGCTTGTTTGGAATTCATTCATGGAATTTAGTGTTACTATTTTCTAGATTAATATTTATTTTCTTGCAAATGTAAATAGATTCCCTTTTGCAAACATGAATAGATTCTCTTTTCAAGTAAATTTCAATTATGAATTTTAGATTAAGAGTGAATTTGGTTTTAGCTTAATTCTTCCATGAATCAATTACAAATAAGTTAGGTGAAGTCTGAACTAAGTTATTTGAGTTTGAATAAGCATTAGTTAAGAAACAAGTTAGGGTTAAGTCCTTAGAATTAGTTAGAAACTAGTTGTTAAGTTCCACTCCTGAGAGCTCTTGAAAGCTCTTGAAGGAGTCAGACCGAAACCAAAAATCACTGTTATAGTGCAAAACCCCACAATTTGTGGAAACATCCTTATCACATATAGCTCTAAGGCACACCTGGTTCGATAATTAAAAGATTAAATGATACAAGAAATGACATCAACGACCTTGGCCATCATTTTTGGCGCCGTCCCCGGGGATTAAAAGATTTAGCTGTTTAAGTTTGAAGCCTTAGTGTTGATAAGGAAGACAATTTAGATTGTGGATGAGACGAGTTAGAGACCCTCTAGGAAGATTTCTTCCACAAAATATTGATTTTGATCAAGAACAACAAGTTCAACAACATCAGATTGAAAATCAACAGGTGAATCAAGAACATTATCAAGAAGAAATGGGTGACCAACCAGGAAATGATCGCCCACCAAATAATAGGACCTTTCCCTATCCTATTAATCTAAATAGAAGGGATGATGAGCCTCCTATGAAGAACATTTCACCTTCTATTTTACCTACCTTTAGAGGAAAAGCTTATGTGGATCTTGACCAATTTCTCTTTGAGTTTAAGGTTTTATGTTAGACCTATGACTATACAACTGATAACCAGAAGTTAAAATTATTTCCTTCTACCTTGAAAGAGTCAGCTTTATGTTGGTTCATGGGTTTAGGTGCAGGAACAATCTCAACTTGGCAGGAAATGGAAACTGAGTTTTTGGATAAATATCAAGATTACTGTTGAGTAAGAGATAAGAGAGAGGAGTTGTTTTGAATGAGGCAATTGGAAGATGAAAGCCTGGAAGATTATGCTGAGATTTTAGTTTATGCATAATAGGTGTGGTAATGGTTTGGATAATGAGATTAGTAAGACAATTTTTCTAAAAGGAATTGATGATGAGTCTAGAGAATCTTTGAATCTTATGGGGAAAGGAGACATTAATAAGCTTTCTTTAGAAGAAATTATTGAGCTATGTAGAAAATACTCGAGGACTAGAGTATGGACTAGAAACTCCCAAAGAAACAAAGTTCTCACTCATGATGTATCTCAAGTAATGGAAGAAATTACAAATTTGAAAACTAATTTACTCCTTCATCTCAACATGCAAGGAGATAAGAAGACTACTGAACATTTATCCATTTATTGTTCCAAATGTAGGGGAAAACATCTTTTGAGAGAGTGTCCATTAAATCAAATTGACTTTGTGAAATTTGTGAGAAACATCATGCAACAAGTTCTTGTAGCCTCTTACTTGGAATTAAGAATCATTTAAAGAAACAACCCGAAGTAGAGGAGGAACTTAATTATGTTGGGAAGAGATCCTAGAATACAAGGTATAATTCTAATCAAGGGCAATATGGTCCTAGAGCTAATTGGAATCGGAACCCTTGACAAAATCCAAATCAATGGACTCCTCCTTACCAATCACAACCACCACCTACATTTTGGGGTCAACCCGAATGGATGAATCCTCAGTGGAATCAACCATAGTGGCAATCAAATTAGTCACAATGGCAGCTGAATCAACCATAGTGGCACCAAAATCAAACAAAATTTCAACTATGGAAAAATCAGGGACCGAGGCGTCCTTGGGGACAGTCAGCTCCATTAGTCACTGGTCCTAATCCTGGTAGTGAAAAAGTAAACCAACCTCAATTACTGACTCAACTTGTTTCAAATCCAAAGAACAATTGTACTGATGCCAATCCTCCTACTTTGAATGTGATAGATGCCAATGATATTCAATTAAGGAACTGGAATGTTCCATCTATACCAAATGTTAAAGATCAGGAAAGTGAGAAAGAAAAAGAGTATTCCAAGGGAAACCAAAACTCTGATGATGTACAAAAGGTTAAATAGGCACCTTATCCTAAGCATTTGAAAAAAAAACAAGTAGCTCTTGACAACTCCCAACCAAATTATATGAATGTGGTAGATTCTCAACTTCTTAGTGAGCTGAAAAAGATCAATATTGAGATACCATTATTATAGGCCATTAAAGACATACCAGAAATAAATCAGTTAGTTAAGTCTCTTTGTATGAAAATGCCAAGTAGGAAAAAGAAATTACCTCCTACAATACATATAGGGACTAAACTCACTGATGTTTTTTCAGGAATATTACTACCTCAAAAATACAATGATCCTGGTAGTCTTGTGATAACTTTGAGTATTGGAGGAATTGAGCTAACCAATGTACTAATTGATTTAGGAGTAGCTATCAATGTTATCACATCAGCCACTATTGAAATGTTGTGTATGACAAGTGTTCAACCCACAACAACTATTCTACAGTTGGAAAATCAATCGACTACTAAACCTGAAGGTGTTATTGAAGACATCATGGTTACTATTGATACATGGGATTATCCAGTCAATTTTTTAGTTCTTAAAGCTAGAAAGAAGAATTCCAGTTATCCAATTATCTCAGGAAGACCATGGTTGGTTACTATAGCATCATTGATAGATTGCAGGTCGAGAAGTATGATCATTTCTAATGGTCATATATAAAAGGAGTTGTCACTTTTTCCTCCAACTCAACCATTATTTCAGCTTAAAACTCAACTTTGGGTTGATGAGGACATTGATTCAAAAGGAGATGGCATTGTAGAATTGGCTATGGTTACTTTGGTATAACATGTCGAGGAATATGAAGAACAAGATCTTAATTATGAAGAGACCGGTCAAGAAAAATAGAAGAAGAATTGTCAAGGAATGTTACACCAGAAAAATTCACACACATTTCCCTTAAACACATGTTGGAGATCCACTTGATTCTAATAATAAGACCAAAGAAATAATAGTAGCAGGGGATAAGCCTCTTTTCATTAATTCGTCCTTGTCTTCTTCACAAGAAAAGGAATTGAAGCAAATCTTGGAAAATAATTCTAAAGCATTTTCTTGGGAATACAAAGACATGAGAGGACTTAACCCATCTATTTGTACTCATCATATTTATACTGAAGATGTTAAACTAGTAAGGCAAGGTCAAAGAAGGATCAATCCTGCTCTTCAAGATATTGTAAAACAAGAGATATAAAAATTGCTGAAAGTAGGGTTTGTTTATCCAATATCTATTAGTCAATGGGTTTCTCCATTGGTTATTGTTCCCAAGAAAAATGGAAAATGGTGTGTATGTGTGGACTATAGATAATTAAATGAAGCCACTAAAAAATATCATTTTCCTTTGCCATTTATTGATCAAGTACTTGATAACCTAGTTGGTAGTAGTTATTTCTCTTTCCTAGATGGCTTTAGTGGTTATAATAAGATCCAAGTGGCTCCTAAAGACTAGGATAAAACTACCTTCACATGTCCTCGGGGAACGTATGCTTATACAATTCTACCATTTGGACTGTGCAATGCACCAACCACTTTTCAGAGAGCTGTCCTGGCAATTTTTACAGATTTAACTACATCATGTGTGGAAGTATATATGGATGATTTCAAAGTTCATGCACAAACATTTGAAGAAGCACTTGAGAGTTTGAATAAGGTTTTCCAAATATGTAAGGATCTTAGGTTGTCTTTGAATCATGAAAAGAGTTCCCTCATGATGTCAAAAGGGATTGTTTTGGGACATCACATTTCAAAAGAGGGGATAAAATTTGACCCCAAGAAAGTAGAAATTATTCAAAAGATTGAGATCCCTAAAAGTCAAAATGAAGTTCATAGTTTTCTTGGGCATGCTAGTTACTACAAAAGATTCATTGAAGGGTTTATTAAAATTTTTGAACCTTTGTTTACATTGCTCAAGAAGGATGTGGAGTTTGTATGCACAAGTGATTGTCAAAATTTGTTTGAAATAATTAAACATGCTTTAACTACTGCTCCAATTATCAAAATACCTATTTGGGGAGCTCCATTTGATATACATACTGATGCATCCAACTTTGCTATTGGTGCAGTCTTAGGACATAAAGATGAGAATGAAGCAATGCATGCTATCTACTATATCATTAAAAATCTGAATCCTGCTGAAAGAAATTACACAACAAATGAAAAAGAGTTTTTAGCAGTAATACATGCAATTAATAAATTTAGGCTCTATATTACTTGTTACAAGGTATTCATTCACACAAACCATGCTGCTATTAAATATCTGATGAATAAAGTTGTAGTGGGTGGACGAATTATAAGATGACTATTATTGTTACAATAATTTGATGTGACAATTGTAGATAAGCCTGGTAAAGATAATGTTGTTGCTGATTTACTTTCAAGAATTATTTTGTAGGATGATCAAGAGCCAGTAGATGACACATTTCCTGATGAACACTTATTTGTGATATCAATTCATCTACCATGGTTTGCTGATCTTGCGAATTATCTTGTAACATGGAAGTGTCCAAATCATTTTAATCCTAAGTAGAAAAGAAGATTGATTTGTGAAAGTTCTAGATTCCAATGGATAAATGGAATTTTATTTAAAATGTGTCTTGATCATGTTCTTCACAAGCGTGTTGCTGAAATAGATGTTTATGATGTTATACATGCTTGCCATCATGAGCCTGAAGGAGGACATTATTCAGTAGTCAGAACTGTTCATAATATCCTAGAAGCTAGTTATTTTTGGCCATCTATGACAAATGATGTTTCATTCTTTGTTAAACATTGTGATGAATGTCAGTGCATGGGAAGACCTACACCAACAATGGAGATGCCGTTACAACATCAGATAACTCTGAAACCATTTGAGAAATGGGGAATTGATTTTGTGGGACCTGTTGATCCACCTTCTAGAGGACAACATTATATTCTAGTTTGCACATACTATGTCACAAAGTGGGCTGAGGTGAAAGCTTTTCCAGCAGCGAGGGAAGATAAATTGGCTAATTTTCTATACAAGCATATTCTTCAGAGATTCAGTGCACCAAGGGAGATAGTATCAGATCAAGGACCTCAGTTTTTGTCTACTATGATGGAAGCATTTATGCAGAGATATCAGATGAAACACATAAAATCTACACCATATAATCCTCAGGTGAATGGGCAAGTAGAAGTTACTAACCGAGAATTATAAAATATTTTGACAAATATTTTTTCATTAAGGAAAATAGATTGGGCATAAAGGTTAGATGAAGCAGTCTAGGCTTACAATACAACCTAGAAGAAAACTACTGGATTATCTCCATATGAGTTACTATATGGAAAAAATCCAGTCATGCCTATTGAGTTTGAGTTGCAGACATTAAAAACAACATTGGAAGTTGGTATTGACTTACCTGGAGCATAAAAGAATAGGATTCTACAACTGAACTGATTGGATGAAATGAGAATGGAAGCTCTTTAGCACACAAAAATAATCCAGAAGTAGAGGAAAGAATGGCATGATAACTGCATTATGACCAAAAAATTCAAGAAAGGAGATTGGGCACTATTATTTGATTCTAGATTCCAAGAGTTTAAAGGGAAATTCCATACAAGATGGTTAGGACCCTATGATATTGATCAAGTTTTTAAAAATGGAGTTGTTCAACTAATACCAATTGATGGAGAAAGAAGGATTATGCTGGGTAATGGTCATCGTCTAAAGATATATCACAAACTCACATCAAAAGAGGAATTTGTATTAGAATTGCAGAATATAATTGAACATTTTCTAATGGAAGATATTTCTTCCATAGGAGAATGTGTTGCTGGATAATATATTGAAAAAGAGACATGGATAAAAGAGGGTAGATTGAAAACCAAAAATGGCGGTTTACCTTTTGAATAAAGGAGATAGATTGAAAACCAAAAATGGTGGTTTATCTCCCAAAAAAAAAGAAAAAAAAAAGAAAAAAGAAAAAAATGAAGGAATGGCTAAAAACCAAAAATGATGGTCTTCCTGGATCAGCTTTAGTTTTCTCTTGATGGCTCTTGACGACTCCTAATGATCTAAAAGGTTTTCAACAATAAAAATTCTCATGAAGTTTCTGAGCTCGCTCTAATTGATTCGTTGGGATATTTACTGACGTAATTAATTTACACACTCCTGGGAACTTTCGCATTAAACAAAAAGGGTATTCATTAATTGTGAGTATCATTTTTGAAGTATTATTTTCTAACTTAGTTATTATGATGAGAAATTGAGTAAATATTTTAAGTATAGAAATCTCCGCCAAGATTTGAGTCAAGTATTTCAAAGCTGGTGGAGTGATAAGGATTTGACATTGAAGTGACTGCTGCAATAAATACAAGTAAAACTGGGGATTTCATATCAATGGAAAATAAGTTTTCTTATGTCAGCATCACCGCCAACTTTGCGAACCATAATGCAAAGTACAAGGTGATGTGTGAAAAATGCCCACGGGTTATGAGGTGAAATTAATTCCCAACATCTTAACATGACATGCATTTTTGAAAAGTGTTGCGCCTAGTGAAAGAAACACTCATACTGCATTTCATTTAAATAGTTTGCATCCACCATTTTTTCTGTTGAGTTGCAGAAGTAAAAATGAGGAACAAAAGAAATGTGGAGCCTGAAAATTTTAGTTTAGAGCCGCATTCAGGTATTTTGCACAAAAAGAGAATATAGGGGTAAGTGCACCAATCTGTGACATAATTTTGGTACCAAACTGAAAAAATTCGCAAAAAAAGGTTGAAATTGAGCATTTGGTGCACACCAAATATGGCGAGTGCCAAATATGGCGCACGCCAATTGAAAAATTAAGTTAAAAGGAAAAAAATGCATTTCAAACCTGCATTTTCATTTCAACCCGCGGCTTGGCTTGGAGGATTTGAGCTCTACAACTCGGTCTCGCCAAATCTCAACCATTTTTCGCACTCTTAGCTTGCTATTTTTCACGAGGATGCCACCAACATGTCAGAGACATCAAAAATTGTGAAGAGGTATGAATTTTTATTCTATTTATTTTGAATTTGATTTAGAATATAGATTGAAATAGGTTTTTATAATAAAATTTTGTTCTAATTCTCAAGGAATGAATCTCCACCTCAAAACATTGAGAATTCACAGTCACCCCCTCAGAAAGAGCCTCCTATACAAGAACAACCTAAAACCCCTCCATCAATTCATAGGCATCCTCAAGGAACACAATAAAATATTCTAAATCAAATTGAAAACAATAAAAGAGACATTGAATAATTAATTGGAAGATTAATCGAGCATGTCGAAACCCACCCTTATAGGAGAGGGATTGCTGAATCATTGAAGTCAATTGTATCTCATGTAGGAGAAATGAGTGAGAAAATAAAATTTTGGTCAAATAAGAGGCATGAGATGAGGCAATATTATGATCTAGTGGTTTGTCATATGGGTGATCCCACAATAGTGGTTTACAATTTTTGGCCAAACTGGACACTGAAATAATTTTTTTTTAACTAAATCTTCACTTTCAGGCACCTATAGCGGCTAAATCGTGAGGAATTTGAAGATGATGCAAACTAGAGTTTCATGAAATTTTGTCTGTAGATTCTAAATATATTTTTTTCAAAATTTTTGGAATTAGTTTGCACTTCTTTTCCATCTCCCAAAACTAGTTTTTCAGAAAATAACATTTTTAAAAAGTGGCACATATAATGCATAACTTTTTTTCCATGAAGGATAAAATTCTAATTCTTTCGAATTTAGATTCATAACTCAGATATCTAGTGCTTCCACTTGGTTAGATAATTTTTATTGAATATTTTTTCTTTAATCAAGTTTCAAAATCAAACCAATTACAATTTAGACATAGTGCCCCGCAACTTTTTGTAACTTTTTTGTATGTATCAAAATTCAATTTTTTTTGTTGGATCAAGGACTTCAATATTTGGTGCACTCATATTTTTCAATTTTTTTTTTGATAATATGCTATTTTTCCACATGTGCAGAATAGAGAGCTTGATTTTCAGTGAAAAACCTATGTTTAATAAAACTAAAAAAACAAATACATAATAAAACAAAAACATATTAAATTTATATTAATTGGATAGCTTATTCCAAGTAATACCTAATTCTAGTTGGGTTTGTGAAGTCTTTGCCATTTTCGTCTTCAACCCAAGCTCCAAAGTGCAAAAATTTAGATTTTTTTGTGTCTTAGGGGGGATGAGGGATAAGGGGGGTTCGAGTAAACCCCCAGGGGTTTGCTCGAACCTTGGTTCGAGAAAAACACCTTTTAAATGACATTTCCCTTTTTTTTTGGGCAGAAAATGGGGGCAACCATTTAAGTGGGTTCACTCGAACCTGTAGGTTTGTTCGAACCCCTAAAACCAATTTTTTTGCCATGTGCTCATTTTTTTTGAGTTTTCCTTCCTCCATAAAATTGTAAACCACTATTGTGGCTTCACCCATATGCAGATGTTAAAAAATAAAAAAATAGGAAAGTCGACTTGTGTGTCCTATTTACAGACCCAAAAACCAACACACCTTTGTCTCATGCATGCAAGAGGTTCCCCATCCATTGGTGCCAACATGAGTTAATTAAAAATAAATTTTGGGAGTGGTGGTGGATGGTATTTGACCAACCTCCATGCAATAACCATGTGGTACCACAATAATTTTTGAGGAAAATCTATTGTTAGTTTTTCCTCAATAAGATGACAAATTATTTTGACATCTTAGAATTTTAGTTTAGAGGTGGGGGCTCCACACATGATAGACCTGCTACACGACGTAATCCACTGTTGGCATTGAGACCCTTGGCCATACCCATGGTGGAGAATGTCACTGTTCCTTCCATTGTTAAGGATAGTGTAGAGGTGGACATGCTGGAGTCGATTGGCTCACTCACCCAGACCATTTTACAGTGTGTGAGGCCTCTAGTAGAGGCTGGTGTGGAGGAGACGTGTAGGCCCCGAGCTCCACCCCACCATTGTGGCGCTTGTGGTGTAGTTTGCACCTACAATTATTAGAGTGCTCGGGATGCAGCTGCACAACCTACATCAGTTGCAGAAGTGATGGCTTTCAAAAATTATTTGTTGAATAATACATTCGACATTGACACTCAGGTAAAATTCAACAAGTTCATTTAATGTTGTTTATTAAATTATATTTTGAAATTTAAGAATAAGTAAATTAGTAGAATTTTGATATGATGAAATTTTAGGGTCAGAGTGTTCATGAGACGTGCCCCATTCCTACAGACCCTTATTTGTTCTTGATGTTGAGTCCATAGGTATGAAAATAGTATTAAAGATATTATTATTGCATTTGAATAGTTGAATGTTATATTTGAATGTTTGTCTCATAACATACTTTGGAGTTCAAATAGTTTCCTAGGGGACCTTCGACCTCCACACCTCATGATTCATTTCCTCAAACAACTTACACTCAGGTAGCTCTTATTCATTAATGGTGTTATAAAACAATGTTAGCTAGTTTTCGTAATTTTGTGTATAAAAATCTAAAAAATTGATGAGAAACACAAACATTGCATTTGTATTCCTTGATCGTGCACATTATCTTCTCCTAATTCACTTTTTGTTCCTTTATTCCTTCCTAATCCCATCCCATTAACATTTAATATTTCACCCTACCATTTACTCTTTCATTTACCATTTGTAGATGCTGACATTAGACAACCCTGATGATGTTGGAGGCACGATGGACCAAGGAGTTGCTGCAGCAATAGCTAATTCTGTTCCATTGAGAGAGGTATGCAACAAATTAGTCGTTTTGATATTATATTTTCTCTTTTATGTTCTATTATAGAAAATTTTCATGATTCTTTTGTGTAGTTTAATTTCTATCTTGATGGTTGCTACAGGTGGTTGTCACTCCGGATTGTGGGTGTGGTAATGTTGTAAATGTGCATGATGACTATATGTATGTGGTAAGTGATTATATTTTGTTATATGACATTCCATAATTCAATTTCTATGTATTAACATCTTTACATTTTATTTTATTAGTTGAAGCTCCAGAGTGAAGAGAGGAGGACTAGCGAGCGTGTTCAAAAGATAAGAGAACCAACAGTCACTCCATCCAGCCAAATTTTGAAGGTAGCACGAGATCTATTTCCTTCCCCTAGAGGGAAATGACTGTATTAGGGTCGTTGTTGTATGACTATGTGGCATTTTGGAACATATGTTTTGTACTATCGATATATACATGACATTTTATGTCCATATGGCTCCTTTGTACTAAGCCTGTATGGATTTTTTGGATATATTGTATATAGTTTTATCAATATATATCATTGTATAGCCTTACAACTTTTTGATTAAAAACAATATTATTTTGCTACTACCATTCTTGAATGATGTTATCGTGCATATTGTGTAAATTGTATGCTTGAATGTTTTAGGCATTAATTTTGTTTACATCTAATGCTTATTTAATTATTGTCAATTGCTCAATAAACTCCATCTAAAGTGTATTGTGTAAATGAGCTCCATTCTTGGTGGTTTGCATCCTTTGGAATGCTTCAATTACTTGTGCCTCACTTATTCACATGAATGCTTCACTTATTCACATTTATACTTCACATATATTGTGTGTATTTACGTGTATGATTCATTGTTCCAATGCATAGCAACAAAAATATTTTGGGGAAAGAATAGACAAACCAAAAGTATAAGAGTTTTTGAAAAAATTAGGAAAAAATCATATTTAAAAAAATGTAAAAAATTGTAGAATAAGAGATAAAAACTATTTTTTTTGAAATTGAAAGGTATTTCCATAGCATATAGAGATATAGAGAGAAAATAAAATAAATATTTTAACTAATGAATTGTAAAAAATAGATTTTTGTCGTTTATATTCATATCGTTGATTACATTGTATTGCATCTTTCAAAGTTCAAAAAATGCCTCAAAGAAATGTGGTCTCAATGTGCTTGTCATGGCATTCCATCACCAGGAGACCACATTTCTTTAAGGATTTCTTTTTAAACAGTTCACTGCCTTGTCTATGCTACCACATTTTTCATACATGTCTACCAAAGCATTTTATCAATCAATTCATTGCCTTGCTGCTATGGCTAAAAGTCTAAAAGACCTGCTTTCGAACAAGCTATGGATGCTTGGAAAAAATCTATCAAAGCGTAATAGTAAGCAATAGAATAGAAAAGGTAGTAGAAATATTTGAAAAAATGCCTCAAAGAAATGTGGTCTCATGGTGATGGAATGCCATGACAAGAAAATTCCGGATTGTCATGGCATTCCATCACCACATTTCTTTGAGGATTTTTCAAATAGTTTACTACCTTGTCTATGCTACCACATTTTTCATATATTTCTACCAAAGCATTTTATCAAATAGTTCTTGTCTTTCTTCCAATGATTTTGATATCAACCAATTGAAGGGAGCTCCCAAGAAAAAAAAAGCTAACTCATGAATCACAGATCCATTGTATTCTTTAACTCCCTCCCTCTCTCTCTCTCTCAAGTCTCTCCCTCCCACCCCTCTCCCTCTCTCAAGTCTCTCTCTCTCACTCCTATCTCTATCCCCTCTACCATCTATCCTTAACCCTTATACCCTCTATCCTCTAGCCTCTATCTCTCTCCCACTCCATCCCCCCCCTCTCTCTCTCAAGTATCTCCCTCCTACCCCCTCTCCCTCTCTCAACTCTCTCTCTCTCTCTCAGTCCTGTCACTCTCCCCTCTACCCTCTACCCTTAATCCTTATACCCTCAACCCTAAACCCTAATTCTATCTCTATCCCTCTACCCTCTACCCATAACCCTTATACCCTCTATCCTCTACCCTCTATCTCTCTCCCACTCCCTCCCTCTCTCTCTCTAAAGTCTCTCCCTCCTACCCCCTCTCCCTCTCTTAACTCTCTCTCTCTCACTCACTCCTATCTCTCTCCCCTCTACCCTCTACCCTTAACTATTATACCCTCAACCCTAAACCCTAATTCTATCTCTCCCCTTTACCCTCTACCCATAACCCTTATACCCTATATCCTCTACCCTCTATCTCTCTCCCACTCCCTCCCTCTCTCTCTCTCTCAGGTCTCTCCCTCCTATTGATGTGTTTTTTATGCACTTCTCAACACAGGTAATGCATAGATGCAACATCTCTCTTGAAAGACAATCTTCCACAATTAGATTGCAGAACATTATCCCAAGGTCTCTAATGTCAAGTCTTGACAGTACTTAGAATATCTTAGTTGATTCATGTGATTTGCTGGAATCACAAAGCGGACTTACAGATGAGTTACAAAGTGTGGGAAGTTGGGTCCGCAAATGGAGTTCTCAAGGTGCAAAAATTGTTGCTCAGTTGCTGTAGGTTCAAACAACAGTTTAGAACTCCATTTCAACATCGGATTTATCTTTACAATGTGTAATGAACCTTAGCATAGGTTACTATTAAAAAAAAGGAAAAATGGTAGGGAAGAGAGGAAGTTCCTGGATCTAAAACTACAAATGAATAGTGATCATGGAGGCTGCTATAGTAGACAAACTCCCTAAAACTAAGTTTTTCTTGACCAGGAGACCTAAAACTACACAAAACTAGTGCAATCTTCTAAGGACTGCAGATTTTTAGATTATGCATTTACCTTATAAACACACAATAGAAATTAGTTGCAGTAATGTCAAATAGCTCATAATAGCTTTACAAAGTGATTCATCATCAACAAATCAAAAAAAACATGAGCTGGAAATTCATCAAATACTGTAACAACAAACACCATCATGACAACCATTCAAGAAACTAACACTAAAACTAACATGGAAGTAGAACCATGCATGCAAGATGAGAAAAATCAAAGAGAACATCCATAAAATCATGCAATGTTGTCTTCTATTGTTGCAAGTTTTTTTTACACTAGCTCTCCATCCTTTTACAAATGAGGGGAAAACCCCTATTTATAGTTTTTCAAAGCCCAAATGAATGGCTAGGATCGAATTACATTGTGTGGCCCATATTTTATTGCACTAGGGCTTCACCTACCCCACAATATTCAGCAATTTAAAATACATCTTTTGTCTTTTCCTTGTTTTGTCCTATAGTTGCCAGTCACTGTAGGAAATTTCTTCTAGTTGATTTCTCTTTTACTGTAGTTGAAACTACCTAAAAGCTTCCCTTTGTTTGATGGAATTGAAACATTCTTCATTGGATCAAATGGGCCCATTGACGACTGGCATCAATGGATTGGTTGCCCCTTATTCAGGTGGACAACTCCTTAAAGATCATCATCTGGTGAAAAGTAGGATGACTCCCTCATGCTTTCTTCAAGGCCACCCCCTTGCATTTTTGTCATTGAATTCCTTGGCATAGGCCTTCTAATGCCATCTTTGTTGATGGGTGCTACGAAGAAAGGTGGGCATAAAATGAATGGTGATAGGAGTTATGTGATTTCCCTTGTTCAAGTTTCTCAATGGGTCTCCTTGACAGACCCGCTGTAGGCTTCTTGAATCCTGCATACATGAAGTGTCATAAGTGCTTTCATATACAAATCAAGGAAAATGTTAGTGAAATCCTGCAAACTCCTTATTAGATCAATCCATGCATCATTAAAAGATAATAATATCCATATTTGGAGCTCATTTGGACCATAAAAATTAATGCGTGCTCAAGGGCGTAGGTGCCATCGGGCGGAAGGACGATGAACGGCGGGAGACAAATGATGAATGAAGGGTGGATGGTGGATGGATGACAGGCAATGGATGAAAAGCAGAGGGACAACTGATGATGGACGGAGGGATGACAACTCGAAAGGGAAGTTCTTGGATGGCGGACGGAAGGAAAACGACCATGGAGGGACAAAGTTCTCTAAATGACCACAGAAGGATGGAGTTCTTGAAACAGCCATAGAGGGATGAAGTTCTGAAAACAACTAGGGAGGGATGGTAGCCCGAAAGGGAAGTTCCCGAATGGTGATGAAGGGACGGCGACTCAAAAGGAAAGTTCTTGAACGGCAATGGAGGGACGACATCCCGGAAGGGAAGTTCCCGGACGGCGAAGGAGGGATTGTGGCCTAGAAGGAAAGTTCCCAGATGATGACAGAGGGACAACGGCCCAAAAGGGAAGTTCCTGGATGATGACGGAGGGATAACAGTCTGGAAGGGAAGTTCCTAGACGGCGACAGAGGGACAACAGTCTGGAAGGGAAGTTCTTAGATGGTGACGAAGGGACAATAGTCTGGAAGGGAAATTCTTGAACTTTACAAAACTTAGCAAATTTGAGATTTTTCAATTTTAGCACATGGGAAAAGGGGTAGAAAGAGTGCCAAGACATACTTCCTCAAGATTTGACTCATTTTGAAAAATGCAAAATTTTGGAAGGGGAAAGCTGGAGGGTTTCTGCCCTTTTGAAATGACAATGAGCACACTGCGACCCAAAAGGAAAGTCCCAAAAATGGCCATGGAGGGACGAAGTCCCAGAAATGGCCACAGAGAGACAAAGTTATGGAAACAACCATGGAGGGATGGAGTTCCGGAATGAAATTTGTGCAACTTCCTGAAACTTAACAAAACCTTGGCAGTTCACTTAGGCACCAAAAAAACATCCCAAATCCATAGGAAACTTGTCCCAAAGTCAAAAATGAAGGAAAAAGAAAATTGAGCAAGTAGGGACTAGTAAAGAGCAGAAAATGGAAAGGGGGACTTTGCTTCTCTCCAAATTTGAATGCCCCTGGTAAAATGAAGGGCATGGATCAATGTTTATGGGCCAATTGCCACTAATGGTGTGCATTGATTTCTTTGTATGGTGAACCTAGGTTAGGTGAGATGTGGAAGCTCTCGCTCATTTGGATGCTTGGTCAAGGCTCGAACACAGAACTAAGTGCGGATCCTGCCATGCGGGTGGAAGTTGGGTGTTAGTCGCTACTCAGTAGGGAAACATGAGTGACGCCTCGCATGAGGCAACCCGCAACTACAGGTCTACAAGGCCTGGACGATGTTGGGGCAACAGGAGAAGAGAAACCTGTAGGGCCACTTTCGTGAAGGAAAAAGACTTAGTGAAATTTAGGTAGGAAAACTTGGTCAGGGGAATTTGATCGTTTGAAGGAACATGACCAATTTGGGCTTGGAAAAAGTGGCATGCAAAATGAGACAGGAGCAAAGCAGCCCATTGGGAGTTAAAAGAGGGGGTCCCTTCCTACGGCGGGGCATGTGTGTAAAACATGCACAACAAATGGCGACTTGCTAGGGAAATGCTCCATAGTATTTTGATGAAAAACTGGAATCACGAACCCAGAATCTCTGGTTCTGATCTTCACGCTAGGGAAAAAAAACTAGACGCTAGACCAAATGATCAAAACCACTAGCCAACTCAACCTTTAGTATGCTAAAAATCCAAGTGTGTGCAATTGCGTTAATTCCCATCCTTCAGTTGCTACAGGAACCCAAGCTTCATCTAGTTAAGCTATGTAGTTTTTTCTAACTCCAAAAGCATCTGGGACATTGCCTCACTGCTAGTCAAACATCCATATCCCCAACAAGGTTGTCATTGTGATTCTCTCAAACATTTCTCTATTGTCGTTTGGGCATCCATAGCTCCAGTAGAGTTGCTTGGATACCCCTGAAAAGTTGAATTTCTTCTTTCTTTTGATTTTCAATGTTTTTCTTTTCTTTCTTTTGTCTCTTTTCTTTTGATTTTTTTTTCTTCAGTTCCTTTCATTTAAACCTCTAAGTAATGAAGCTCGCATTTAGGGCTGAATATCACAGTGGCGTTGAAGTAGAATTTATATTTTTCACTTAACTAGACCTCGCAAAGGACCTGCAACAACCTCCAGATTCTTAAAGTGTGTAAAAGATATAAGATTTCAAAATACATCAGAGTCAGAGTAAACCAACAACTTATCCTCTTTGAACCAAACACCCAGATCACTTGGCACTAACAGAAGACCTTCGCCATCCACTCTGAAAACTTGATTAGAGTTTAACAAAGAAATACGTAGAACAACCCTAGACAATAAGTATGGTTGTTGTGCACACAAATGTGCCCAACTAAAAGTAGAGAGAGCTTGGGAAAAGCAGCAGCAAAGTGACAACAAACAAAAAGCAAATGGAAGCAGATGAAAAGCAAACACCTAAGCTAACCAAAGCAGGACAACAAAAGAAAACTGCGAAGAAACTACTCTAAAGAAAACAACCTACAAAAAGCCAACTAACCTAAGGAAAGTAGGAAAGTGGAGTATTTACAGGGAACTTACACCACTAAAAAATGAGCTATGTATAAAGAGATTTACAGAGAACTATGTTCAGGCAAGGAAAACTATCGGTCATGCCCATTAGATTTCACAGTGCATGCACAAGCAAATGGGTGATTGTTGTAGTTCTTAACCATGTAAATTTATCCTTATATTCAGGAAAAGGAAGTTTATTATCACATCATTCAAATTTAATCACATGTTCATGAAAAATCAGCAATTGAGGAGGCTCATTAAAAACATGGTTAATCCATAAACATGTTTTTTTTCCCTCATTCCCATAAACAAAATAATAAATGCAATTATAAATATTCATAGGAGCAAGGAACAATAGAACCTGGATGTCGTCACATGGAGGTGGCAACATTTGACAATTGAGAGCAAGCACTGCATCGTCGATCATTGCATCGGCAACCTCGAGTGGGCATGGTGGAGGGTGCAACATTTCTGGCCTTGGGCATGGATAGGGCTGGGAGGATGGGGCGACAATCACCCCTTCCAAACCTTGTGTGGGATCGGCAACCCCTATCAGTTGTTCCTGAAGGAGATAAACTTCATCTCGTTGATCTTCTACAAACCTGGTGTCCACTTGATTATTGTCCTCAAAAGGCAGCACGGTATTCGATCTCCTTCCCCAAGTATTAACCTCATTTTTGTGATGTTCAATGTCATGGGATGATGACATGCATGAATTTTTCCTATTGCATCCATTTGAATGTGGAGGAGGATCAACAATGATCATTATGGAAGAACTCCAAGTTGCATCTTGTAGTCGGCTGGGTGCTTCATCTCTATTAGCAGCTATCTCAACACCTACGTGTTTGTCTTCTTCTCTTTGTTGTTCGTGTATCTCCTCATGACATTCAATTGTCCCCTCTTGTTCATTGTCGCTATAGATGGAGAAGGAGTTCCTCTCCCAATCTGGAAACTCTAATGCTTCATTGTCTGGAGGTTCGAGGAGTATGTATTCATCGCTGCCAACATTTGGGATGTACTCCTCTGCTGTGCTGATATACCCTTGTGGCATAGTTACAAGTGGGAGGAAAATAGGAAGAGACACTGATCCATCAAGGGGTTCAATGTATGTTGAGTTATCCACCCCTGAAAGTCTTCTACAAATCCTATCATCCATCAGGTACAAATTTTCTACAGAGGGGAAGGACCTCGGGTGATTGTTGGGAAGCATTCTTATTTTCTCCACTTCGTCGTTCGGAAGCTCGAGACTATTTTGCTGTCCTTCTTCTATTGTTGTCCCAATATCCTTTTGAGGCCCACTTTTAGATGAGTCATCACTCGATTTAGGATTTTGATCTTCTTCATTGATCGGAAAGCAAGTAGAGGAGGTTGGGTACTTGGCTGCTCTACTTGTCCTCTAACTTGTTGGACAAGCTCATGGAATAGCTCGCACGCAAACTCAGAGTGTGATGAATCATGGATTCTGCACCAATTTGGTAGCAACAACACCTCAAAATCCACTTGACATTTTAGCTCAGACCAATCCCTTGCCAACCTTGAGATGAGCTGGTCATATATATCTGTGATTGGGTCCTCATCATCACTTGGGAGGGAAGTTGGATGGAAAATAGACGTGGGATGTAGTTGTTCCCACTCCTCCAAATATGCATTTTTAGATTCTTGATCACTGTCACTTATGAAGGAGAGGTCTTCCATTCTGATTTCACTCATGCCTTCATCATCATTCTCTGTTGTCCCAAGGCTATCAACCTTTTCCTTTTCTTGATTTTCCTCTTTTTGATTTTCAACATCCTCATGAACTTCTACAAAATTTGTTGACCCATCCTCAACTGCCAATGGCTCCTCTTCTAGATTGGAGGACTGCTCTTTGCTGATGGAGGAAATTCCTTCTAACCTCTTTCCAACTGAACTTTCATCCAAGATTTTTGCTATCCTTCTGAAATTAGCTTCTTCCTCTTGGCATTCTGAAATTAGGTGCTTTCCCCTAGATGTTGACAATTTTTTTCCCGTATGGGATGAATTGTCCTCCTTGACAGTTGGATGCTCCAACTTGTCCTAACAACCTTTGACTTGGACGATAATGTTTGCACATGATGAACAAGTAAATTCTGAATGTGGTGCATTGTGAAATATGCACCAGCTTGACATTAGTACTTCCTCCAATCTTGGTTTGTCTTTGCTTCCCAGACATTCTTGGATCAACCCCTTGAATACCTTAGTCGCCATGGTTTACAATTCTTCCTCTAGGCTTGTAAGGACTAAAGGTTGATAGATTTCCCAAAAGGGAATTTCTCCCTGCAAGATTCTCTCAATCCTGCTTAGAAAAGTTAGACACCCCAATTCATTATGCCTACGAGTGCAATGGATCTGACATCTATCCACCAACGCGAATTGCTGCAATGGTTTCCTTAGTCTGTTGTTTAAATCTGGATGTAGCTGAGTGATGTCAATTTTTACATGCTGCTCCATTTCAACTCAACTTCTTTTGCCTTAAGAATTTTCTGATTTTAAGCTTCAGCATTAGAAGAGATCTCCTTATCTCAGATTTCTTCTTGAAGGCTCTCTTTTCAATTTCCAACTTTCAGCTTTGTAGCCTCAACATGCCATGCCCTCCTTCTAGCGCCAGTTCTGTTGATGTGTTTTTATGCATTTCTCAACACAGGTAATGCATAGACACATCACCTCTCTTGAAAGACAATCTTCCACTATCATATTGCGGAACATTATCCCAGGGTCTCTAATGTCAGGTCTTGACAGTGCTTGGAATATCTCAGTTGATTCATGTGATTTGCTAGAATCACAAGGTGGACTTACAGATGAGTTACAAAGTGTGGGAAGTTGGATCTACAAATGGAGTTTTCAAGGTGCAGAAATTGTTGCTCAGTTGCTACAGGTTCAAACAACAGTCTAGAACTCCATTTCAACATCAAATTTAGATTTACAATGTGTAATGAACCTTAACATAGGTTACTATTAAAAAAAAGGAAAAAGGGCAGGGAAGAGAGGAAGTTCCTGTATTTGAAACTACAAATGAACAGTGATCATGGAGGCTGCTACAGTAGACAAACTCCCTAAAACTAAGTTTTTCTTGACCAAGAGAACCTACAGCTACACAAAACTAGTGTAGTCTTCTAAGGACTGCAGATTTTCAGATTGTGCATGTACCTCGTAAACACACAATAGAAGTTAGTTGCAGTAATGTCAAATAGCTTAGACTAGCTTTACAAAGTGATTCATCATCAACAAATCACAAAAAGCATGATCTGGAAATTCATCAAATACTGAAATAGTAAACACCATCATGACAACCATTCAAGAAACTAACATGGAAGTAGAACCATGCATGCAAGATAAACAAAATCAAAGAGAGAATCCATAAAATCATGCAATGTTGTCTTCTATTGCTGCAAGTGTTTTTTACACCAGCTCTCCAACCCTTTAAAAATGAGGAGCAAGCCCCTGTTTATAGTTTTCCAAAGCCCAAATGAATGGCTAGAATTGAATTATATTGTGTGGCCCAGGTTTGATTGCACTATGGCTTCACCTACCCCACAATATTCAACAATTTAAAATACATCTTTTATCTTTTCCCTGTTTTGTCCAGTAGTGGCCAGTCATTGTAGGAATTTTGTCTTCTAGCTGATTTCCCTTTTACTGTAGCTAAAACTGCCTAAAAGATGCCCTTTGCTTGATGGAATTGTAACATTCTTCATTGGATTAAATGGGCCCATCGATGACTGGCATCAATGGATTGGTTTCCCCTGATTTGGGTAGACAGCTCCTTAAAGATCATCATCATCTGGTGAAAAGTAGGATGACTCCCTCATGCTTTCTTCAAAGCCACCCCCTTGCATTTTTGTCACTAACTTCCTTGGCACAGGCCTTCTTCTAATGCCAGCACTGTTGATGGGTGCTATGAAGAAATGTGGGCATAAAATGAATGGTGACAGGAGCTATGTGCTTTTCCTTGTTCAACTTTCTTAATGGGTCTCCCTGATGGACCCGCAGTAGGCTTCTTGAATCCTGCATACATAAAGTGTTGTAAGTGATTTCATACACAAATCAAGGAAAACGTTAGTCAAATCCTACAAATTCTTTGTTAGATCCATCCATGCATCATCCAAAGATCATAATATCCATATTTGGAGCTTAGTTGGACCATAAACATTATTGTGTGCTCAGGGGTGCGAGCGCCACTAGGTAGAAGGGTGATGAATGACGGACATTGGATGGCAGAAAAATGATGAATGGTAGATGAAAGACGACAGGTGGAGGGACGATGGATAACTGGTGGTGGCACGATGACTCGAAAGGGAAGTTCTCAAATGGAAAACAACAAACAATGGACGGAAGGAAAACAACCACAGAGGGATGAAGTTCCTGAAGTGGTCACAGAAGGACGGAGTTCCCGAAATGGCCATGAAGGGATGGAGTTTTGAAAACAACCACGGAAAGACGAAGTTCCTGAAATGGCCATGGAGGGACGAAATTCCAGAAAATGGCCACGGAGGGACGGTGGCCTGGAAGGGAAGTTCCCAGAAGATGACAGAGGGATGACAACCTGGAAGGAAAGTTCCCAAATGGCGACAGGGGGACTATGGCCCAGAAGGGAAGTTCCCAGACAATGACAAAGGGACAGTGGCCCGGAAAGGAAGTTCTCAGACGACGACAGAGGGATGGCGATCCAGAAGGGAAGTTCCCAGATGGCAACAAAAGGACAATAGTTCAGAAGGGAAGCTCCTGAACAGCGACGAAGGGATAGTAGTCCGGAAGGGAAGTTCCCAGATAGTGATAGAGGGACAACAGTCTAGAAGGGAAGTTCCCAGATGATGACTAAGGGACAACAGTTTGGAAGGGAAGTTCCCAGATAGCAACAGAGGGATAGCAGTCTGGAAGGGAAGTTCCTGAACTTCGCAAAACTTAGAAAATTTGAGATTTTTCAATTTTAGCGCATGGGAAAAGGGGTAGAAAGAGTGCCAAGACATACTTTCTCAATATTTGACTCATTTTAAAAAATGTGGAAGTTTCGAAGGAGAAATTTAGAGGGTCGCCACCCTTTTGAAATGACAATGAGCACACGGCAGCCTGAAAGGAAAGTCCCGAAAATGGCCACGGAGGGACGGAGTCCTAAAAATGGCCACAGAGGGATGGAGTTTCAGAAATGACCACGGAGGGATGAAGTTCCGAAAATGGCTACGGAGGGACGGAGTTACAAAATGAAATTCTTGCAATTTCCTGAAACTTAATGAAACCTTAGCAGTTCACTTAGGAACCACAAAAACATGCCAAATCCATAGGAAACTTGTCCCCAAAGTCAAAAATGAAGGAAAAAGTGAATTGAGCGAGTAGGTACCAAATCAACAAGAACAAGGAAAAGAGCA
The DNA here is from genome assembly GCA_007258455.2 of Sequoia sempervirens. NCBI lineage: Eukaryota > Viridiplantae > Streptophyta > Pinopsida > Cupressales > Cupressaceae > Sequoia > Sequoia sempervirens. Next base: position 352,065,586 of record VDFB02000003.1, read on the forward strand.
AAAAATGGAAGGGGGGACATTGCTTCTCTCCAGATTTGAATGCCCTAGGTAAAATGAAGGACATGGAGCAATGTTTTTGGGCCAATTGCCACTAATGGCGTGCAGTGATTTCTTTGTATGGCGGACCTAGGTTAGGTGAGATGTGGAAGCTCTCACTCATTTGGATGCTTGGTCAAGGTTTCAATGGAGAAACTAAGTGCAGATCCTGTCATGGGGACAAAGGTTGGGCGTTAGTCACTACTTAGCAACGAAACATGAGTGGTGACCCGCAACTGCTGGTCTGTGAGGCTTGGATGACATCGGGGAAACAAGCAAAGGGAAACCTGTAGGGCCACTTATGCGAAGGAAAAAGACTTAGTGAAATTTAGGTAGGAAGATTTGGTCAGGGGAATTTGATTGTTTGAAGGCACATGACCAATTTGGGCTCAGAAAAAGTGGCACACAAAACGAGATAGAAGTAAAGCGGCCCATCAGGAGTGAAAAGAGGGGGTCCTTGCTTACGGCGAGGGTGTGTGTGCAAAACATGCACAACACCTCCTACCCCCTATCCCTCTCTTAAATCTCTCTCTCTCACTCACTCATTCCTATCTATCTCCCCTCTACCCTCTACCCTTAACCCTTATACCCTCGACCCTAAACCCTAATTATATCTCTCTCCCTTCTACCCTCTACCCGTAACCCTTATACCCTCTATCCTCTACCCTGTATCTCTCTCCCACTCCCTCCCTCCCTATCTCTCTCAAGTCTATACCTCCTACCCCCTCTTCCTCTCTTAACTTTCTCTCTCTCACTCACTCACTCACTCCTATCTTTCTCCCCTCTACCCTCTACCCTCTACCCTCTACCCTTAACACTTATACCCTCAACCCTAAACCCTAATTCTATCTCTCTCCCCTCTACCCTCTACCGATAACCCTTATACCCTCTATCTCTTTCCTAGTCCCTCCCTCTCTCTCTCTCTACAGTCTCTCCCTCCTACCCCCTCCCTCTCTCAACTCTCTCTCTCTCTCACTCCTATCTCTCTCCCCTCTACCCTCTAGCCTTAATCCTTATACCCTCTATCCTCTACCCTCTATCTCTCTCCCCTCCCATCTTTTCTCTCTCCTCAAAGACTCTCCTCCTCCTATCCCTCTCCCTCTCTCTCAACTCTCTCTCTCACTCCACCTATCTCTCTCTCCCTCTCCCCTCTACCCTCTATCCTTAACTCTTATACCCTCAACCCTAAACCCTAATTCTATCTCTCTCTCCTCTACCCTCTACTCATAACCCTTATACCCTCTATGCTCTACCCTTGATATCTCTCCCACTCCCTCCCTCTCTATCTCTCTCTCAAATTTCTCCCTCTCACTCACTCCTATCTCTCTCTCCCAACCCCCCTCTCTATATGTATCCCTCCCTCTATCCCTCCCACCCTACCTAGCTAAGTCCCTCTCACTCCAACCCCTTCTCTCCCACTCCCTCTCTCTTAAACTCTCACTTACACCCCTATCCCTCTCTCCAGACTCTCTCTCTCCCCTCTCTCTAAGGTCTCCCCCTCCCACCCTCTCTCGGTCTCTCCCTCTGGAAACCTACCTAGGTAACTCTCTCTCTCTCTCTCTCTCTCTCCCTCTCTCTCTATCTATCCCTCCCACCCTACCTAGATAAGTCCCTCTCACTCCACCCCCTCTTTCTATCCCCCTCTCAGGTCACTCCCTCCCACACCCTCTCCCTCTCTTAGGTTTCTCACTCACACTCCCAATCTCTCCCACTCACTCTCTCCCACTCCCTCTCACTACCTATCTCTCAAGTCTCTCCCTTTTGCATCCTACCTATATAACTCTCTCTTTATCACTATCTCTCTCTCTCCCCCATCTCTCTCCCTCTCTCTCAATTCTCTCTCTCCCTCCCCCCTCTCTCTTAGGTCTCCCTCCCACCCCCTCTTAGGTCTCACGCTCTAGCAACCTACCTAGGTAACTCTCTCTCTCTCCCCTCTTTTATCCCTCCCACCCTACCTAGATAAGTCCCTCTCACTCCACCCCCTCTCTCTCCCTCTCTTAGGTCACTCCCTTTGACACCCTCTCCCTCTCTCAGGACGCTCACTCACACTCCCTCTCACTACCTATCTCTCACTCACCCGCTCACACTCTCAAGTCTCTCCCTTTGGCACCCTATCCACATAACTCTCTCTTTCTCACCATCTCTCTCTCTCTCTCACCCCCCATATCTCTCTCCCTCTCCCTCATTTCTCTCTCTCCCACCCCCTCTCTCCCTCTCTTCCCCTCCCTCTATCCCTCCCACCCACCCTATCTAGCTAACTCCCTCTCACTCCAACCCATTCTCTCCCACTCCCTCTTTCTTAAACTCTCACTTCCAACCTAAGAGAGAGGGAGAGGGAGAGAGGGTGGGAGGGAGAGACCTATGAGAGAGGGAGAGGGAATAAAAGTGGGAGAGAGGGGGTGGGAGGGTGAAACATAAGAGAGTAGAAGAGAAAGGGAGTTGGATATAGAGGATGTGAGAGATACAAGGAGTGAGAGAGAGACTTGAGAGAGGGATAGGGGTGGGAAGGAGAGGGAGTACCCAAGATAGAGGGATGGGAGAGAGATGGAGGGAGTGAGAGAGAGAGAGAGAGGGAGACACCGAGAGAGAGGGAGAGAGAGAGAGAGGAAGGTGGGAGGAGAGATACCAAGAGAGAGGATAGAGAGGAGGGAGGAGAGATAGAGGGAGTGGAAGTGAGTGAGTGAGGAGGGTGTGTGGAGAGATAGGAAGGGAGGAGGAGAAGAGACAATGAGAGACTAGAGAGAGAGGGGGTAGGGGGGAGAGATTTGAGAGAGAGAGGGAGGGATAGGGAGTGGGAGGGAGAGACCTGAGAGAGAGTGGGAAAGAGATAGAGGACATGAGAGAGAGACAGGGACTTGAGAGAGAGGGAGAGGTGGTGGGAGGGAGATTCTTGATAGATATCAAGAGGGAGAGGGAGAGAGATAGAGGGAGTGAGAGAGAGATGGAGTGGGAGAGAGATAGAGGGAGTTACTATGAAAGGGAGAGGGAGTAGTGTTTTGCAATTTTCCCACACACGCCCCGCTAAAAGCAGGGACCCTCTTTCGCTTTGGTTTTTGTGTCTTGGCCCTTTCATTTTGGGGTTTTATCTTACTTTGGCATGTGCTTAAAATATTCATTTTGATGGCCTTAGTGATTTCCCTAGGTTATTCATTGAAGATCTTTAATTTTGAGCTAAGTTTGGGTTTTCACTGAAGTTCGAGACTTTCCACCTTGGCCAGATTTTCCCGGATCCTGTTCGGACTCCGGTTGAGCACTGTGGTTTGGAGATTTTTGGTCTTCGCAGAATTCCATGTAGGCTAGATTTTGCAGATTCCGTCCTATCGTCGGGTTTTTGGATTCACCAGCCTATCTTGTCATTCGCATTAATGTCACCTGTACCTTTGGAAAATGATGTATTTAACCAATATTTGAGGTCTTTTGCACTATTATGCTTCTTGTTTGCTGTCGATTGAGCTGAGGAGTGCATTCTTAGGGGTGATAGATTTATATTTGGAGCGTTAAGTTTGTGAATTGTGGATTTGAGTGGCGATTTCTTGTGCATTCCTGCCCCTATTCTTTGTGGACGCCATTGAATCTCACGTTTGTTGTTTCTGAGATCAATTTTCACTTCACAATGGTATGTATTCATTTGCCTTGCTTTTAATTGATGGTTATGAATAGCGTTTTAATGTTATAAAGCTTTTGGGGTTCGAATTCCTGCATGTTTGGATCATTTTATGATTAGGGCTGCCCAACATTTGCTTTATTTATCATCTCCCAAGTGAGTTTTGAGGTCCTTCATTTATTTGCATTTTGATGTATCTTGCTTGAGAGTTGTGAGTAATCCCCTAGTCAAGAATTAGCAGTCAAAATGTTTAAATTCTGAGCTTTCCTGTGCGCTAATGGTGGAAGTATGGGGTTTGAAACTTAGGGCATTTCCATTTATCTTTAGTATGCTCTCGAATTGGCTTAGAGTGCTAAGAGAATCCATAGAAATCCCATATTAAACTTTCCCTGGGCTTAAATCTTTGAAATTCATGATCAATCTGATGTTATGAGTGAAATTGTGATTTTATGTCGCAATTCGGGTTTCATCATCAGTTCAGGATTTTTCGTCGTTGGTGGATTTTCCATCTTTGGCAGATTTTCCCGACCTCCTTCGTTTTCCCGATTTCCTTTGATTTTCCAGAATCTGCTATCATTTTCGGAGTTTTACCTTATCCACAGATTCTCGATGACCCTGGATTTTCCCGAAGTCTTGTGCCTCCTAGATTTTTTGAAGTTTACAAAGAGTCTTCCCCTTCACGGAAATCTGTCTTTAGTGGATTTTCCTGAAATATGGTGGGATGTAAGGAAATATGGAATAGCATGATGTGTTAGTGATTTTCAATGAATTTTATGATTAATTCGTTCTATCTTATGATCTCCTATGTGGTTTATTAATTGATAGTGATCAGGTTTAATTGTTAGTAGGTGTTTCATAAGCATTCTCCTAGAATCCGTCTTGCCCAGAATTTCCCAAAATTCCTCTCTGGCTTAGATTCCGCGGATGGTCCTGAAACCCAAAGTTTATCAAGATCATTTTATACGTGTTTTAATAACACCTTGATTGTATGAGGTTTATTCTAATGGTGTTTTGATGGATTAACCTTTCCTTCCCATGGTTTTTACTATGATTTTCATGTTGAATGCAGGCTGAATCTAGCAAGATAGTGGAGGGATCTTCAATGAATGAAGCAAAAAAGATTAAAATGGACATCAAAAGTAAGATTCCAGAGAGTAAGATCACTTCAATCTGGTCAGAAGTGACTGATACAAATGTTGGATTGTGTGATTACGAAGAATTTAAAGGAAGAATGGCAGCAAAGGATCCTCCTTTGGTGGCTAGAAGGATGAAGGAATCAGGCTTGTCACATGTGCTGGTTTCCCTTCCATGGTGCAGTGTTATGAGCTAGTCCTAGAGTGTGCCAGAGACTAAGACCAAGGTACACAAAGAATTATTGGTCCTGAAGGGAGAGTTGTAGCAAATCTCAACCCTGTTTCCATTGCCCAAACTATTGATATGCCAGACAGATCTCACGTGGTGGCATTCAACATGAAAGTAGCTTAGGAGTTCTCTAATGAACAAAATGTGAAGGCATAACAACTTATCAATTCCTGGCTGGAGAAGCCCAAGTCTCACTATTCCAAATTTCCCAAGCAGTTATTTAGGGAAAAGTTCAAGAAGGAATGCTATGATGCCATCACATTACTCAACAGGGTGGTTGGATTGAAGAATGCTGGCATGTTTGAAAATTGGATGTGCCATGTGATTGTGAGGATGGAGCAGGAGAAGAATGACTACCATTGGGAAGGAGCCATTAGTAGAGTAATTCACGAGCAGTTGTCCAATGTGTTGCAAACAAAGTCCTTCACAATGACTTCATATTTGGTTTACGCACTTGCAAGATTCCACCCCTAAAAAGGACTGAGTACGAGGGGAATCATTGGACAAGATGTCATTTATGAGGTTTTCCCTGAGTTCCATTTGGGAAGTTCAAGCTATAGGAGGGTGAATGATGCATTCACCATGCATATCACTAGATTGCTTCAGGGAGCAGAGCGCACAAGGATTTCTGACCAAGCCAAGGAGTTAATCAAGAAATATGGGGCTTGGTTTGTTCAGTTCCCAAATTTCTCTTACATTCAGATTGATGGCTACCAGAGGGCTCCTTACAGACTTCCAAGGTATCCTACTGATCATATTATACTTTTGGAGGTCACTAGACAGATATGTGACTTTGATGCCATTGTCAAGAGGGACAAGCATAAGACTGGTTTTGGTAGGGACTTCCCATTAGGGATTGGCACTAGAGAGGCATGTCCTTCCATTAGTTCTGCCCAAGCTTCTGAGGAGGAAATGAGTACTCTTGGCCTATCTTTCCATTCCAAGAGGTCTAGATTTGATATCACAGGTGAAGCCCAAAAGAAGGCTAGTAGAGAGTACAACCATAAGGTTGATTTGGAGGACTACTGGGCCAATTGTAGTGATGAATTTGAGGTTAGGAAGAAGAAGTTTTCTCAACTGCCAATTGAATCAGTCTGACTATATAATGTGAAGGAAATTCCTGATCAACTTGAGGATAATGGAAACCTGATACAGGATCATTCTTATGAGGCGGTATTGGCACATGATAAAGAAGATATAGATCTCCTGCTACAGAAAACTAAAACTATCATGGAGTATACCAAAGAAAAGCTAGTAAATGATAAAATTCTCCCTTCCTCCAGGGCTGTTGGACCTTGGGAGTGGTTTGAAGCATTGCAAATTAGGTAGAAGATTTTGAAAAATATTTACAAATAGAGGAGGTAGATTAATGATACCCTAGCTGGTGTGTACAATGGCTCCATTTCCTTTTTTTAGGTTATGACAGGGAGAAGGAAGATTGCCCCTAAGTATTTGAGTTTGGAACAGTTGAGAAGATGGTGGCAGGATGTCTATGCCCCAATTAATGATGATTCTGTTTCTAAGCACCAGTTGGATGGTACAGCCACCTATATTGTTGTCATTGATAAATACCTAACATATAGGGTTGATTGGGATAAGTCAGTAAAATAGTCAAGGGAAGAAATTGCATCAATTGAAAACTGACTTAGGGTTTTTCCTTTACCACTTGTGGCCGACTTGGATAGGGTGCTTTTGAAAGTTCATGAAATGATGGATCATAATAAGGACAAAAGGGAAGGCAGTTAATGATTGGATACATCGAGATTTGTGCTTCCCTATTATTTTTCCATGCATTGGTCCGAGTTGCATTGGAGATCCTAGGCCGACCTCGATGAAGTTCATGCATTTAATGCATTTTATCTTATTTTGAATTTCTCTTGGCCGACTTGTTGTGCCTAATTATTGTTGTAAAATCTTATCTGGGCCGATATGTTTTGGGGGGCTCTATAAATATGGCATTTGACCTCATTTGTAAGGGTTTTGAAGAAATTTTAGACATAGAAAAATAGAGATAGCTAGAGTGAATTTGAGTAGAGCAAGGTTAGCAAGTAGTTGTTCTCAAGCAAATATTGTAACATAAAGCCGAAATTGTTGCTGCAATGGATAATTTGATGTAAGTAATGACATTGTGATTTGGTGCCATACTTGTGTTCTTCTTATTTTGCATGGTTCTTGTTTTCTATCTTTATAATTGCTTTGAGGAAATCTAGTATTTAGATGTTTAGAGTTAGATCTGATTTAATGACATTCATGGTTTAATATTTGAAGTGTTGCAACAATCCCTAGTCCATACTTTTCACAACCAACTAATTGTTAGTTGCTTTGCAAAGTTAGCCTGGACTTTATATTCATTGTGCTTAGTTCAATTGTGAGAGTTTGTTCATTTCAATTGCAATAGGGTTGTTTGAATGAATGTTCACGGTTTGAAAATCTTAAAACCTTGGAAGATTGCACTGTTTCTATAAGATTGCAGATTCATCTGGGTTAAGTAGAAATCAATTTTGAGGGATTGGTCCATTTCGAGTGTTTTTCATCTGCATTGTTAATCTTAGGAGTAGTTAAATCTAGAAATATGTTTAAAACCCTTATATATTTTGTTGTTTATTTGATTATTGGGTTAAATTTAGTATTGAAGTATCATCATATTGTTAGATCTGATAAATTGAGATTTAGTATTTTGCTTGTAGTAAGGTCCCATTGTGATTACTAGCATTTTCACATTATCACTGAGTTGTTTATGCATTGTCAAGACCTGACATTAGAAACCTTGGGGTTATCTCTTGAGGCTTGCTGATAGAGATTTACCTTTCAAGAGAGAGAGGATATTATATTATGTTTGAGTTGTTGCTGTGCAGAAAACATCATCAACAAATTGGCGCTAGAAGGAGGGCTTGAATAAGTAAGCTGGATCAATTTTTGGATGCTATCTCTCTTGAGAGATTCAAACAAAGAACTAGATTTTCTCTAGGAGAGGAGGAATTTCAGGAATTACCAACCCTACTAGGTCTAGAAGGACCAACAAAAGGGGAGAATCATCATCATCCCATCCACCTCCGTCATCTCCATCATCCCCATCTTCATCAGGTTCATCTTCATCTGAGTCTGAGGACATTCCCATTCCACAACCTCAGCTAGTCATAAATCAACCATTGCCACCCCCACCTCTGCCAATGGCTTTCCTGGTTAATAACCGATCTCCATTGAGTATTTCCATTTACAATGTCATGCCCAAGAAACCTTGAACACTTTTGTTCAAAATTCCATGTGAATGATCCCAATAGAACTGCTGAAGAAAACATTAGGATTTTTCAGACTGGTCTTAAGGATAGAGGAATTAACCATGAGGATGTAGCATGCAGACTTTTCCCTTACTTGTTAGGGGAGGATGCATTCTATTGGTACAAGCATTTACCTGCTGGGTCTATCGAGAATTGGACTGAGCTAGAGGCTGCATTCTTGCAGAAGTTTCAAATCCCCATTAGTTCCAATGAGTTGTACCGTCAATTCACTAATGTTAAGAGAGAGGTCAAATGAGCCTATAGGGTCTTTCAACAATAGGTTTCATTGTGCTTATACTAGACTACATGCCCCTTATGCTATTGATGAGCCTACTGCTTTAGAAGTTTATTATGAGGGACTTGATAGTTTGACAGCTACTTTTATGAAGTGGAGTAATAACCCTCCTGCTTGATCCGGTGGACATTTTTTAGTGAAAATTGAAGTGTCTTATTTTTCTCCAAAATTTGCACCATCAGAAAGAGCTTAGCGTTCTGATTCCAACGCAACTCGAACGGAGTAAAAAGGAGTCCGTTAGCACAAGTTATGGCCAGTCAAACCTTCGGTCAAACTAGGATCAGGGGCGTCCAGAAGGTGAAAAAATGGCATCGTCAAAAATCTTCAAAGTTGGCGTCATCATGAAGAGTTCGTCGCAAGCTTCCCAACGCAACTCATTTCGTCGAAATCTGACATCGTATGCTCAACTTATTAGCGGTCAAAGCTCCTGGTTGACTTGGTGACTGGAAGGTGAATGATGACGTCAGTGTCCGTACAAGATGACGTCAGCAGTCCGTACAAATCTGAAATGGACCAACCGAGATCTGCCACGTGGCATCCTTGTCAGCATTGTACAGACCAATCGGATCGCGACACGTGTCCATCCGTACGCTAGTCAGCGGTACACGTCATCATCTGAGTCAGCGGCACACGTCAGCTCCACGTCGGCATCCAGCTGGGAGACACGTCGGCACAGAGTCGGTGTACACATCAGCTCTGTCAGCGAATGAGGTGTTGCCACGTGGCGATGGTCTGTCGCGCCATGTGTCCCATCATTCTCTCATCCTCCATCCGACGGTTTGGATATGATTTGTTTGTTAAAAGGTTGGTCGGGGGATTTGAACCCCCAACCCACATCTGCTGAGTTTAACTCCTCGCCGTTCCACTACATTCGTTGGCTTTACTATGTATGGATTTCGATTTGTTTTGTTATTGTTTGATTTGAGTTTGTTTGTTAAAAATGCCTACAGCCGGGAGTGGAACCCGGGACCGCTGGGCTCCCAAAAAGGCATATCACTAACGAGCCACGGAACAGTCTTTAGTCTTTATAGGCATCGGTTACTTTTATTGAGTGTTTTGGTGACCGAATGCCTTATTTTTAAAACAAACTCCTAATTTAAAATAAACAAACAACTATTAAATCCTTTAAGGATAAGAATGTAACCTCCAAAACTATATGAGCCCATGAATAAAAAAACTAAAAGGGCTTAAATTTGATATTATTTGGATTAAAGGGGATATTTTGAAGATTTTTATGTGTAAAAGAGAGATTTGTAAGGATTTCTATGTATTTTGGAGAGATAAGGTGGATTTGTAAAATCAATTGGTTAAAGGCCAATTTGAGGAAATTTTATGTATTTAAAGGGGGCTTGAGGTGAGAGTTGGAATCAAGTTTTTTTTCAGGTGAAGTCTTGATCTAGGTAACGAAGAGAGGTCTTGTGGAAGAAGTCATTCTTGCACGTGAGCATTATGTTGCAAGTGCTTGGAGAATGATTGTGGTGCTTTGTAATCGATTTTGGAGTTAATCGGATCGGTCTCTCTATTGGAGTGGACCCGGAGACGTAGTCACTAGTAGCGAACTCGTTATCAGCTGTTGCACTTCTCTTCTTCTCTCTCTTTCTTTCTCTCATTTCCTTCCTTTCATATAATCACCTTGTTATTACTTTCATTTGTTATTTCCATAAGTTAATTTTGATTTAATTAACTTGGAATAATCATTAAAAAGCATTGTAAAAGTTAAGCATTTAAATCGCAATCTAGTCTAATCCTATATAGATCAATGCTAGTCTACTCGATGCATATGCAGAGGCTATGAAAGTTATCACTAATATAAGGAAGCATCTTTTTGGACCTCTATGCTCATTAGGACCTGTTGCTCACCCTGGACAAGTTCCAGCTCTCAACCAGGATCTTGCTAACCATACTTCGATTATGAATCCAGTGCCTTAGTTACCTCTAGTCTCTCACCTAGGACCTCCTGTGAGACAAGCCCCACCTGCAATTAGCTATACTTAGCAAAATGTGAATCAGCCTCAGGCAAGCTATCCCCCGTATCTGCTAAATTCTGAAGTCTTGAATTAGTCACTGAATGCCAATGTTGCAGTAGGGTATTCCCAGAATAATGCAAATCATCCTCCATAAAGTAATCCTGACAAGGAGAGGTTGGATGAATTGTCTGAAAAAATAAAGAAGCTAAATATGGAGGTGACTTACTTGAGGAACCAGAATAGTCAGTTGCAAGCTGCTCAGAGAAATATGCAGTCCAATCAGAATAGAGATAATCCACAAGGACAACACTTTGATAGAGGGCAACGTCATGATAGATGATACAATAATGAAAGAGGATATAACCAAGACAGAGGTTACAATAATGACAAGGGATTTAATAATGACAGGGGGTACAATAATGATAGAAGACATAATTATGATAAAGGGTAATCCTCAGGCCAAAACTTTGATAGAGGGCAAGGTGGTGGACAAGGATTCGATAGGAGGAAACCACTAGGATAGAATAGGACTTGGAACATAGGGCCTAATAATGGAGGAGTCCCCACCCCATTGGATCAACCAGTTAGTCAACCTGCCAATCGTCCAGTTAATCAAGAGAAGCCTCCTAGTGGTGTATATTTAGCTGATGCCACTTTATCAGGATGGTGTAGGCTCACAAAAATGAGTCAACATTCTAAGTTAGACTGTTAGGAATTCCAAACAACAACCTCAATCTTTCAGTATGAAGTGGGGAACAATGTAGGTAGTCAAGAAATAGTGCCCTCTACTCCTTACAATTCACCAGTATTAGTATTGAATCATGCTCCTTTTCCTCAAAGTAAGGAGAATGTACCTGAAGAGGAATATGACTAGTTGGAGGAAGAATCAGACCAGGTATGCAATGGGGATGAAATCACACAGTTATTTGATGAGATTCTAGTGAATGATAACGGTCCCAGAGATGAAGAGGAGGCTTATGTTGAAGAAGTACAGACTTTCCAGAGACCTATCAAGAAGTATGATTTAAGGGAATTGCCACATAGACATCCATAGGCTGGAGGCCCCTTCACTAATTCTATTCCACCAAACAATTTCAACACACCTCCAGACCCTAATGCTAGCAATAATCCATCATTGCCTCAGGTGTCTAGGCAATATCTATCTCAAGATCCAGGGCATGCTGATGCGTCAAAGGGGAGAGGGACTGATGCAAACAAAGATAAAGTGATGGAATACCCAAAGGAGACCCCTGCTGATCTAAGTGAGGGATAATTGGCCCTGTATGTTGCTGAAGAACTCAAAAAATTAAAGGTAAGCCTATCAAAATTTGAGTTATTAAGAGTTCTGACCATTAGGAATGCAATTTTAGGAGCTTATAATGCAAATTCCATGTCACAAGATAAATCAGTTAGCGAAAGTGTCAATAGACCATCTGGTTCTCAATCAGTAGGAATGCAAAATCAGACTCATAATCAAGTCCATATGCCCCCTGGAGATAAGGGAAAAGAGAAGGACAAGACTCAAGTTGCTCAAGTAGATACTCCCTTAACTCTGTTTCAGGGAAAAACAGATACACCTGCGTTCTTGATTTTTGTTCGCATATTTGGTAAGAATTTGCATAATTGTTTACTGGATTCTGGTGCTTCGACCAATTTTATGCCTTTCGGTGTTTGTAGAGCTATGGGTATTACTACTGCTGACTCGCAAAAGAAAGTTACACAATTAGATAGGACTGAAGTAAATGTTGTAGGGGAGTTAAATATGATTCATATGCAAATTGCTTATGATCCTAGAATTCAATAGGTTATTAATATATAGGTGGCTGACATACCTGATTCTTATGGCCTGATCTTGGGAAGAGACTTTACCAGGGCCTTGAATGGATATGTCTCGACTGATCACTCTCACATGTGGCTTCCCTGGAAAGGAGTGCCAAACTAGATTAGAATTGAGAGAGAACCTAGAATGAAATACATGATTAGAGAATATCAGAAAACCTCAACTAAAATTTTGATATCAGAAATAAGTATGGGGAATTATATGCTTGCAACTCATTTTGAAGAGTCAGATGTAGAGGAGGTCCTCATGTTGCATACAATATCTGTTGGCTCCACAACAGAATATAGTGGTACTGAAGCTTTAGTGGAACCAATTGAAAATGATGATGATCCCAAAGATAATCATCTGGCCTTGCTAGATAGTTTTCAAGAATTCATTCAGAAGTACATTGAGGATCAAGTCCAGTTGGGAAGAGGAATGAACTTTGGAGAATTAGTTTTTCCTAGTTGGTGCAGGGTGCATAGTGCTTCCCATTCAGAACTTGACTGTTGCTTGTGCCAAGCTGCAGTTGAACAAATACAGAAGTGTATCAATCCCACTCCAGCAGTCAAAATTGATATCCAGAATGTCCAAGAGTAATTCCTTCTGAAGAATCATCCAGCAGTAACAATGTAAGTGATACAGCAGGGAAGTCTGCAGTTGCTGGTTGTTGGACTTTAAGATTCGATGTGTTTAAATCAAAGCAAGGAGCTGGGGCAGGTTTCGAGCTAATCAGTCCAAGAGGTAAGACATTTTTTCTTGCATAGGCTTCAATTTCATTGTATGAATAATGTAGCAGAATATGAGGCTCTGGTTCATGGATTGTTGATGGCATTAAAGAAAAAGGTTGAGATCTTGCAAGTTTTTGGAGATTCTGAGTTAGTAGTCAACCAGGTTAGAAGGCAATAATCTTATCATGATAGAAGGATGACCAACTATAGACATAGAGTATGGGATCTCATTGAAGGATTTGATGCCTTCAACATTCAGTTGATTCCACGAAGTAAGAAACAGACAGCTGACTCCCTTGCTCAGGAAACCAGTACATTGCAACCTCTGTCTCTTTCTGGACTAAAGAAGTTTATTGTGGAACTGACCCCTATACCCTCAGTACCTGATAATGTCACCAAATTCTAGGTATTTGAAGATGACAAGCATATCTTAGATTTCATTACTAGTACTAATATCTTTGCTTCTCAAATCATTGATGAAACCGAGCTCCAAGAAGGAGAGATGGACTTGGAAGGGGTAGTTAATCTGAAGAAAAACACTATTCCCAGAGGGATGGTACAATTAGAGAGGATCATTGATCTGGACAAGGTCAGGGAGCAAGAACAGGATACGAGGAAAGAGTCCATTAGTGGACAGTGTGACAAATATAATATGGGAACTCAGGAAGATGCTAAAAATATCTTTATTGGCAAAGTATGCACTCCAGAAGAAAGAAAATGAATCATTGATGCACTACATAGATATCCAGATGTGATAGCCTGGAGTTATGAAGAATTAAAGACTTATGATACATCAATCATAACCCATACTATCCCCCTCAATCCAGGAGTCAAACCTTTCAGATAGAGGAAAAGACCTATCAATGCTTTACTGGAACCCATAATATAGAAGGAAGTGCAGAAACCATTGTCTACAAGAATAATATTTCTAGTCAGATAGTCAACTTGGGTTACAAACCTAGTTCTAGTGTGAAAGAAAAATGGTGAAATCAGGGTATGCGTAGATTTTAGGAACCTAAACAGAGCATAACAAATTTTAGCTTTTCAGGATGTGTCCACTTTGAAAATTCATAAAATATTATATATTCATTAAAAAAATTATCTAAAAGAGTGAGGATAAACTACATGGTGTTAGCTAATTTCTCACCATTGGGATTTTTTAAATTTTTAAAAAAGTTAATAAAAAAGGTGGGAGCCCTCGGGCGCTATGTTGTTTTTTTTGATAAAAACAAGACCTATTTTTCCACCCCCTTTTTGAGACCCTTACTCTTCATTAATTTTAAAGAAATAGTAGCTTAGAAACTAGACTCGAAGAACTTCAACTTTTGTTCTCTCTACATCTTGAAATTTTGAGTGCAACTATCTTCTTTTTTTCGTACAAATCATATTTTGCTGATTTCAGAAAAAAAAGTGGAATCTTAAGAGCCAAAATTGTGTCATAGATCCATGTACTTACCCATAAGACCAGCTTATAGGAAGAATTTTTCTGAGAGCATTAATGTTTTCAAAATAATTCAGGATCACCTTCGACATAGAGCTCTAGCTGCATCAAGAGATAGGTATTGCGGTATTCCAACATCATTGAGAAGAGGAGAACCCATCTCTCCTCAAAACATTACCTGGAGTCTCACTAGGGTGAGATCTTTGATGGATGTCATAGAGGAACAAAAATCCAATTGGATTGGAATGAGATTTAGACCACCCTTACTCCTAGCATCTGCACCTGCATTGAATTCTCCACCACAGTTTATAGGGGAAAATTTGATGGATTGGCTGAGAACAATTGAAGAACTGAATGGGTTTGCTCATAAAAGAACCTTCTTGGAGTATGTGCAACAATGTGCTAATCTGGTTATCTGGTTGGTAGGTAGAAATAGAGATTTTCCATATCCTCAACCATGAGGACATGGTTGACAATAGGAGGGGGAGAATGATGAGTGCTCAAAATGACACTTTAATTGATCATTTTATGTTTACAAAGACTTTATTATATTGTTAATTAAGTATGCTGGCGGTAGACTATATACTCATATGTTTTCTTTATTTATTTTATATTTAACTAATTTGAGGATATATTAGAAATGATATTTTGCATTAAACATGTTGTTTTTTAATGATGTTAATGATGGAATGATTATTCAATTTGAAATCTTTGTTGTCATAATAGCATCCTATCTTTGAGGATTCTATTTGGTTGATTAAATGCTTAATTCATGAGGTAGACTTGCTAAACTATCTGTTTAACAAACTTGGAATTTGTCGTGCTCCTAATTGCTCCAGCTGGATCCTGATTTATCAATTCCTAATTGACTTCTTCACTCAGTTTGGAAAATTCCTATTCAACTATTATGTGGCAGATTTCTTTATGATACTTTCAGTTCTGTTTAGTTTTAGTTTTTTTGCTTTATATCTTGGTGGGGAACGCCATGATTTTTAATTCAAATAAGTGGATATTCCTATAAATTTCCATCATTAGATTTAGTTTGAAGTTAGATAATCTTTCGCTTAAGCATTGTAATGTTTGTAATACACACTTTTTTTCTACTCACCTATTTGGGCCAATTTGAATGAAAATAAGGAGTTAATTCGAATCTCGGTGTTTAAGGTCCCACTAGAGGAAGAGCAAGGCCCACTCAATCGAATGAGGTGACCTTGTGTTATGTTCTTTGATTCACTTAATTTTTTTTTAATTTGTATAAATTGGAAAGTTAGGAATGTTGATCTTTGTTTAATCATTGTTAGTGACTGCAATTATTTATACTCTTAGACTAAGTTCATTGTGTTCTCAAGGTAGTTCATTACGCTTTACTAAAGATTAGCATTCATTTTTTTACTATAGATTTAATTGTTGTTCATAGGAATTAGACTTAATAATTATTTTCAAATGCATGTGGTTTTAATGGGAGAGATAACGATGACCTATGGGAAGATAAAATTGAAGCTTGTTTGGAATTCATTCATGGAATTTAGTGTTACTATTTTCTAGATTAATATTTATTTTCTTGCAAACGTAAATAGATTCTCTTTTCAAGTAAATTTCAATTCTAAATTTTAGATTAAGAGTGAATTTGGTTTTAGCTTAATTCTTCCATGAATCAATTACAAATAAGTTAGGTGAAGTCTGAACTAAGTTATTTGAGTCTGAATAAGCATTAGTTAAGAAACAAGTTAGGATTAAGTCCTTAGAATTAGTTAGAAACTAGTTGTTAAATTCTACTCCTGAGAGCTCCTGAAAGCTCCCGAAGGAGTTAGACCGAAACCAAAAGTCACTCTTTACAATGGCAAACCCCCCAATTTTTGGAAACATCCTTATCGCATATAGCTCTAAGACGCACCCGGTTCGATAATCAAAAGATTAAATGATGCAAGAAGTGACATCAACGACCTTTCCCATCATGTGGGAGACTTCTTATTCTACTAAGGTGAACATTCTTATGCTGTGGTTGAGCTAACAGTCTTTTTACTAGTAGTGTGATGGGAAATTAATGTGTTCTTAGATCTGAACGGTGTTTGATTTGAGGATTATTTTTTGGTTTGAAGAATTTTGTTTAGTCTTGGCCGACTTAGCGAATGCAATATATTATGAAGACTAATATCCAACTTGGCATAATGCACTACATGGATAAAATGTTAAATCTTATATGGTGCTGACCTATTTGATGAATAAGATATGCTTGTACACACACATATATATACAAGATGCTTTGAAGATGGAAAGTGAGGAAGGAAGAAATAGAAAGAAAAAAAAGGAAGAGAAGGAAAAGGTGTGAGTGTGTTATGTGTGAGAAAGTGAACAAAGGATAAGATCAAAGCTTGAATACTTTATCAGTGGTACATATTTTTTGAGCAATGTAATTCTTTTATTCTAAGCTTTAGCGGAACTGAACCCTACACATTGAAGGTGTATTCCATCAGTTCATTCTTTGGCAGTGAGTCACTATCATTGTATCTTGGTAGTGAGTCATCTTTTGTATTCAGGTTGTGAGACTTTTAAGGATAGCATGTCCTGGCAGTGAGCCCCATAATATTTTGTATCCAGATATAATATATTGTGAGTTAACCCTCACCGTGGTTTTTCCCTCATTGGGTTTTCCATGTAAAAATATTGGTGTTTTTGTGTGTGTTGTATTGACTTGGTTCTATGTTCTCTCTTGCTGATTTGGTCAAAATAGTAATAATGGTTAAGTGGATTTTATTATCAGTCTATGGAATACTGATTCACCCCCCCTCTCAGTATTCTGGATGTTCAACAAAAACATCAAAAACCCTCTTTAACATTTAGATATGCATTTTCTCTTAAACCCTTAACATGCATTAATAGAATGTAAATATGTAAAGAAATAATGCAAACACATTAAACACATAAGAACATAAAATTTACATGGAAAACCCAAGAATGGAAAAATCATGGTGAGGATTATCTATCACTATTATATGAATTGCAACACTGAATACAATAAGGCTCACTACTTAGAAAGATAAAGAAAGGCTCACTACCGGTGGTTCACTGCCAAAGGACTCATTTTCTAGAAGAAAGAAGCACAGAAGAAGGGTTGGCTCACTGCCAATTTGAACTGTTAACAATGAATCTCTCTAATTCCAAAGATACAATTCCACTGAAGCACAAGAAACTCATCAAACTTACTGAAATGTAGACACCTTCTGCTCAATGCATTAGGAAGTCAAAGGAATTAGGTGTCACACTCTGATCATCACACTTGATCACATTCACATTTTTTTCATCACTCTTTGCACTTTATTACACAAAAATTCTCCTTGCATTTATATCCTCTATGACCTAAAATAATCTCAATTAGGTTGGCCTTAAGGAAATGTATACACCTCAATCGAGCAACATAAAATAGGTCAACACCAAAAACTTCCACAATATAAAGAAGTGAAGCTAAACCATAAAACAACTTAACTAGGACCCAAATCTACTCTGACACACTTCTCAATAGTTCCTCAAACAAAAAATATCCTTTTGAATTAGAGATATCATGCTAGGTCAGCCAAACCTGCACTAACACTAACAAGTGACTCCAAACACACCTCTCCAAGTCTAGAAACATCTCGCGGACTGTTGGAAAATGTGCCTCAAAATTACTAACATGAAAATCCTAAAAGAGAAAAATTGGTGAGACCCTCAAAATGTCTTACCAACTAGCAGCTGTGTTCTAAACTTCTGAAGAGGTCAGATTGATATAACTTTGGAACTGTCTTGCCGATGGAAGTCATTTGCAAGACATGGGCATCAAAGTGAGATTCATAACCTATTCTGTCATGACAGATCTCTTGCCGATGGGTTGGTTCCTAGTGAACATCAGGGAGACTCTCGGCGACGATGTCATTAGGGAGAGACATGAACCTTCAAAGTGACTCATTCCGATAGAGTATGTCTCACTGATGGATTTACACATTGGCGATGAATGTCATTAGGGAGAGTCATGGACCTTTAGAGTGACTCATTCTGACAACAGATGTCTTGTCGATGGTTTTATACATGACGTATACCGAAGAGACTCTTGTCATTGGACATATCAGAGTAACATAAAGGATCTAGAAGAGTCTTAGTGATATAAATCTCTTTCCGATGGATTTGAGTTCAGTATGACTCTGGCTGATGATACTTGGTTGGGGTAACATGAAGTTCTATGAGAGACTTAGCGACAGAGCATGTTTGGTTGATGGTTTTGCATTCGGTGTGACTCTTGTCGATAAGGACAGTTGGTTTCCTTGTGTCATCAAGAGACTTGAACTATTTGTCTGACTTCTTAGGATGTTGCTGATAGCCTTGGTCTTGCTGATGGCTCTGTGATTGGGCACTTTGGCATCAAGGAGACACGGTGTGGTGTCTCATCGACATGCGACATAGTTGAACTCATTTTGACTAAACGACTGTCCTATGTGGTCTGTTTTGGACCAATGAGAGAAGCAGAATGAGAACTATTGGCAGTTGAACTGTTGTGACTATTCTTGTGTGGAATATCAATAGACCAAAGATGTAGGGATTATCCTCTACAATGGTCTGTGAAGATGAATAGTTCAGTGGTGAAAGAATTATTCAAATTGAACACGATTTGATCAGTTTGTGATTATTTAGTGCATGCTTCTTAGAGTATTGTAATAGTGATGTTCTGTACAAGGTCGATTAGGGAAATGTTTCTACTGTAAATTTGACATCTGAAAGTGAAGTTTGATCTTTGTATGTAATTTTGTTTACTGTAATACAAAGAGGTTTTACTTGGTGTGGTGGGTTTTTCTCTCGTAAGGGTTTTCCCACGTAAATCTGGTGTCCAATTATGTATGTGTCCATTTCTCTTTTCTGTTAATTTTTCCATGTGTATCTTATTGAACTGTAATTACAAAATTTAAAGTCACATCTACATTCTTCCCCGAGTTTTTGGCATTAGGAAAGTTTGTTCCACATCTTATCTTTTCCTTACAAGTGGCATCAGAGCCTGACCAGTTGTGCTATCCTTGTGGGTAGGTTGGGTTTTTTGTGTCAATTCTATTAAGTGGGAATCTTGTAGAAGTCTGGTAATTTAAATTACAGATTAAGATGGCAAGCACATCAGGAAAGATTGAAATTGAGAAATTCAAAGGCAACAATTTTGAGTTGTGGAAACTCAAAATGGAAGATCTGTTGGTTGATCATGATCCTTGGATTTTTGTGTCTAGAACAAAACCTACAGGCATGAAGCAAGAGGATTGGGACCTCACAGATCAAAAATCAAAGGGGCTCATAAGGCTTTGTTTGGCAGTCTCTGTTCTTCTAAACATTCATGAAGAAAAGACTGCATCTTTTTTGTGGAAAAGACTAGGAGCTATTTATTAGGGACAATCCTTGGTGAATAAGTTGTTCTTGAGGAAGAAGTTATACTCTTTGAAAATGCAGGAAGGAGCATTTTTTGTTGATCATTTGAATGCTTTCAACATGTTGATTTCTTAGTTAGCATTTGTCGGTGTGAAGATTGATGAAGAAGATCGCTGTATGCTATTGTTATGTTCTTTGCCGAATTCTTGGGATCACTTGGTGATGGCCATTGGGAGTATGAAATCCACTTTTAAGATGGAAGATGTTGTTGCTTCTTTGTTATCAGAAGAGATGAGAAGAAAATCATTTGAGATGGTGAAGGAGGCTCTTGTTGTTCGAGGTAAATCGAAAGAAAAAGGCAAGAAGAAGGACAAGAAGCCCAAATCAAAATCAGAAGGGAGATCAAAGTCTCCTGGCAAGAAGTCCAAGGTGAAATACTGGAATTGTGGGCATCCTAGTCATGTCCGAAAGGATTGCAAAGAGGATAAAAGTAAGAAGAAGAATAATTCTTCCGACAATGATTCTTCTTAGAGTGATGCAGATTCCTTCATTGCAACCTTGGCAACTCAAACATCAGATGATGTCTAGCTAATTGATTCTGGAGCATCTTTCCATGTGACATATCACAGAGTCTGGTTCACTAAGTATGAAAAATACGATGGTGGAAGGGTGTATTTGAAAAGCGATTCATCTCTGGAAATATTTGGCTGTGGAAGACTCAAAGTTTAGTTCCCTGATGGAAGATTGAAGGGAATCAATGATGTAATGCATATACCAGGTCTGGCTCAAAATTTACTTTCTGTTAATAAGTTGAATGATGTTGGAGTGCAAGTCACATTCTCTGGAATTGGTTGTAAAATGACTAGAGGCTCAATGGTGCTAGCGAGGGGTGCTAGTATTGGTACTTTGTATCAGGTGGACGCACTTGCTGTTTAATGCAACAGTGTCTTTGCAAAGTCACAAAAGGCTACTCATGGAGAGGAGAACAAAGTTCTTGATAGTGCAAAATCTATGGAAGTTAAACTTATAGCATAAAAGACTATGCTCTGGCATCATAGGCTTGGCCACATTGGAGAAAAAAGTTTAAAAACCTTCAAAAATAAAAATCTGGTTGAGGGGCTTGATGACTGTAACATTTAATTTGAATTTTGTGAACATTGTATATATGGTAAACAACACCATGTTTCATTTTACTCTAGTCCTCATAAATCTTCTGGTTTACTTGATTACATACATTATGATGTTTTTGGTCCAGTAAATGTTCCTTCTTTGTCTAAATCAAGATATTATGTATTGTTCATTGATGATAACTCAAGAAGGGCATTTTTTTTATTTTTTGAAAAGTAAATCAGAAGTACTTAGTCATTTTAAGGAATTTAAAAACCTTGTGGAAAATCAGAATGGAGAAAAATAAAATGTTTAAGGACTAACAATGGCGGTGATTTTTTTTTTTGATGAGTTCAAAAGGTACTGTAAAGATCATGGAATTAAAAGACATAAAACTACACCCTACACTCCACAACAAAATGGAGTTGTTGAAAGGTTCAACAAGACAGTGATGGAAAGAGCACGAAGTATGCTGAGCAGTGCTAGCTTGGAGGAGAAGTTCTGGGCTAAGGAAGTTGCAAAATATTTTGTTTAATAAATCATTCTCCTAATTCTACTCTTGTTGAGAAAACACCTTTGGACGCATGGTCTAGAAAGAAGCCCTCTTCTAGACACATTCATGTCTTTGGCCGTGAGGCATATGCATATGTGCCAAATGAAAAAAGATCTAAATTGGAGAACAAGGCTGTTAAATGTATCTTTATTGGCTAAAGTGCTGGCATAAAAGGATACAAGCTTTGGAATCCTGATACAGAGAAGGTTTTGTACAAAAAATGTGTTATTTTTCATGAGCTGAAGCCTTATACTCTAGATTTGCAGTCAGAGACAAAATTAGAAAGTAAAAGGGATGTAGTTGAAATTCCTCTGACACCAGATAATGAGGAATTGAAAGTTCAAAATGTACCTAAAACTGAGGAGAGCTCAAGTAGTTCTAAGAGTTTTGAAGAAGAAGAACAACCTCAGCCTTAGCCTGTGAGGAGGTCAACATGTGAAAGAAGGCAACCTGATAGGTATGGGTTTTCTATGTTAGATTCTACTTGTGGCTATGCTTTTTTTTCTAGCATTGATGAGCCTAGGACTATTAAAGAGGCAATTAGAATACCTGATTCAAACTCTTGGTTGGAAGCCATGAATGAAGAAATGGCACCATTAGAAAATAATGACACTTGGATTTTGGCGCCCTTGCCTAAAGGCAGAAAATTTGTTGGCTACAAATGGGTATATAAAAAGAAAATAGGTCTGGATGGCAATGTGGAAAAGTATAAGGCAAGGTTGGTTGCGAAGGGATATTCCCAAGTAGAGGGAATTGATTATGGAGAATTTTTTTCTCCTTTAGCTAAGTTGATGTCTATCAGATTTATTTTGTCACTTGCAACTGCGTATGACTTAGAGATTGAACAAATGGATGTGAAGATAGCATTTCTTCATGGTGATCTTGAAGAAGAAATTTATATGTCCTAGCCTGAGCACTATGTGGAAAAAGGTAAAGAAAATCTGATTTGCAAGTTGAAAAAGTCTCTGTATGGATTAAAATAATCTCCTAGAATGTGGTACTAGAAGTTTGACACGTTTGTTTTGTCATTGGGATTTGTAAGATTAAAATCTAATCATTGTGTGTATTTCAAAGGTGAAAATGGTCGTGGATGTTGATCTTTAAATTATGCAGCTACATTATATTCTAGGAATGAAATAACCAGGGATAAAATAGAAAACTTTGGCTTAGTCAAAGTAAGTATATTAGATTTCTAGGAGATTTTGTATGCTGAGTGCAAGTAGCTAGTTGTTCTAGTTTTGGGGAATGAAGCTCTCTATGAAGCTTGTCCAAAATATCCTACTAAGATGGAGGACATGACCAGTGCCTTATGCTAGTGTAGTTGGTAGTTTAATGTATGCAATGGTGCGTACAAGGCCAAACATTGGCATTGGGAGTATCATTTATGGCAATGGAAGGACACATTAGGATCTTTGTGAAAAGAGTGTTTAGATATCTGAAGGGCACTTCAGAATATGCTTTGTGTTACCATGGCAATTTGGTTGAATCATAGAGGACTCTCAGCATTCAGGCTATGTGGATTGATTGGGCAGGGGACATTAATAGTAGAAGATCCACCAATGGATATATTTTCATGATGAATGGTGGTACAATTAGTTGGATGAGTAAGCGGTGTAGTTGCTTTGTCCACTATAGAGGCATAATATATGGAAGCTACACATGCCTGTAAAGAAACAATCTGGTTAAAACATTTGTGTTCTAATAGTGGGTTAGATGTAGGGAAAATTACAATTTACTGTGATAGTTAGAGTGCTATTTCTCTAGTGAAAAATACTACTTTCCATGCCAGGATGAAACATATTGATGTGTAGTATCACTTTGTATGAGATATGGTGGAAGATGGAAAGGTCTCTTTAGAAAAAGTGGATACTTTGGAAAATATTGCAGATGCATTGACGAAACCAGTGAGCACAGACAAGTACAGGTGGTGTGCCAGTTCAATTGGCCTTGGTGCCCATGAATTTTAGTAGTTTTGATGTGCTCTAGAGGTGTCAACAATATCTTCATCAAGTGGGATATTTTTGGAAAATGTGCCTCAAACTTACTGACATGAAACTCTTGAAAGAGAAAAATTGGTGAGACCCTCAAAATGTCTTACCAACTAGCAGCTGTGGTCTAAACTTCTAAAGAGGTCAGATCGGCGTAACTTTGGAACTTTCTTGCCAATGAAAGTCATATGCAAGACATGGGAATCAGAGTGAGATTCATAACCTATTCTATCATGACAGATCTCTTGTTGATGGGTTTGTTCCTGGTGAACATCGGGGAGACTCTAGGCGATGATGTCATCGGGTTGGTTCCTGGTGTATCTTATTGAACTATAATTGCAAAATTTAAAGTCATATCTACATTCTTCCCTAAGTTTTTGGCATTAGGAAAGTTTGTTCCACATCTTATCTTTTCCTTACACGGATCATGTAGAAACATTCCACAATATCCATACATCTCAGAATATTCCAACATCATTAGAATATTTTGCACAACAACTACAACCACTTGAAACTAAAGAACACCTTCATTCTATGGAGCCAAACATACTGTCACAAACACACAACACACCATACAACTTTATGAACCAAATCAACACCTAAAACTTTAAGGGAAGGTAGATACAAAAAATATAAGCACGTTCCTAGATTCGTAATACTAGAAACTTCACTACGGAGAAATGTAAAGCAATATCATTTCTACCAGACACTTTGTTTCACCAGAAAAACATACAGTCAAACACATCTTCCATTGTAGAATGATCCAGAACCTAAAAATTTGGATGTAACACCTCTGAACACCTATGATCATCATGTATGAATTGCATGGGCATATCTTCAACCATGAATAAATGCAGAGTAGAGCACTGAATGCTACTCTATCACACTAATCTTTCTTTTAACCAAATTTTATCAAAAGCAGTTGGAAACCAAGTGACCAACTTCAGCAACAACCTTACTAACATCTTTGCAAAAATCTATAGTATCTACAACATGAAATAGTTTCCAACTACAATAATCTCCCAAACACAAGTCAAGCCAGCAACCTCTACAACTATATTGAAGTATGACATTAATGACAACACAAACAATGTGTTGACACCAACACCAACAACTATAGAAACATCATCAATACCAATATTATTCCAAAATTTGCTTTATACAAGGGGTTGAAATCAATGAAAACACTAAATAAACTCACAAACAACTCAAGCTTCCTACATCTCCAAACTTCCAACAATCTCCCCCTTTGTCATTGATGGAAAAATATACTTTCTAAAAAACCATCAACAACAAAAGCAACCCACAACAATACTACAATAAGAAGTACTCCCCCTAACAAGGACAACTCTTTACTTCACATACTTCTTCTTCTGTAATACTAGCAATACTTTCATTTTAGATCACTCTCCTCCTTTTCTCCTCATACAATACTTTTCCATATTCTCTCCCCTATGGTCTTCAGACCATATTCACTTTTGCACTATGTTTTTTCAACCATTCTAACTTTCTTCCCCTTTGACATCAATAGAAAATGGCTATAAACTCATCAAACTCCCTTTATCTCCCCCTTTTGACAAAATTCAAAGGGAAACACTTGCAACTGCACTCATCCTTAGGAGCACACAATATGCTTCATATGACTGCATCATCCAAAAACTATTACTACCTACTCCCCTTGAGAGGTAGCCTTCAACATTAGTCTAGGACAAGGAATGTATCTTGAGATGCTTCCCAGAAAGATGCACACACTTATGCATCTAGTTGAAAGAAGGAGGGGAAATAACCCCTAACTTTTCCCAAAGATACTCAAAAGTATCTTTTGAAAGAGAATTTGCGAAAATATCAACAATTTGATCCTTAGTAGGCACGTACTCCTACTTCACCTCATTTTATACAAATTTCTCTCTCAAAACTGATATTGGATTGAGATATTTTTTTTTCTTGAATGCATTACTAGATTCTTTGAAATATTGATTACACTTGTATTGTCACATAAGATAGGAATAGGTTCATCATATGAATCTCTAATATCCTTCAATGTTTTCTTCATCCACAACCCCTGCGTACATCATGATTCTACTGTAATGTATTATTCTTCAACAGTAGATAATGACATTGAATCTCACTTCTTACTTAGCCATGAAACCAACCTACTTCCAAGAAAGAGAACAACACCACTTGTACTTTTCATGTAATTTACACATCCAACCCAATCTACATCTATATATGCACTCAAAGAGAAGTCAGTATCCTTAGGATACCACAAAGCATAATCTAGAGTTCCTTTCAAATATCTGAATATCCTCTTTACTGCATTGCAACATGAGATTCTATGGGATCTTCTTGAAATATAGCCACAAGACAAATTGAATGCATGATATTTGATCTAGTAGCAATAAGATATAATAGTCCACCAATCATTGATATATACTTTCTTTGATCTTTCTTAGGAGATCCATCATTCTTAATCAACTTGCAACTAGTAACCATAGGAGTACATACCAGTTTAGATTCATTCATTTCAAACTTCTTCAACAATTCCTTAAAATACTTAGATTGTTATATGAATATACCTTTCATTGATTGTTTGGTAAACAAACCAAATCAAAAGTTTCCTCAAAGTATATACCTTCAACCTGTGAGTAACCCTTAAACACAAGTCTAGCATTGTTTCTGACAAATTTTCCATTTTCATTTAGCTTGTTCCATAATACCCACTTAGTACCAATCATATTCTTGTTTACCGGCCTTGGGACCAATTCCCAAGTCAGGTTCTTCTCTATCTGTTCTAATTCCTCCTTCATTTCTTTTACCAGATTCTCATCTTTGCATGCCTCAATCATTGTTGTTGGTTCCACCTCAAAAAGTAAGTAGAAATTTACTTGTTCCTCTATTATAGAAAATTTTCTCCTTGTTAGCACACCTTTTCTCTTATCTCCAATGATATGATCTTCTGAATGATTCTTTTGCACATACTTGGGAGTCTTAGGATTATTTTCTAGAGCTTCTTCATCTTCAATTGTCACCTCGTTTCCTTTGTCTTCAGCCTTTTCTTCTTAATTGCAAGAGAATTCATCAAATTCATATCCTTCTATCAATATTGATATTTGGTGTAGTTCTTCATCCACCTTGACACTTGCACTTTCAACAATATTCTTCAATCTTATGTTGTAACACTGGTAGGTCTTGCTTCTTGTAGAGTATCCAATAAAGATTCTAGCACAACCACAGTAGGAGGGTCCTCAAAGAGAACAATCTAGACCATGCAACAAGAGTAACACAATGAAATCAACACAAAATATGGAGGAAAATTCAGATGGAAATATTCTCATTAAAAATTATCTCAGTTACATTCAGCCAGCAACATTTAGGCTTATAGATTCGGCTCACAAGCCTGTCAAATATACAACATTCCAACATGCTCCTATATGCAAGATGAAATTTTATAATTCAAATCAATCTTAATCCACTTAATCAAATACTAACTCTACTACCCCCCTCCTATTATAATGATCAATTACAAGCTTTATAGCACATCTGCAACTCTAGAAACATCCGCATCGACCAACGATCATCACATTCTCCAAGGAAATAAAATGTAATGTGTGCATGAAAAGGTCGGCCTCAAATTTGAATTACTCTTCAACAAGTGTGTAAGATGAATTGTGGACCTATAATGAAGGTCGAGGGCACTCCCAGGAACAATTAAAATCCCACCGTTAAGATCCACAATGATGAAACTGGCCAAAAAGTTTGAAATTATTCTGGTGTTAGTTCGAGAACTATCAAGAATTCTAGAAGCAATAACTTTGCTAGAAAAATATCCAACCACTCTCAAATCTTGGGACAAGGAAAATGAACATGTAGATTATTTAATCCAAGATCCACAAGGTCTGGTGAGCAAAGATGATGAATCCACTAACATGAACTGAGAAAGAACAAAATGAGAATGAAACTGAAAGAAAATATTTTTAGTTGATGCAAGATTGCCAAGAACCAAGGATACTCCTACATCAGACATCCGGGGTTATTGAAAAGTGAGTCCCTCACTTTGATGGGGCCAAAGGAAAATCAAAATGGTCTACCTCAGCCTGAGAAATCCAAGAAGAATCCTCCACTTGTCTACCTTTCCACTTCACAAGATATTCTTTGTACTGTCTTCCACGAGTCTTCCTCCCATCTTTGACATCCAAAATCTCTTCAATCTCATCTGTTTGTTGTTTAGGAAATTTATACTCTAATTCTACTTTTTTATCTCCACTGAAATCTACTTCTTGATACTGATATAGGTCTGCAATGTTGAATATAGGTGATATACCCATACCTTCTGGTAACTCCAGTTCACATGCATTTCCAGAATCAAATTTCTTTAAGGTCTTACAAGGGCCAAACTTCCTCATCTTTAGCTTATTGCATGTACCAATTGGAAATCTCTCCTTTCTCAAATATACCATCATGTGATCTGTAACTTCAAACTCCTTATGTCTCATTTTTTCATTTTCCTTCTCCTTGTACTTCTGATTCATGTCTTTCAATTGCTACTTCACTTGAATATGCAACTTTTTCATGTGTTCTACAAATTCTTCTGCTTCTGCACTCCTCTTATCCTCCATGCTGATGTATCTCAACTCTGATATACCTCTAAGGTGAACTCCAGTAACAATCTCAAAAGGTTTATTTTTGGTACTCTTGTTCACTGAATTATTGTAAGTAAACTCTGCTTGTGCAAGGACTAAATCCCGATTTCCAGTCTTTCTCCAACCAAACATCTCAAAAAATTTCCTAAACTCTTGTTTACTACCTCTGTCTGTCCATCAATCTATGGGTGAAAAGTAGAATTGAACTTCAAATCTATCTTCAAATTCTTCCAAAGTGTTCTCCAAAAGTAACCAACAAAATTTACATCTCTGTCTGAAACAATACTCCTAGGTAACCCATGCAATCTAACCACTTCTCTAAAAAAAAAAATCTGCGACATGTACTGCATCTATTGTCTTCCTACAAGGTATGAAATGTGTCATCTTATAAAATCGATCAACCACCACAAATAAAAAATAATTACCTCTTTGTGTCTTCGGCAAACCAAGTATAAAATCCATGCTTATATCCTCCCAAGGTCTCTCTGGAATTGTCAAAGGCTTATACAATCCAACATTCTAACTACTCCCCTTTGCAACTTGAAAAAATCTGCAACTCTACACAAATCTCCTAACATCCTTATGAATCTAGGACCAAAAGTAATTCTCACTCACCAATGCCACTATCTTATTAACTCCAAAGTGTCCTTACATTCCTCCACTATGCTTCTCCTTCACTAGGTTATCCCTCATTGAACTTTAGGGTATACACAACCGATTTCCTCTGAACAACATGTCCTCCTAAATGAAATAATCCAACCACTGACTTCTATCCTTCAAAACAGGTTCTTTACAAGCTTTCCAAGGTTCTACAAAATTCGGGTCTTCTTCATACAAGTTCTTCAATTCATCAAAGCCTAATACCTCCACTCTCATCTATGTTAGTAAATTACTTCTCCTACTCAAAGCATCAACAACTTTATTTGAATTTCCACTCCTATGCCTCAAAAAAAAAGTATAACTCTGTAAGAACTCTACCCATCTCATGTGTCTCTGATTCAATTTACCCTGACTGTTCAAATATTGCAATGCTCTATGATCCATATACAACAAAAAATCCTTAGGAAACAAGTACTGTCTCCACTTCTTCAAGGCTTGAACTATGGCATAAAATTCTTGATTATACACTGAATATCTTCTCCTAGCATCATTCAAATTCTCACTAAAATAAGCTGCAGGTCTTCCCTCTTAACTTAGTACTGCTCCAATTACATTTCCACTTACATCACAGTCTACTTGAAATACCTTATTGAAATCCAATAAAGCCAACACAAGTTGCTCAATCACCTTCTGCTTCAACAACTCAAAACTTCAATTTGCTCCAGATGTCCATCTAAAATATTTTCTATCTCCTCTCATCGCTTCTGTCATAGGGATACAAATAGAATTGAAATTTCTAATGAACTTCCTATAGAAACTAGCCAATCCATGAAATGATATTACCTCCTCAATGCTATCTGGTGTAGGCCACTCAACAATTTCTCTTACCTTCTCAGGCTCCATCTTCAATCCATCCACATATATCACAAATCCTAGATATACCAACTACTCCTTCATGAAACTACACTTCTTAATGTTTATCAGTATCTGCTCTTCTCTCAATCTCTGCAAGACTAGCCTTATATGCAACAAATGTTCATTTGTACTCTTACTAAAAATCAATATGTAATCCAAGTAAACAATCACAAACTTACCCAAGAATTTCTTCAATACCTCATTCACCAGCCTTATGAAAGTACTTGGTGCATTTTTCAATCCAAAAGGAATAACCAACCACTCATACAATCCTTCATTCATCTTGAAAGCTATTTTCCACTCATCTCCTTCTCTCATTCTGATATGATGATACCCACTCTTCAAATCTATCTTTTTAAAGTACTTAGCTCCACTCAAACAATCCATAATGTCATCCATCTGGGGCAAAGGAAATATATACTTCACCGTAATCTTGTTTATAGCTCTAGAATATGTAGAAATTCTCCATTCTCCATCCTTCTTAGGTGCAAGCACAACAAGTACCACATAGGGACTTAAACTTTCTTTGATCAAACCCTTCCTCAACAATTCTTGTACTTTTCTATTCAATTCCTTATTCTCTATCGGTGTCATCTGGTGTGCTTCTTTATTGGGAAAACTAGCTCCAAGAATCAAATCCATACAATGACTAACACTCCTCATAGGTGGCAATCCATCAAGTACATTATCTGAAATGATCTCCTCATATTCTGTTAGTATCTCTTTTATCTCTTCTGGGTGTTCTTCCACATGCTTCAAGTCTTCAACATTCTTAGCACCAAGGCATAACACACATTCTCATGTCTCAATCCGTCAAGGAATCTTCTTCCATCAACCAAATAAACCCTAGCATTCATACAAACTTCAACTGTAGGAACATCTTCCAATGGAAAAAAATCTGTTTCATCCCATTAGCAACAATAGTGTATATATTATTCTTTCCATCATGGATAGCCTGCTTGTCATACTACCAAGGTCTTCCCAAAAAAAATTGGCATATATCCATAGGCATGATATCACACAAAACTTCATCATGGTAATTTCCTATCTTTAATTTCACCAAACATTGTTCACTTACCACTATCTTATGCTCATCCTGAATCCATGCTATTTGATAGGGCTTCGGGTGTTTCAACCTTTCCAAATTTAATTTAGTCACCATCTCTTCAGAATCCAGGTTCTTAGAACTTCCACAATCAACAATCACTTTGTAACATTTACCATTCACCTTGCATCTGGTCCGAAAGAAATTCTTTCTCTGCAACGGTTCTTTCTCCAATTGACTTTGACTTAATACTCTCCTATTCACCAATACTTCTCCATCTTCAGGTTTATTAGATGATCCAGCATGATCCTCCTCAACAAAGGATGTTCTTCTATTATTCTCTACCTTCTTGCTTGTCTCTACCTGATTACATTCAAATTCTCTATGTCCTTCACCACCACATTTATAACAAGTTCCTTTGAATACTCTTTTCTCCTATCCTCTATCATCTCTTCAATAACCTTCATTTTGGTAACTACCATAGCCTCCTCTTCTATAAGAGTTTCCATCACCTGTCTGGTATGAGTTATCATTCTTACTAATCTCCTTATCCTTATTCTGGTCTGGAAAAGATCCTCTTCCTCCTCTAGTAAAAGTTCTTCCTCTTTGAAATCTTCCACCTCTTCCTCTCTTTCTTTGCTCATGTCTCTTATTCAACTTCCCCTATGCTTTCAGGGCACAATGATATGCCTCTTCCATGCTCTGCAACTTAATCAAATTGATTTCATCCTGTATAGATGATCTCAAACCATTCACATATCTGGCTATTTTCTCAATCTCATCCTGCGAATGTCTAGATCTAATATTAAACTAATGGAATTCCTCAGTATACTCTGTCACACTAGATTATTTCTACTTCAAGTTATATAACTTCTTGAACAAACTAATTTGATAGTCCGCAGGCATAAAATTTGACTTCAACTTATTCACCATCTGATCCCATGATTTTATCTTCTCTTTTCCTCTTCTCTGCCTATCTGTCTGCAAATGTTCCCACCAAAGGGATGCATGTCCTCTCAACTTCGTACAAGCAAACTTTAGCTTCTTATCTTCAGAGCTACCTTCAAATTCAAAGTACTTTTCCATCTCTGTGATCCAATCTAACAATAAATTTGAATCCAACTTACCATTATAATCTAGTGGATTGAAATGTGGTCTTGTATTCACCTTCGTTAGGGCTCTTATGAACCTCTCCTCTCCCTGATCTAGGCCAGGTTGCTCATCTCTTCCTCTTTCTTCCTGAACTTCCACTTCTTCATCACTCACATCATCAACTGGTTGAACTCTTCTCTGGGCCGTTTCAACTGCATCTAATCTGGCAATAATTCCTCTTAACATCTCCAGCATAGCTTGGTCTACATTTTCGTGCATTCCATTTCCTCTAACATTTCTTCTTCCAGCCATCTTTACACAAGTCCTTTGCAGTTGTAGGTTAGATCCTCAATCTTCCACCCCACAACAAATATTCAATAGGACTTCCTAAACTCTGATGATCTCGGAAGGAAAAAATCTCACTCTGATACCAATCTAGCACAACCACGGTAGGAGGGTCCTCAAAGAGAACAATCTGGACCATGCAACAAGAGTAACACAATGAAAGAAACACAAAATATGGAGGAAAATGTAGATGGAAATATTCTCATGAACAATTATCTCAGTTACATTTGGCTCACAGGCTTGATCAAATATACAACATTCTAACATGCTCCTATATGTGAGTTGAACTTTTACAATTCAGATCAATCTTAATCCACTTAATCAACTAGTAACTCTACTACCACCCTCCCATTCTAATGATTGATTACAAGCTTTATAGCACATCCATAACTCTAGAAACATCCACGTTGGCCAAAGATTATCACATTCTCCAAGGAAATAAAATGTAACGTGCACATGAAAAGGTCAGCCTAAAATTTGAATTACTCTTCAACAGGTGTGTAAGATGAATTGTGGACCTATAATGAAGGTTGGGGGAACTCCCAAGAACAATTAAAATCGCATTGTTAATATTTTCAAGTGACGGGGATGATCTGCAATGACCGAACTGGCCAAAAAATTTGAAATTATTCCGGCGCTGGTTCAAGAAACTATCGAGAATTCCAAAAGCGATAAATTTCCAGAAAAAGATCCAACCATGTTCAAATCTTGGGACAAGGAAAATGAACATGTAGATGATGTACTCCAAGATCCACAAGGTCTGGTGAGCAAATATGATGAATCCACCGACATGAACTGAGAAAGAACAAAATGAGAATGAAATTGAAAGAAAATATATTTAGTTGATGCAAGATTGCCAAGAACCAAGGATGCTCCTGCATCAGATTCCTTCATCAACTCTTACATCAAAATTTCTTAAGTTTTCTTCATCTCTTTTGATATAGCATTTTCTTCCAAAAACTATGAAATATTTCACAGTGGGAGGTTTAGCATACCATAACTCATCGGGAGTCTTTTAACTGTTTGTTCTTGCTTGAACTCTTTTAAGAATGTAGACTACAGTATGAATTGCTTCTCTTCAATAGACATCCATAAGATTAGCTTCCTTCATCATTGTCCTAACTATTTCTTGAACTATTCTATTTTTCCTTTCCACAACTCCATTCTACTGAGGAGTTCTAGTGGCTGTCAAATGCCTCTTTATTCCACGATCTACAAAAAAAATGTTAAACTCATTTGAAGTAAACTCACCACCTCTATCAGATCTCAAACATTTAATTTTAAGATTCATTTCATTCTCAACCATAGCCTTAAATGCTTTGAACTTATAAAGAGCTTCTGATTTTTCTTTAAGAAATGTAACCCAAACCATTCTAGAATAATCATCAATTAATAACATGATATACCTGTCACCACATGATCTTCTAATTTTGGTAGGTCCACATAGATCTATATGCATTAACTCCCATAGACCTGTGGTAGAGTATTTTTTTGTCTTGAATCTTGACTTTGTTTTCTTTCCAATTTGAAATTCTTTGTAGATTGAATTCATAGGCTTTATAATCTTTGAAAAATCTCTCACAACATTAGTAGAGCTTATACTCACTAGGCTATCAAAACTTATGTGGCCCATTCTCCTATGCCATATCTAACTTTCATTAGTTTGATACATAAAGCACCTTGTGCATTGGTACTACATTTGAGTTGATAGACATTACCTTCTATCCTTGTGCCAACAACAATTAAATTACTAGAGCTTCCTTTTTTGATTTCACAACCACCATTTTGAAATACAAGATTATATCCTTTTCTACACATTTGTCCTACACTCAGAAGATTATGTTAGAGACCCTTGATAGAAAGAACATCATTTGTATTATGCTTTCCATCAAAGCTAATTGAATATTTTACATAGATCTTAGCAGATGTTTCATCACCAAACTTAATAAGACCACCATCATAATTTTCAAGCTTAACAAACTTACTCTTATCACCTACCATATGGTTTGAGCATCCACTACCAATGATCTAGTAATTCTTCTCCTCTCTAGCATGAAAAGTAGTCAACATAGTTTCTTCAATGTTATGACCTTTTTCTAGAGCACTTTCCTTCACACATATTTCAAGATTAGTAGAATTAGTTCCAATATTTAAAGCCATGAACAAGCATTCATCATTGAATTCATTCGGATAATCTAATTCTTCATCATCAAAAACAACATTGTCCTTTTCAACATAATAACTCTTTTTAAAATTTTTCCCTTATGATCCTTTTGTTTGTCATTAGTAACTTTGATTGGACATTTAGATGTATAATGTCCTATCTTTCCATAGTTGAAACATTTGAAAGGTAGGTTACCTTTGTATTTTCCATTACCCTTTTTCAATCTTCTCAAAAATTTTGCTTCCACCTCATCAAGATCATCTGGATCTAAACTAACTTTAAAAGTAGTCTCTTTCTTTAAATAATTTTGACCAAACTCTCTCAATTCAAAAGTAGTTAAAGCAAAAAAAAATCGATGTCTAGAGTAATGATCTAAATCTTGAGCTTCCTCAATAGAAAAAACTTTATGACTATAAGATTCAGGAAGATTTATGGTGTATTTCCACCAAGGCCATTGATGGAATTGACAACATCATCCACTCTGCATGTAGCGTACAATATCTTCATATTTTGACATCCTCAGGGTCTCAAAATTTGTCTTCAAATTTTGCATCTTTTCTTTCTTGACCTTATAATTTCTTGATGTAGGAGCATCCCAGGTTTCAAGCAATCTTGCATCAACTAAAAATATTTGCATTCATGTTTTCTTGCATTTCAGTAGTTAACTGTCAGGACCCAGTCTCAGTATTTCATACTACATTATACCACATTGTAACATCAGATCTCGCAGAGAAGGATATATTATCTTCATTGCAACATCTACATCATATCCATAATCCAAGTGTTTTGGAGACCCTAGTACGAAGATATCACTAACAAAATATTAACTATAACTGGACATAGAGCATTTGCAGACCAGTTTTGGCTTTCCAAGTGTGTGGACCTATCCCATGACTTGCAGAGCTCAAGAAACAATTTCATAAGGATGTACATTCATCAAGGAACCTTCGTTCTGATCTACATCATTTTTTTCCAAGGACTAAAGGAGAATCATATGTTTTGGCTAACCTTCACACGTTTCATCAACTTTGGGGTTTGAGACCTCTTGAGGCCGATGCAAACCTTTTCCAAAGCTGGGAATTGATATATATAAGAATTGTGTAGTTGCATTAGGAAAGTAGGGAAAGGAGTGATAGAGTGACAGAGAAGTAGGTGATAAGGGCTTCGACCCACATTGTATTTTTAGGCTTAGCACCATATATTTTTGTAATCTATAAGCTGGAAGGCAGGGCATGTTGCCTGTGAATTATTGATCATTATCTATATATCCATGTGGGATTGTTATTCCAATTCTTTGAGTTTCCATTGTGTTTACTCTTGCTCTAAGGTTGGAAAATCCTATTCCTAGACCCTCCATCCTTGATTGCATCAAGTGGTATCAGAGCAAGTTGTGGACCTTGGGAGAGGAGAGCGAAGTTAAGCAAGGAATTTTGTAAGATATTTCTATGGATAGATCACCAAATTTAGGTAACCTACTTGTGTTTGTCAAGAAATCGCTGATTGTGAGGTAGTTGCAACCCTGTAGCCATATCACCAGCTTGAGGAAATTGCACCAGATCCTAGGAAGAGATGCCATTAGGGAGAATTCATACTACTGTTAATGTTGCTAGAAATACGAATGAGATGATGGAAATGATGTGAACAATGAAAGTGAGATTGGATGTTGTTGAAGAAGATAGAAGAAAATGCTTAAACCCTAGACAAAATGATGAAAGTGATGATGAGGAAGTTCAAGCTATAGATCTAACTAAAGAAACCTCAGAAGAGGAAGAATCATATTAGATGAAGATGTTGAAGGCTATTTAGAAAATAGGGAAAGTGACCTAGAATGGAGATTTTGAGATATACCAGTAACCTAAACCCCAAGGAGTTAATTGATTGGATAAATGACATTGAAGAATACTTTGAATATGAAGAAATTGAAGATCCATAGAGAGTGATATTTGCAAAGACTAAATTGAAAGGACATGCCGCAATATGGTGGAAGGAAGTTCAATTGGAGTGAAACAAAAAGGTAAAGAGAAAATTGTGAAATGGGATAGAATGGTGAAAAAATTGAAGAACCATTTTATACCTACAGACTATGAGTTGGAGCTATTGAAGAGATTGCAAAACCTAAGATAGAAGGAAAAAACTGTGAAAGAATACACTGAGGAATTTCATAAGATCATCATCATGACTGGACATAGTGAATCAAACAAGGAGAAAGTGGCAAGATATATCAATGGGATAATTATGAACATTCAGGAAGAGTTGAGTCTGGTAAGGATGAATTCAGTAGAGGAAGCATATCTATTTTCATTAAAGGTGGAGGACAAGCTAAAAGAAAGACATGAACATAGGCAAAGAGGAAGAGGAGGTAGATTTGAGAAAGGAAGGTCACATCATGAAGTAGAAAAATAATATGTAGAACAAAACAAGGACAAAGATTCATACCGCAAGGAAGAGAGGGATTCCAATTTATACCATAAAGGGAGAGATGACAAAAATTCTTACCACTACAATAGAGGAGGCTACAATTCTTACCGCAAGGATGGATACTAGAGAGATGAGAAAGGATATGATAAGAGAACTTTCAGAGGAACCTATTTTAAGTGCGTAGGAGGACATAGAGAATTTGAGTGTCGCCAAGAAAGTAAGGATGAAAATAATGCAAGAAATGGATATGCGGAGGAAGAACCAGTGGAACCACCTAGTTTCGGAGGAAGTTCTGAGAAGAGTGAATCATTATTTATGAGGAGAGCACTATTCTAGGAGAAAGAAGTACCTAAGGAAGCATTGTAGAGGAAAAGTTATTTCCAGTCTAGATGCAAAGCAGGAGGTAAGTGTTGCAAAGTTATCATTGATAGTGGTAGTCAAAATAACCTAGTTTCTGAGGAAATGGTGACAAAGTTGAATTTGGAAAGAAGAAAACATTCGAAGCTTTATAGGATAGCCTAGATTCAAGATGAACACAAGATACTAGTAAGTGAGTAATGTTTAGTAAAATTTCGTATAGGATCATATCATGATGAAGTACTATGTGATATTATGCCAATGGATGTATGCCATATGTTGTTGGGTAGACCTTGGAAGTATGATAAGAAAGCTATACATGATGGGAGAAAGAATACCTATATCATAAAGTCTAATGGAAAGAGAATCACTTGACACATTTAGAAGATGAACCTGAAAGTGAATTATGCACTACAACTAGAATCAATTTGGTAGAAGGAAGGAAATTTTTGGATGGATTGAGACATGAAAACATGTGTTTTTATTTGATTCCAAGGAAGTGCATAGCCCTAGATATAGAGATAACCTCAGGAGAAGAAGAACCATCAGAGAAGGAAGTCACTAAACTATTGAAAGAATACCAAGATCTTGTATCAGAGAATGTGCCAGATGGATTACAACCAATATGGAGTATCATTCATCATATGGATCTTATTCCAGGAGCTAGTTTTCCAAACAAAGCTACACACCAGATGACACCAATAGAGAATGCAGAGCTAAATAAACAGATACAAGAATTGCTAAAGAAAGGATTGATCAAAGAAAGTATGAGCCCATGTGCGGTACTAGTTGTACTCGCACCTAAGAAATATGGAGAATGGAGGATGTGTATAGATTCAAGAGCTATCAATAAGATCACAACAAAGTATATATTCCCATTGCCTAGGATGGATGACATCATGAAAATTTTGAGTGGAGAAAAGTATTTCACCAAGATAGACCTCAAGAGTGGATACCATCAGATCATGATCAGAGAAGGGGATGAATGGAAGACTGCTTTCAAGAAAAATGAGGGATTATATGAGTGGTTGGTCATGCCATTTGGAATAACTAATGCACCTAGTACATTTATGAGGTTGATGAATGAAGTCTTGAAGAAATTCTTGGGAAATTTTGTCATTTTTTACCTGGATGGTATTCTGATTTTCAATAAGACTAAGGAAGAACATTTGGAGCACATCAGACAAGTATTTCAGAGACTAAGGGAAGATAATTTGTTGATAAACATCAAGAAGTGTAGTTTCATGAAGGAAGAACTAGTATATTTGGGATTTGTCATATCTGCGGAGGGATTAAAGATGGACCCTGAGAAGGTTAAAAAGCAATAGTTGAATGGCCTACACTTGTGAACATTGGAGAGGTAAGATCATTTCATGGAATAGCAAGCTTTTATCGGAAGTTCATAATAAATTCTAGTAGTATTTGCACACCTATGACAAAGACAATGAGGGGTGACCAAAAGGAATTCAAGTGGACATCATGAGCACATAAGAGTTTTGAGTTGTTGAAGAAAAAGGTGACAGAACAACCTATGTTAGCACTATCGGACTTTGATAAGGTATTCCAAGTAGATTGTGATGCTAGTGGAAGTGAAATAGGAGTTGTTTCAAGTCAGGAAGGGAGACCAGTAGTGTACTTCAGTGAAAAATTGAATAATGCTAGGAGAAGATATTTAGTTTATGATCAAGAATTCTATGCAATAATACAAGCCTTGAAGAAGTGGAGACATTAATTGTTACCTAAGGAATTTGTGTTGTATACGGATCATCAAGCTTTACAATATTTGAATAGTTAAGGGAAATTGAACCAAAGTCATATGAGATGGGTAGAATTCTTGCAGAGTTACACATTTGTGTTGAAGCACTGGAGTGGAAATTTAAACAAGGTTGCAGATGCATTGAGCAAGAGAAGAAGTTTGTTGATAGAGATGAGAATTGAAGTATTAGGTTTTGAAGAACTAAATCATTTGTATGAGGATGACATTGATTTTGTGGAGGCATGGAAGGCTTGCAAGGAACCTATAGATACATATAGAAGAAAATGGTTGGATTATTTCATTCAGGAAGGTATGTTATTCAAGAACAATCAGTTATGCATTCCTAGAAATTTAATGAGAGAGAATTTGATCAAGGAAAAGCATTGCAGAGGATTAGTAGGACATTTTGGAATTGATAAGACCATAGCATTGGTGAGTGAGAACTATTTTTGGCCACAGTTGTATAAGGATGTCAGGAAATATGTTCAAAGTTGCAACATTTGTCAAGTTGAAAAAGGAAACAGTCAGAACATTGTAATGCATACACCATTGACAATATTAGAGAGATCATGGGAAGACATTAGCATGAATTTTGAGTTGGGATTACTTAAGAGACCAAGAGGATTTGACTCTATATTTGTGGTTTTGGATATATTTTCTAAGATGGTGAATTTCATACCTTGTAAGAAAACCAGTGATGTGCATGTTGTAGACCTGTTTTTCAGGGAGATTGTGATATTACATGGACTACCAAAGAGTATAGTAGTATACAAAGACACTAGATTCATTGAATATTTCTGGAAAACATTGTGGAAGAAGATGAAGATAGATTTGAAGTATAGTTCAACATTTCACCCACAGACAGATGGACAAACATAAGTTGTAAATAGGAGTTTGGGGAACTTTTTGAGATGTTTGACTAAAGGTAAAGAAAAAAATTGGGACTTTATACTACCATAAGAAAAATTTGCATACAAAAATTCAGTAAACTAGAGCATAGGGAAGACACCATTTGAAATTGTGATAGGAAAACAACCTAGAGGAGTAGCAGAATTAAGAGATATCAGTATGGAGAATACAAGGAGTGTAGAGGTAGAAGAATTTGTAGGATTCATGGAAACAATGCATACTCAAGTTAAGGAGCATCTGGAGAAGATGAACATTACAGGTACAAGGAGAAGGCAAATGAGAAGAGAAGACATAAGGAGTTTGCAGTAGGAGAGGAAGTAATGGTATATATGAGAAAGAGAGATTTCTAGTTGGGACATATAATAAGTTGAAGATGAAGAAGTATGGACTGTGTAAGATCGTCAGGAAGTTTGATTCTAGAAATACATATGAAGTGGAACTATTGGAGGAATTTACAATATCACCTATATTCAATGTTGTAGACCTATACTAGTATCATGAAGGAGAGTCACCTAAGGACATAGAAGTTGGTTTTTTGGACCAGATAGAAAATCATTCGAAGGAAATTAAGGAATTTTAGAAAGTAGAGTTGGACATAGTACCAGAGGAAGGAAATAAAAGGAATATCTAGTCAGATGGAAAGGAAGACCAGAGGACGATTCATCATGGATTTCTCAGGCTAAGGTGCAACACTTTGGTTTTCCTCTAGCCACAAGAAAGTGAGAGACTCACTTTTATTCAACCTCAGGTGTTTGATGTAGGAACATCCTAGGTTTCAAGAAATCTTGCATCAACCAAAAATATTTGCATTCATGTTTTCTTACATTTCAGTAATTAACTGTCAGGACCTAGTCTCAGTATTTCATACCACATTATACCACATTGTAACATCAGAGCTCACATAATAGGATATATGATCTTCATTGCAACATCTACATCATATCCAAAATTCAAGAGTTTTGGAGATTCCAGTATGAAGATATCACTAACATAATATTAGCTATAACTAGATAGAGAGCATTCACAGACTAGTCTTGGATTTTCAAGTGTGCAGACCTATCCCATGACTTGCAGAGCTTAGGAAACCATTTCATAAGGATGAAAATTCATTGAGGAATCTTCATTCTAATTTGTGTCATGTTTTTCCAAGGATCAAAGGAGAATCATATGTTTTGGCTGACCTTCACATGTTTCATCAACTTTGGGGTTTGAGACCTCTTGAGGCCGACATAGACCTTTTCTGGAGCTGGGAATTGATATATATAAGCATTGTGTAGTTGCATTAGGAAATTAGGGAAAGAAGTGATAGAGTGATAGAGAAGTAGGAAATAAGGGCTTCGTCCCGTATTGTATTTTTGGGCTTAGCGCCATATCTTTATGTAATCTATAAGCCAGAAGGTAGGGCATGTTGCTTGTGAATTATTGATCATTATCTACATATCCATGTGGGATTGTTATTCCAATTATTTGAGTTTCCATTGTGTTTACTCTTGCTGTAAGGTTGGACAATCCTATTCCTGGACCCTCCATCCTTGATTGCACCAAGTGGTATCAGAACGCGTTGCAGACCTTGAGAGAGGAGAGCAAATTCAAGAAAGGAATTCCATAACATCTTTGTGTGGATAGATCACCGACATGAGGAAACCTACTTGTGTTTGTCAACATATCACTGATTGTGAGGCAGTTGCAACCCTATAGCTAGATCACCGACT
Source organism: Sequoia sempervirens (assembly GCA_007258455.2). Lineage (NCBI taxonomy): Eukaryota > Viridiplantae > Streptophyta > Pinopsida > Cupressales > Cupressaceae > Sequoia > Sequoia sempervirens. The sequence goes on from VDFB02000003.1 coordinate 352,107,096, forward strand.
TGAGGCAATTGCACCAGATCCTAGAAAGAGATACCACTGAGGAGAATTCGTACTATTGTTAATGTTGCTGGAAAGATGGATGAGATGATGGAAATGATACAAACAATGAAAGTGAGATTGGATGTTGTTGAAGAAGATAGAAGAAAATGCTTAAACCCTAGACCAAATGATGAAAGTGATGATGAGGAAGTTCAAGCTATAGATCTAACTGAAGAAACCTCAGAAGAGGAAAAATCAGATTAGATGAAGATGTTGAAGGCTATTTAGAAAATAGGGAAGTGACCTAGAATGGAGATTTTGAGATATATGGGTAACCTAAACCCCAAGTTGATTGATTGGATAAATGACATTGAAGAATACTTTGAATATGAATAAATTGAAGATCCGGAGAGAGTGATATTTGTGAAGAATAAATTGAAATGACATGCTACAATATGGTGGAAGGAAGTTCAATTGGAGAGAAACAGGAAAGGTAAAGAGAAGATTATGAAATTAACTAGTTATATAAAGTACCCCTTTCACACTAACACCTCCCTTAAGTGCAACTTAGGGAGAAGTAAACAATGCAAAGATGTAAATATGGGTCCTGGCTACTAGGTTTGATGAGGTACCTAGATACATAATAACCTCTCAACTATAAAAGGAGAAAACCCAATGGGAAAAAAATCCCTCCTATGAGAGGTTGAATGAAGGTCTAATTGACCCACCCAAAAGAGATTTCACTCACCCCCTAGAGAGATTGAAGATGAACATACTTACTATCGGTGAAGGGTTTGATGAATATATTTGCAACTTGATCTACTATAGGATAGTAGTGAAAGCCAATGACTTGCTCTTGAATAAACTCCAAAAGAAAATGCATATGGATTTGAATGTGTTTGGTGCATTGATGATGGACTGGGTTGTTTAAGATCTGGATGGCCCTCTGGTTATCACAATAGATGATTGATGGAATTTAAAAGGTGATACCAAGTTTAGTGAAGCTATTCTAAATACAAATAGCCTCAGTGGTGGCATTGGCAGCCACCGAGACTCAACCTTAGTTGAAGAAAGAGAAATGGCATGATGCTTCTTTCTCTACCTTTAAATGGGACCGAAACCATAGTGAAAACTGTAGCTAGAGGTGGACTTGTGATCATCAATATCATCGGCCCAATCAAAATCTATGTATCCAAGTAAGTTTGAAATTGTTCCTACTATATAGTGAATCCTGTACCTATGAGTGCCTTGGATATAGTGTAAGATGCATTTGGTAGCTTTCCAATGAAGCTCATGGGGTCTCATCATGAAGCATGAAACAATTCCAACTACAAAGGAAATTTTTCAGTGAGTATGAGTCAAGTAGATGAGGCTACCAACAAGTTGATGATACAAAGTAGCATCAACTAGTGGTGTGGAACATTTTTTTGTAAGTATGTGCAATTGGTGTTGTCATTGATGTTAACTATGTGAGAAGCAGTTTTTTGCAAGGATGTGCAGTTGGTGTTGTCCCTGGTGATGCTTTGATTAGTTACATTATGTTGTCATTAATAAGCTACTGGTGTCAACCTCTAGTGTTTCTTTGATAATATTCTATTTATGGATGTATGGTTGAGTTGCTATGTTGCAATTGGCTTGATGGTGATGAGGAAGTAATGAAGAAATTTATGATATGTTTATGATGATTAGTTTCCAGGTTCTTTTGATAAAATTGAATAAAAAGAAGAAATAGTGTGTTGCAGTGGTGTTCTATGTTGCATAGTGGTGTTCTGGTTTGGCTTCGTATTTGTTTTGGGTTGAAGATCTTCTTGTGTGGTTTGGATATGTTGATCACAGGGGTTTAGAGATGTTTCATTCAAAATTTGGTGTGTTGAATTGTTGTGTAGAGGAAGGTGTGTTCACTAGTGTGTGAACTATATATTGCAGAGGTGTCTGTGAGAAATGTTTTTTCTCCACATTTCTTCATAGAATGGTTTCAGGTCTTGTAGATTTGGAAGGGTACTGCTAGTGTGTGTATCTTTCTTCAAATGAAGTTGTTTGTGGTTTGGTGCTTCGAAATTTGGTTTCTTGAGTTGCAATATATGACAAAATTATTTGAGTGTACTGGGTGTGTACATTCTTCAGGTGAAAGTTGTTGTGAAGGAACTTGTTGGATTTTAGGGTGTTTGTGGAATATTATAGATTGTGTTAAAATGTTATGTGGCATCTATGAGTCATCTTTGGATTTGAGGAAGTGTGTACTTAAGTGTTACTAGTGTTAATACAAGTTCAACTAACCTTGGGTGTTTACACTAATTGCAAAGATGCTTTGGTGTCTGTGAATGTGTGGCATGGATTGTATGAGTGGATTTAGGTCCTAGCTAAGGTGTGTTGTGGTCTACCTTCATTCCTTTCCACTATGAGAATGTTTTGGTGCCGACCTAATTTAAATTTGCATGGTTGAGGTGCATAGCTAACCTTAGATAATGTTTTCAAGATTGAAGATGGTATAAATTAAGTGTTGATTTGTTGAGGGATGATAAGATAGATGTGAGAGATGTGAATGATACAAAGTGCAAAGTTGTAGGGTGTGAATTTGTGAATTGTAGTGTGAGCTTTCATGTGTTAGATTATTGAATGCAATGAGCATAAGCTATCTACAATTCTTTAGAAAGACTATGAAGGTGTTAGTGATGTTGTGGTGGATTTTTCCATCACATTGAGAAGGATTTCTTATTGTAACACTCTTCTCTATTTTCTTTTCTATTCAGGAAGTGAGCCTTTGTTCCATTTGGGTAGTGAGCCCTATTGTATTTGGTGTTGATATTACTTTATATTGTGAGCTAATCCTCATCACGATTTTTTGCATCTTGGGTTTTCCACCTAAATTTGGTGTTTCCTTGTGTATGGTGTTGATTTGGTTCTGTTTCTTTTATTTTATTTCATGATAAATCATTCTAACAGATTAAGGGTTAATTGGATTAATGTGTATCTAAATTTTTGTGAGGGTTTTGAAGTTTTAAGGTACAAATGATTCACCCCCCTCTTAGTTATCTTGTGCATTCAACAATTGGTATCAGATCAAGGTTCCTTGGAAGAAAGCTTAACCACTTGAGGTAGATCTAGGATGGATCACAAGAAAGTTGTTTGTATGTTTGATGGATCAGATTATGCATTCTAGAAGACAAGGTTGGAAGGTTTCCTAGTTTCTCTTGGATTTGAAATCTAGAGATCTATTGAGAGAGGATATACTACTCTTGTAAATGGTCCAAGCACTGATGATGAGACCAAGGCCTATGAAAAAAATGGTAAAGCAAGGTATGCTCTCTTAAGTGGTCTTGGTAATTTTGAATGGTGAAAGTTATGAATCTAAAAATTGATAGAGAAATTTGGGTAAATTTAAAAAGCATTTCTGAAGGAGATGATCAGATCAAGAAAGCTAAGATGCAAAATTTGAAGATCGTGTTTGAGACCCTGCAAATGTTTGAAGATAAAAACATCACAAGATACTTGCAAAAGGTGGATGAATTTTTCAACGGTATCAGAGGTCTTGGTGGAGAATTAAAAGAAGTGGTAAAGAAGGTACTTAGAACTCTTCCTAAAGCTTATAGTCATAAATTTTCTACTATTGAAGAATTACAAAATTTGAATCAATATACCAGAGATCAGTTGTATGGTTCTTTAACTACCTTTGAAATGAGAGAATTTGGTACAAGTATTGCAAAAGTTGAGACTTCTTTTAAGGCTGGAAAATTAGAAAAGACTGTGGAATCATATTAGGAGGATCTTGATGATGTAGAAGCTAATTTTATAAGGAGAATGAAAAAGGGTATTGCAAAGTACAGAGGTAAGTTTCCTTTCAAATGTTTTATTTGTGGAAAGATAGGTCATTATGCTTCAAGATGTCCAAACAGAGCTTTGAATGAAAAAAATAGGGAGAACAAACGTAGGATGATTAAGAAAAGTTATTATGTTAGAGAAGATGAAAATATATCTGATGGTGAATCTGATTATGGAGATGATGAGGATGGTGGATGCTTGTTCATGGATTTAAAAGTTGAAACTAATTCTGCTAACTTTGAGAGATGTGTGAAGGAAAGGGCTCGAGAGGCAAGTGTTAAAATTGAAGGCACTTTGGCATCTACTTTTCATGCTAGATAGGAGAAGAACTAATAGATCATTGATAGTAGATGCTCTAATTATATGACCAGTGACAAGAGTAAGTTTTTAAACATGAAAAATATGAAGGATGACTTGTTAGATTTGTTGATGATACATCTGCTAAGATATGTTGTCTACATGTAATATCAAGTTGGAAAGAAAGAAAGAAGTTTCAAATTCAAAGAACAATCTTCTACCAGACTATTGGAATTGATGCATATAGATATTTGTGGTCCTACTAGAGTAAGGAGTCTTCAAGGTGATAGGAATTTAGCTTTTGATTGATGATTATTCTAGAATGACATGGGTTACTTTTCTCAAAGAAAGATCAAAAGGTCTAGATAAGTTTAAAGTATTGAAAGTTATGGTTGAGAATGAAATGGATGTGAAAACCAAATGTTTGAGGTATGAAAGAGGTGGTGAATTCACCTCAAATGAATTCAACATATTTTGTGAGAATCATGGAATAAAGATACATTTATCTACCCCAAGAAATCCTCAGTAGAATGGAGTGGTTGAAAGAAAGAACAAGACTATTCAAGAAGTTGCAAGGACAATGATGAAAGAAGCAAATCTACTGGAAGTCTAATGTAGAGAAGAAATTCATACTGCTATTTATGTACTTAACAAAGTGCAAGCAAAGGAAAACAACAAAAATAATCCTTATGAGCTATGGTATGGAAGGATTCCTACTGTCAAATACTTCATAGTGTTTGGATGCAAATTCTATATCATAAGGGATGAAAAAAATTTAAGAAAGTTTGATGTAAGGTCTAATGAGGGTATCTTTCTTCGATACTCTACTAAAAGCAAAGATTACCGATGCTAAAACAAGAGGCTAAGAAATATTGTTGAGAGTGCAGGTATCAAGGATAATGAAGATATATAGAAGAATTCAGTGGTGACAGATGGATATGAATTGAATGAGTCTTCTTGCAGAGAAGAAGTAAAGCTAAGGAAAATGAAGTGAAAATTGAAGAGGATGAAGCTCTAGAAAAGATTCCTAAAACCCCTAAGTATGTGCAGAAGAATAATTTTGAAGAATAGATCATTGGTGATAAGAGCAAAGGTGTACTAATAAGAAGGAAATCTATTGAAGAATAGGTAAATCTATGTTTACTTTATGAAGTTGAACTAAAAATGGTGATTGAAGCATGCAAGTATGAGTATAGGATCAAGGATATGGAAGAAGAATTAATGAAAATTGAGAAGAACCAAACTTGGGAACTTGTCCCAAGACAAGCAAATAAGAATGTGATTGGAATGAAGTGGGAATTCAGGAACAAATTGAATGAGAGTGGAGAAGTGGTAAGAAACAAGGCAAGGCTTGTATGTAAAGGTTACTCACAAGTAGAAGGAATAGACTTTGATGAGACATTTTCTTCAGTGGAAAGAATGGAAGTTATCAAGATGTTAATGGATTTTTCAGAACATAAGGATTTAAAAGTTTATCAAGTGGATGTGAAGTCTGCTTTCTTGAATGGTGAATTTGAAGAAGTATAGATTGAACAACCAAATAAGGTTTGTAGATTGAAGAAGGAATTATATGGGTTGAAGCAAGCTCTAAGAGCTTGGTATGCAAGGTTGGAAAGGTACTTTTTATGGAAAGAGATTGGATTAAATTGTGGGTGAACTTTAGGGGGAAATTATCCTTGTAATTCTATCTTATTGGCAAGTGTGTTTAAATCAATCCTTGGGAGCTATATGGAGATTTCCTTAGTTTATTCCTTAATTGTCAATCCAGGGGACGTAAACTTATCAAAGATATTGGGGTTGTTTTCCTAAGGGCTGAACCTAGTGAGATGCAACTACATGCAACCTATTTTTATTCAAAAATATGGTTTACAGACTTCCTATCAACTATGTGACAAGAGCCTGTGCTTGGAGCAGTTTGTAACAAAAGTAGATTACAATCAAACAGTAAAATAGAACTAATAATTATCACTGAAACTAAAATATCAGAAGGACAATAAACACTAAAATTGAAATATAAAGTACTAAATATAGTCTGCGTGTATTAACAAGAACTCTGATTAACACTTCCTAAAATAATCTACTAAATTAAATTCACACGAGACAACAAATACATTGATTAAACTTGATTGAAAAGTAACCTACCAAACTGAATGCACCTATAGCAACAAACACTCTGATTAATAATACATAAAATAATAATTAACAACACATTGAATCAAAATAATTAAAGATTGAAAACAGATTTAAAATTGGAGAATCTCGTTACCACACAACACACTAATTCTACAACAATTCACTGGGCAATCGAGGAAGTGGGCCTTTCCTTCTCCAATTGTCCAGTGATGAAATGAAAGCTTATTCCATGCTACTCAATACTTATGCAAACGATATGTCAAACCACAATCTTTTTGAATCAAAACAACTTATAGATATATATTATCGATTATCAATTCAAGTCTTGACATACATATTTATAGAGATTATATGTTGTTGATTATATAACTAATACTAATAAAAAGACGTTCGACTATTTAGGTTGTTGTGGCCTACAAAAAACAACCTTTAAAAGCTACTTAGAAATGGATTACATATTTCAACATCATTCCAAAACAAACTAACAAATTAGAACAAACTTAATCAAAAGTGACAAATGACTCAAAAGTAGATTTTTCTTCATTCCACTGATGCTCCTCTTTCTTCCATGCACCATCCACCTAATTATCCCCTGTTTATCATAATCATGAAGATAATTAGTAAATAATTAAAGGTTTTGATATATCCATAAGTTTTTATCCTTTCTTTGCATTTTACTAAATATCCAAGTTACTTCATTAACAAATAATGATAGGAACAACAAGGGATTCTATAGGAATGAAAGGAAAAAGGTTAAATAAAAAGGTAAAAATAAGGACACATTTCACCCTCATCATTTCCCCCCAGCTTAGGGTTTTGCATGCCCTCATGCAAAAGGACATAGGATACAAGCCATATAGTTTTTGCATTGTACTGGAAATCTCTTTAACCCACAACTATTTGAGTGCATGTATCTGATCTTCATGTACCTGAATGGGAATAAGAGAGGCATTGGCAGTTTTTGCTTGCTCAAGTGTTGCCTAAAGCTAATCAATCTTTACTGCTTGTGAAGAATTAAGGGACCCTATATCTCAAACCTTTTTTTGTAAAGCCTGGTTCTCCTTAGTTAACTTGGTTACCAGGTCCTGCAAATCATGAATCCCTTCATTTGTTAAGAGGGGGTGCTCTTCTTCAAATTCTTCCTTTGCCTCCTTTTCTCTCTCCTCTTTAGATTCTTGTTCTGCTTCCTGATTGTTAGTTTTAGGGGTTTCAAATTCACCAATTCCCTATTCCACAAAACTTTCTAGGTTATCATCACCTACTTGTTAAGTTGGCATAGGCTCATCTTGGATGGTATTTTCATCATGAATACCCTCTTTGGCAACTAACATGTCTTCTAAGATTAGAGAATTTTGTTTAGGAAATTCAGTGTCTTGCTCAGGCTCCTTTTTATCTATTTCAGTGGCCATAGAATTTTGTTGTTTCTTCCTTCTTTTACTCCTCCTTAACTCTCTAGATGCTACTTCTATCTTTTTAGTTTTACAGAAGAATGTAGCCAAGATTTTCAAGTTACCAACTTCATTGGTTTTCATAGGGCTCAAAACATTACTAGCTATATTGGCAAGGTTTGCTAATTTATCCATTGTAACAACAGGTGATTTTTCCTTATCTTGAGAAAATTCTAAAAAATTAGCTGAGGTTAACCCTGATGCAGTTTCCTTTTACGCCTAGAGTTTGGTGTACTAGTTTCAATAGACTCAACACTTTCATGTTTAACACTTGAATTCTTGACCTATTTACTGCTTGACCCGAGGGTTTTTTTAGCCTTTTTATTTGAAGAACTAGGGAAATCCTCTGACTCAGAGCCCTCATTATGTGTATCATAAGGGCTTACATTTTTACTAACCTCATTTGAACTTGTATGACCAAATTCTTCTTTTTCAAAATTTATAGATCTTTCTACATTAGGAGAGCCTTCTTCCACATAATGTTCTGGGGTGATAGGGGGTTCTTCCTCTACAGAGTTTTATGTGGTATCATATATAACAAACAAATTCCAATGCCTTGGAGGGGAGAATGTCTTTAATTCCATCGCCATAAACAATTTGATGAGTCCATGATGGGCTAAAGAATTCTTGCTACCCTTCTGGACTACTTTTCTCCTTAGGGTTATAGAGGAAAAAAGGAAGAATGGAACATTTAAAATCAAACTGTATCATAAATACATTATGAGTCGAATCTATTTAGCATAAACGTATGCATACCTACCTTCGTAAGTTATGTAATAGATGATAAACTTTACTACATCATTCTAGGAGGTGAAAGTGAGGTTAGCTTTGTACCTTTTCCAGTGACCACTTCAACAGACTCACCTCATCGTAGAAAGTTCTTGCGATGGGGCATAATATTTTTCACCTACTGTCAGTTATTAGGGAAGTAGTCTTCCCCTGTTAGTGGCAAACTAGTGACATTTTATATGGCCTCCACTGTGAAAGGAATTTCCAAACCACAAACCCGTGCTTGTTTGTTGTGACATGTTATTGTGAACTCTCGTACAAGCTTTTCATCATACCTCCTTAGTCTCCTAAAATAAGTATCCCACTCTGCTTCTTTAAAAAAATTATATGCTTTAGCAACTTCCAAAGCCCTTAATTCATCCATAGTTGTGGGCTCAAAACGGTGGTGGTGATCTCCTACCATTATACTACTAGGAGGTTCTCTCAACTTGAAATAGTGTGTTGTCTTCAAACCAAAATAGTGTGTAGATAAATCTAGGTAACAAATGCAGAAACTGCCACGGTGAAGGAACAGAGTATTGGGAACAATTCAAAAATGGCACGGATATTAGATGAGCTAAAAATGGAAAGTAGAAGATAACTAAGTTTGGATAGTGGTTTGTAATGGTAATTATGGAAAGCTATGGTTTACATGAATAATGACAGGGTAAAATGTTATGAAATAGGCGAGGTCAAGTAATAAAGGTTTACAATTTGCCAGATAGATATGACTTGACGAAAAATATAAATAAAATGAATATGGTATTGATATGATTTGATAGTCCCAAATATGAAATGCATACGATTGGAAAAATTACCCCCTAGCTTGGCATATCACCCATCCTCAGGTGACATCACTATTTATTAAAGCAAGAAAATAAATCAAATAAAATAGCAAAGAAAAGAAAAAACTCAAAATAGACCAATACCGAGCCACCGTGTGTGCGAAAGGTTGACGTAGAAGCGAACACATGAGGAATGGTGGAATAGAAAATGGAGCCAAACAAATCACGTGGCTAGTGTAGTTGGAAGATTCCAACAAAGCAGTGTTCGTAGCTAAGAATGGGGCAACATAGAGAGATGATGACAATAACACATCAAAACATGCACAGTCACATACGTTGCCAAGCTGGAAAGGTACGAAGATATGAAATGGAATACCATAGATGCCACTTCGCCACATGGAAAATGAAATATAGAAAATAATCACCAGTGGAGGTAAGTGAACATCCGGGAAAGGAAATGACATGAATATAAAAGCAGACCATGGGATCAACAGAGGAAGATGGGTGTCTGGAAATGTTGGAGTGTCGAGATGGAAGCATGGAAAGTCCTCAGAATTTGAAAGATGGTAGAAACACCAGGAAGTAGGTAAAAAAACTGTGGGGAAAAAGGGAACAAACACCACTAGGAACACCTACAAAAATAAATGAACAAGAACTCCTGTCTGAGTAATGATAAGAAGTGAGTCCCAAGAGAACCAAGTAGAATGAAGCATACATAAAGGGGGGGTACTCAACTAAAAAAAAAGATCCAGATGTCTACCTTTATGTACAAAAATGCCTCCTAATTCCTTTTGGAATGGTATCATTGAGTGAATTCAAAAAAGTTAGTGGGTTGGAAAGGGAAGCTACTTAGTCAAGCAAGTAAGGTACAACTTTTGAAGGCTTCTCTCCAAAATTTTTTGGTGTATTTCCTTTCACTCTTTAAGATGCCTTTTTTTTATTATGAGAAAGATTGAGAAAACTCAAAGGAATTTTCTCTAGACTCATATGGAAGAAAAGACAAGAATTACATTGGTCAATTGGGAAAAGGTTTGTTCCCTTAAGAAATTTGGGGGTCTTGGAATTTGGAAACTAAATATGTTTAACAAGGTTCTTCTTTCCAAAATGGGTTGATTCTTCTTGCAAGGGGAGAAAGACTGGACCAAAATTATGAGTGTAAAGTACATGGGTAATGATGCCCCCATATTATTTCCTATCCTCTTAGGATTGGCCGAAAGGTTAGGCTATTTGGAGCAATATTATAAAAACTAGCAGGATCTTGAAGCTGGGAACTAGAAGAGTTGGAAATGGGAGGAATATTAGCTTTTGGGATGATGCTTAATGTTTTGGTCCTTCTTTAGCTTTGTTGGCCCAACTTAACCTAATCAAGAATGACCTTTCACGTCTTTATGGTTCCAATCTCTATAATTATGTTGATTGCTCTAGAAGGATCCCTAAATGGAGATATTTTAAGCAAGCGGTTCTTGATTTGAGAGAAAGAAAAGGAGGTAGTATGTTGGACTCTTCTGAGTTATTTTCTAATCTCTATGCTCTAATTGGAGACAACAGTATGTTTTCTCATGAGGATGAAGATGAGTGGATTTGGAGTGATAACCCTTCAAGGGCCTTTTCAATAAAAGCAATTTATAATAGTTTGGAACTTCCCTCCTTAACTACTAAAATTAATTGGATTAGTATTTGGATTGCCAAATTAATTCCTAAAATCAATTTTAACAATGCGTGGAATAATTATTACTATTGATGTGTTCAATAGGAAAGGATTTTAGTTTTTTAATAGATTCTTCTTGTGTTTGGCTATTGAAGAGAGCATTCTCCACCTAATCCTCCATTTCCCTTTTTTTAGAGAAATCTAGTCCTTGGTGCTTCAAAACCTACTGGTCTTTTGGGTTTTACTTGATGACATAAAATATTTTGTTAATCAATGGAATCCTTATCCTTCTTCTCACCCCATCATTATGGGATTATGGAAGCAAATTCCTCCCTTTGTCTCTTGGCACTTATGGAAAGAGAGGAATAATAAATTTTTTAGAGAACATTAGAGAAATAGTAGGGAGGTCTTTCAGTGTATGAAACAAAAGTAATGGAAAACCTAAATTCAAACTACTTTGGTCCTTCTAAAGTCATGCCTACTTATAAGGATCTTAGAATTAAATAGATACATGGGGAATTAAACATGACTTGAATAAAATTAATTGGGCCAATATATTAAGTAGAAAAATGGTTGTGTGGAAGCCCCCTCCAGTCGGCTGGGTTACACTAAAATTTGATGGTTGCTCTAAGGGTAACACATGATTTGTTGATGTGGGTGGCTTACTCAAAGATCAAAAAGGGCATTGTATAAAAGAATATGCTAAATGTTTGGGGATTCCTAACAGCAACAAGGCCAAAGCTACTGCTGCTTGGTGTGGAATAAAGAGGCTTAAAGAGCTTGGGTATACAAAGGTGATCATTGAAGGTGAATCTAAATTGATAATTGATACCCTAAAAGGTGAGAAGGATCCCCCTAGAAGATCAAATATTTTGTTAAGAATTCCATAATAATGCTAAACTCTTTTGAACTTTATTCCCTACAACATATGTTTAGAGAAGGTAACAAAGTTGCAGATACTGTTTCAAAATTGGGACTTCTCAATTTATAGTGGCTCTTTTGGAAATTTGAGAGTCTTCCTCGAAGGATTAAAAGGTGGTCTTTGAGGAACGTTGGAGAATTGGAGGCGATAAATTCAACTCTATTGGTGTTAATGGAATCACAAACTATACTGAAGATGGAGTTTAAGGTCAAGTCTTGTGCTTGAAGAAGAATTTTCTTCTCCCACCTCTTTTTAAATTCAAATTATCCTACTTGGACGAGGAAGAGTAAGTGGAAATATTGGATGAAATTAAGTAGGAAGGCTTTTCTTATATCAGATTTATTAAATTTACTTTTTTTGTGGGGTTCTATATTGTGGCTAGCTTGTAAGATTGAACTGCTAGGAAAGGGAAGTGATAGCGAGTTGATTTGGATTTTCAATAAATGCCATTCTAAGGAGTCCTCGATCTTGGAAAATACAAATAATAATGATAATGATGGCTAGATAAGGATTAACCTCCACAAAATATTTTTTTAAGGAGTAATCATTTCAATTCAAATGTGTTGAAAGCATAGGCAGGTATTGATAAGAAAAAGTATCTTATTAAGGTCACAAGATTTTTATTTTTAATGGCCATTGGTTTGTGAAGTACATTAATAGGGCCCAATTGTATGATTTTGATGTCACTTCTTGAAAGGTGTCATTTAAATTATTCTCCAAACTAAAAAAGGGTTTTAAATTTTTTATTTAATGTGATGATTGAGGACGTCCCTCACACAAATTATAGGTGATGGAGAAAGATTGAAAAGATCTACCTAAAGATACATATGGATTTGAAGTACGATAATGATATCATTGAAAAAAGTTGTAGATCATTCTAGAATTAGGAAAGGTGTGGGTTCCTAAATTTTGTTTGTGGGCTCATATAAACTGTTACTACTTGAAGGGTGATTATTTTGGTGAGCAATTCATTGAATTTTTTGAGGGTGGGAATAGAATTTTTACACCTAAAATTATCATGGGGAGTCCTAGAAAACTAAGCCACTATCCTATGTAGTCCTTTGCACCAAAATGTGGAGCTTTGGTAGTTCTTTGAAGATGTTGGTATGACCCATTTTTTCATTGCTATGAGGAGTTTTAATGATGATCTCACATCAAAATTTTATAACTCTTGGAGGGAAGATAGAGTAAAGATAGGAAGTATTACATTTTTTGTAATGCCAAAGCTTATTGTGAAAGCAACTGGTCTAGAATGCCAAGGCTTGAAAGTTGCAAAGGTGAGCAATGAAAACTACCAACACTTCATTGATAGTTTCTTGGAGGGAGAGGATAAATTGCAACGCTATCAAAATGGGTATGATTGTGAACGGCTCTCGGCTCCTTATGGCATGCTCACCGTGCACATACTAAATTATTTCACTCTAGAAGGAAGGTATACCACTATTAATGGGTATCATTTTACTTTTCTTAATCATTGTTACCAAATTATGCCTTACAACCCAATTTAGTGAAGTTGAGACTAACCTAGTCATTACAGACCATGTTTCATAAGTGATCATTGCAGTTCTTTCATGACAGTTTGATACAGTTCCAAAAGGTACTCATAATTTATCAAGTTCTCATAAATATAGATACCTACTACATGCAATAATGTTCAATTTTATACCATGCAAATGATTTACAAGAAATAGTGATTGTACACAATTTATTACATGATATAACTATTTATATTCAAAAGAGAAGTGTTTATATGTCCCCACAAAATTTGAGGGAGTAACTAAATGTGATAGAAGTACAACAACAAGTACATAGAAAGTAAGAAAAAGCATATAAAAGTAAAATGGGACCCGTCATTTCCGGAGTGAATGACGAATCCCATTGTCCACACAACATCTCCATATATCCTTTTAGCTCCAAGAGAGGACCTGTAGGGGGAAGAAAACATTTTGTTAGAGCTTAGGGTCACATCTCTACTTCTATATGCTGTAACTTAAAACATACTTGTTATTCTACTTTTGATAACAAAACACAAAAGATAAGCAAACATCAGATTTAGTTCATATAATCAAGGAGAGACAACCAGTTATTTGTTTTATCTTAACTTGTTTGTTCACTATGAATATATAGGTTCAATTGCCATTATAGGTTCATCTTGTTCAAACATTACAGTATTTGGAGGAAAATGGGCTCCCACGAGGGTTGTGCCCAACATACTGCATCCTCTCATTTACAAGAGAGGAGTAATGGTCTATCTTCATGATTGAATATCAATAAGTCATAACATCCATCTACTTACATTTCAATGAGCATTCATCATGGTAACTGTTTGCTGCCAAAAGGATGCTTTCTCAATTTCCTAATGACATGAGAAGAAATAATGGACAAAATACACCATTGAAATAAAGACTATCTTGAACATGTGGTTTCCTACAGTGAAACAAGAAATGAACCTATGTAAATGAAGAGATATGGCAATCATAACTCGTACTTCAAAGGTTTTATGAAAAATAGTATTCATGGATAGTAGAATATACATGAACAATTATTTTGTTTCAGCTCATGCATAGAAGTTGTGATCACAATCATGATGCAAACCAAGTCAAGGACAAGACTTCATTTAAAAGAAAATCTAGTACAATATTAATGAATGAATGATTTTGGTTTCATGAAGGGTGTTGGGGTAGTCCAAATTTTGGATCATGGTGCCAAAAATTCAAATGAAAAAGAGATCCCATACATAATGATAATTTGAAATTCTTTGGGAGGAAGCTCTTTTGAAGAACAATTGCATAGAAAGAAGGCAGTTTGTTGGGACATGTTGAAACTTAAAAGGGCCATTCTACACCTGTTATGTCACTTGGCTCCCATTTAAACAATGAGGGAACTCATTTTTTTTTATGATAAAGGTAGAAATATCTACATACAAGTATTTACACAATAATATTTAAGGGTTTTTGAGTCAAATGTGGTTTCAACCTTGGATTGGCAGAGGCCACAAAATCTATGCATTCTCTTTGTTGAGACCAAACTGGAAGCCTTTTGGCATTTGTTAGTAAAGATTCAGTAAGGGTATGGATTGTTTGTTCCAAGGTGATGAAATGTTAAGAGATTTTATCTTTTCCCATGATAGATAAAAGTAGAGGAAAATAAGCACCTTAAGACATAGTGATAACTATTGGGTTTGCATTGAAATTCTTTGTGAGGGGGCATATGGAAGCCAAGGGAGCAATTGTCTTGAAGGGCAAATACAAATTTTTATAAAAGGAGAAATACAATGGACTATCGTAGCCCATAACAAAATTGATAGAGAATAAAAAAAGGAAGCAAAGAAAGATAGTGGACAGTATTGAGAGGTCCTCAGAGGGCAGGAAATATAGGTGTCACTCAGTCTTGATGTATGAGTTTTATTTCAAATAACATGGTTATTTCTTGCAGCATCACTTGAAATATAAAGTGCCTGACCAATTGCCATCTAGTTTTGGACGTGATTCTCATGACCTACAATGATAGTTTTGGTTGCTATATGGAAGGGTTGATTGATCACACCTAGAGTAATAATCCTGTATATTCTAATATTTTATTGGACATTCAATGGAGCGATACCAATGGCAGTTGACATAGATCAAAATGAATGACCTTATTCTACAATAGTAGAGTATATTAGAGATAGTGATCGTGCTGCTACATAATAGAGGCCATCAATAGCAGAGAACATATGATGGAAAAGAATGCCTGCGACAAAGAAAATGAAAGGTCTTATAGCTTACCTGGTGAATGACAATTCCAACATGTTTGTCTAGTTTGAATGTGAATGAGAGGATACCCAAATTGTATTCAATCTTTCCCAAGCAAGCTCAAACCCTTAGCGGCACTCACAGAGGTGAAGTTTCCAATAAGTACACATGAAGAATGATTTTGGGCCACGTATTTTGTTTAGGGTTCTCTTTTACCCATATTTTGGCCGACCCTTTTAGGGTGCATTTTTCATTTTTATTTAAACTTAACTTCCCAAACTAATACCTTAATCTGCATTAGGGTTTTCCCTCATGACTTTTTCAAGTGTATGCAAAATGTAAAATCAAAATCAAACATCATTAAAATTCCCTCAATCTTTGCATGAGTTGAGATGGAATAAGCAATGTAAAAAAGTAATAAAGTAATAGTTAGTAAATTAATTTATTATTTGTCATAAAAATGTGAAAAATCAGCAAATCTATAACACTTAATAAAGTGATCTATCATTGATTACTTTATTATCTGTTTAAATTAGTCACCACATCCCATAGTCATGCAAAATTAGGAGGTGGGGTTAACTAAAGTGCCATTGAGGTTCTCAAATCATGCAAAGTCAAACAAAGAAGGAGTGAAACTGAAGATTATTTTTCATGCAATGAGGAGTGAATCATGCATTGGATCGAGAGGAGTTGAGTTCCAATGAGACTCAAGTGTTCACATGCACCTAATGATACTTGGAGTCTTTTTACTTTGAATTTCAGTTAGATTTGAGTCTCTTTTGGGTTGAACATCATGCAGACTGAGTTTGACCACTTGATCTTTCATTTTACATCAGTTCTGACCTCTCTTTTTGAGGGTTTTCATCTTTGCTTGTGGGAGAGATATTTGAGACTTGTAGTTGACTACCAGTGCCACCTCTTGGCACTTTGGAGCCATCTATTGTATATATTGGAAAATTTTATCTTTTTCCTGAGTTCTTTCCTTTTTGCTCTCTTGTGAATTGCAGAGAGTTTAAGAAGTTTTGTAACTCAAATTGATCCACTTGTAGCAAAAAATTCCATTCATTTTCAATAAGAAGCAACATTTCCTTCTTAATTATACTTTTTTCAAGTGTTGTTTGTGAGTAGTTTTGATAAAAATATTGTGGTTTACTTGAAACCCTTCATTTTTATCTTATTCCTTCAATGTTTGGTACAAGTACAATATGTTATAACACAGGTCTGTGATTGTGTATCTCATTTGTTGAATGTGAGTTATGAGAATTTTTTTTTTCTTTCAAACAAACTTTAAATATTGAAACCTTTCACATGAAACACTTTTGCAAAACATGTCAATTTGAGTTGTGAATAAACAAGGCTTCATGTTTGGAACAGATTGTGAATTTGACTAGCAAGTAGATCTAGAATGTCTAGTGCATCACCTCCTAGGATAAGTTTCAATTCCAAGTTTCTTTCTATCCCTTTTCCTCTCAAATAAGGTAGTTTTTAGGAGGTATCACAGGGAACCAACCCTTTATCTGGAGATTCACTTTCATTATGAGCAACCCACAAGCTCGAAGGTGTTTCCATGTTTCATGAGATTGTTGAGCTCCCAACTTAGAGTCTGGGTGCAATCTCCGTGACAACAGTTTTTGGTACGCTTGTTGGGACAGTTTGGACTCTCCTAGTCTAAAACTTTTCCACATAATTATAATTTTTGTTGTGAAAATCAATATTTATAGCCTTTGGAGGTAGGATTTACACACACACTTGGTAACTTAGGGTACAAATCTACTGGTTTTAATAGATCAAGTGATCGTATGTTTCAAAAAATAAAGCTTTTATTCTTATTTCCAACTCTTCATATGAGTAGAAATGTCAAATTTTCATAGTCAATATGTATACCCACCCCCATACTATGAAAATACTGTCAATGAACCTCCTTATTAGCCATACCCAAGTAGCTACAATGCTGGTTTTGACCAAAATTCCCATATCATAGTGAATAACCAGCAAGTCTATCAATCTTACCACCTTTTCGCCCTCGCTGAACCTTCATATCAGCATTCATATGTCCAAAATCAGCCTCAAGAAACATCTTTGATGTCAGATCAGTTCAAACACTCTCCTGATCACCTCCAAGATTTGGAAGTTCTAGGGGTATGAAGAATAGTATGAATGATATCAAGGACACATTATTAGACTTCACAAAGAAGATAGAAGAGATCAAGAGGAAACAAGAGCTTGATTTACAGAAACAAGAGTTAGATTATCAGGCCTACCTTCATAAGAAAGAGTTGGAGTCACAAAGGATACAGTTTGAAAAAAATATCGAGAGGGAATTAGCTGCAAAATAGGAGAAGATGAAGTTTTTGTTTGCTCAAACACAAAGGCATGAGATCCAAATAACTCCTTTCATTCTAGATCAGCCCTCTCAAGATGAGGTTAATAAGTATGAAAATACAATTTTTAAGCAAAATGACCCTCTTAACCCTCCTATAATTGATATTAGAACAACAAAATATTGAACAAGAGAAGACCTTTCAAGAGGAATCTTTCAATTTTTAAGCTAATGATCTTCCTGCTTGTGTTGAAGATGATCAATTTGTTTCAATAAGTTAGCCAGGGCAACAAGGTGAAGAAGCAAAAGAGGCTGATCAAGAAAATCATCCTACAGCTTGGATTGATGAGTTACCTTCTTTTATTTGAAATGAGGAAGAAGGTGAGATTCTAATTTAACAAACAAAAATTTTAGAAGAGCAAGAAGATGCTCAACAATATAAGGAGTTTCTAATTGAAACTAAGCAATCTGACAAGTGGATCTTGGATCAACTAGAAGAGTGTGAGGATAAGATTTTCATGGAACTTACACAGCTAGCTAAGAGCAGTTATGAGGTAAAAAAAGAATCCTCTTTTATCAAAAACCCAAAAGGAATGTGATGGAGATTCATTTTGGAATGATCTTGATGATTTTGTTGCAAATTTAGATAACGTAGAAAAGATTTTAGTTAGTCTATTTGATGAACTTCCTAGCTTTGAGAATGAAAATGAAAATAACATGTTTATGCCAAGTCATAACCAATAGAGTGTTGAGGACCATTCAGACAAGGTGTTGATTTGTGAACAAATATATGAAAGCAACCTTGATTTGAATGATCAAGAGCTCGAAGAGGATCTATTTCAACTTGAGATTGAGCTTTTCTACTCATGCCTTAATGTTATGCCAACACCTTTGGAGAAGGGAAGTATTGATCAACAGGAGCAACCTGCAGAGGAGGATTACCTTGGGAAACAAGAGAAAAAGGTGGGAGTGTCAATATTTCCAAATAAGACACTGCAAATGGAGCATCCTAATCAATAGGATGAAGAGACAACAATACATGAGCAAGAAACCAATGGTAAAATTTCAAGTTTCATCCTTTCAAGAGGATGCTTGATTAGAGATATAGCTGACAAAGAGCTAAATAAGGATACACATGTTACTATTATACCCAATGAAGAGGTTGCAACCTTAAAACAACATAATCAAATCACTTATTCACCCCATAACAACAATATCTATGATCAGGTTCAAATGGTGAGTGAGTTTATTTTTATTCTTCAAAAAGTTCTACAACATTCTATAGGTTATGTTCTAATGGGTCCTATCTTATCAGTACTAAATCACCTTGCAGAGCAACCTTTCTTAATTAGAAAGGGAAGTTATTTCTCACAGCCAATGAATAGTCATGTTTGAACACTACCATTGTTGGCTAGTATAGAGTAGGGTAGTTTTAAAGTTAATAAGTGCTCTAATGGTGCAGGAGTACCTTGTTGCTTTCAAGCCTCCATGAGGCGTATTTGTAAATAAGAGTTCAATGAGTGCTTAGGAGTCATTTAATAAGGTCTAATGGACCATTGATATGTAATTAGGTGTCCAATTTGTAAAACCAAATGAGATGTCAATAATGCTCAAAGGAGAAAAATATGTAATAAGGGGGTTTATGAAGGGTTTAGTGAGTCAAACCAAGGACTATGATAAATAAGGTCATTTTAGAAGTGTTTAGAATGGTTAGGGACTCAAAAGTGCAAAAATGGTGAAATTGATAAAAGTTGTCAAAGTGCAAAATTGGAAAATTGGAAAATAAGGAAGATGGAAGGTCAAGTTGATTAGGTAGTTGAAAGAATCAGTTGGAATACATAGAGGAAAGTGTGAAAATGCATAAATAGCCTTAATCCATTGTTGGAATGTGGACAGGGGTGTAAAATAATGAAGAAACATTAATGGAGCCTCTTTTTATATTCATTTTTTTTGTATTTTGACTGGTAATTCTGTGTTTTAGTCTCTTGTATGGCCATGTACGGCCTGATCCTAAAGGGGAAATCATTTGGAATGATAGAAATAAGAGTCTACTTTGTTTTTGTTTTGATTTCACTCATTTTCATGAAGTAGAATGAAAGTTATGAAGGTTTTTGTGGCTTCAATTTCTAGATTTCTCTATAACAGTTATGTTGCAGCGAATTGTACGTGCAGGTACGACATCCAAATGAAATAAATATTATATGGTTGGATAGAGAAACAAGTTATATTTTTTTTGGCATTGGTTTGAGGTCATTTCATCAAATATCAAGCCCGAGCTATGAACAAATTACTGACAGTGGATTTGAAATTCCAGCAAACAAGGGTTTTGACACCAAATTGGCGATAAATTCCCATTCCACTGTGGGAAAATTTGGTGAAATGTTAGTTTTCCTAGTCCTTTCAATGTTCCAAATGGTCTCAGAGTGATACATAAATTTTGGAGGGAGAAAAAATGATGCCCTAGGTCTAGTTTTCAGGTAAAATCTGGAAAAGACAGTGTTCTTTGGAGACTTAATGAGTTTTGAATGTGTTTTTTTGAATCATTCAATGGTGTTATTGTTTTAAAAATGAGTTAGGATGTATATGAATCCATTTATTGATCTATTTTGGTGATTTGATAAGTTTTTGGAGACCACTTATTGATTGTCTTGTTTGGACAGAGTTGCCATAGTTATGTTTTGAAGTTAGAAATAAAGGTTCAGTATTAGTGTTTGATAAAATGTCTTGAAGAAAATGTGGGGAATGGAATAATCATGTTTTGAAGGCACAATTATAATTGTTTGAGACAATAAGAAGGAAGAATGTCTTGGGAATTTTGGAGTTGCTAGTTTGAAGGGTCTAGAATGGCCTAATTGTTGTTTGGACTGTCTATTTTGAAAAAGATTCATGTTTGAGATGTTTGAGTTGACAAAGAGTTTTGGGCTAGTTGATTTGATGTTGTTGGAGTAGTATTTAAGGGATTTTGTGTTTTGAAACTCAGTTTGATGTCTTGAATCCATGATTTTTATGAAGGAAAAGAGTCCCAATTGAATGGACAAGTCAAGATTTGGTTTAGTTTTGAAAAGCTGATTGGAGTGAGATTGAGTTTAGTTGTTTTTCTTCCTTTGTACTGCATCAAATTGGCATAAGATCTCACCAAAAGGTCTGGGCTAGTTTTGGTTTGTGGTTTTGGTTTTGGGTGATCCCACAATAGTGGTTTACAATTTTTGGCCAAACTAGACACTGATTTTTTTTTTTAACTAAATCTTCACATTCGGGCACCTATAGTGGTTAAACCGTGATGAATTTGAAGATGATGCAAACTAGAGTATTTTCACATTTTTTCTGTAGATTCTAAAAATATTTTTTTCAAAATTTTAAGAATTAGATTGCACTTCTTTTTCCATCTCCCATGAAAAATGGGTTTTTCCAAAAAACAACATTTTTAAAATGTGACGCACACCGTATAACACATAAATTTTTTTCCTTGAAAGATAAAATTCCAATTCTTTCGAATTTAGATTTGTAACTTTGATATCTAGTGCTTCCACTTGGTTAGATAGTTTTTTATTGAATATTTTTTCTATAATCAAGTTTCAAAGTCAAATCAATTACAATTCAAACATAACGTGACTGTATAATGCACAACTTTTACTGTATGTATCGATTTTTTTTTTTTGTTGGATCAAGGACTCCAATATCTAATGCACTCATATTTTTTAACTTTTTTTTTGATAATCTTCTATTTTTCCACATGTGCAGAACAAAGAGTTTTGTTTTCGGTGAAAAACCTATATTTAATAAAACTTAAAAAACAAATAGATAATATAATCAAAAAATATTAAAATTATATTTGTTGGATAACTTGTTTTGAGGGAAACCTAATACCAGTTGGATTTTTGATATCTCCTCCATTTTCATTCTCAAATCGAGCTTCGAAGTGAAAAATTTTGAGCAATTTTGGTGCCTGAGAGGATGTGGGTAAAAATAAATGGGTTCGATTGAACAACTGTTCGGTCGAACAAAAAAATAATGTTTAGTTGAATATGGGTTCGACAGAACTCATTTAACATACAATAAAAAAATAGATTTCAATGGGGTTCGGTTGAACATTCTAAAGATGTTCGGTCAAACCACCTCTATTAAAAAATAATTTTTAATATTAATATAAATATAAATTAAATTATTTTTAAATTATGACTTGAGAGAGAGATATGGAGGGAGTGGGAGAG
>VDFB02000003.1:352129259-352153610 GCA_007258455.2 Sequoia sempervirens
CCCACAATTTAACTTGAGATGAGGATTCATTAGGCATACAATAAAGAAAAAATGAATAGGTATTCCTTGGATTAGTAGTAAGCACTAAGCACAATTGTTGTTGGGATCCACTCCTCAATAGATGATAAACTTAGCCAAGTATTGGGAAAAGTGGGTCAACCTTGCATCCTAATATAAATTGACTTATTATTTTGTCCTCATATTAGGAAATGAGGCATCTCACTTTGTGTTGGTAGTTATAATTTTTCATTTGTTGAATGCTTCAAGGGAGGTGTCTAAGATGTTCTAAATGCATATAATATTATTATAGCTTTATAAGATGAAACCCTCTTATGACATTTAAGAGCATGACTATAGAATATTTATAGTAAAGTATTGACCAACATTATGAAAAATTATAAGAAATCTTTTAAGAAATAGCAATTGTGTCAAGGAAAAAGATGTGGACATTTACAAGAACTTATTTTTTTAAGAAAAAGTGGGAGACCACTTATAATTTTATTTATATATAATATTTACATATAGCTGGTTCAGGCGGACATACTAGCAGGAAAGAACCAGCAAGAAAACGCCCAGTTGTAGTCCGAGTAACAAATTTTATAAAATATCAAAAAGACCAGTGAGGTCCTAGTACAAATGACCAATTGTCTAATTACAATGTTACAAAAGCACATTGGTTGAATACATCAATACATATGCACATTCTCTTATGCACCTAAAGTACCCAAAAGAAGACATCATACTAGCTATACCTATGACCCAAATACATAACACAGTGGAGATTACAAAACCTTACTAAACATAAGACTGATAAGCTAGGAAGCCACTTTCAAAAAGATGCAGATTTTCCACCAACATGCTGAAAGCCATTAAGCGAGCTTTCTTTTGTTTCCACTGGTTTACCTTTGTGTTGGTGATCATGCTGAAATGAAGGTTTTGATTTGTTAATATCAAGCACATAATGATAATATAATTTCTTTTTGGATGAAGATGGAAGTTGCAAATCATGAATGAAAACATGACTTCTCAAGAAAGAAATGGCATGATATTTTCTTTTTAAATCATCAATCTCCTCCATGGAAATGGCAGATCTGTATCTGTTTAGAACTTGGTAGAGATGTGAAGAAGTGTCATGCATTGTGTATAATAACATGCCTTGGAATATGTGAACATAGGTCTCTTCTTATGAAACAAAACCTTCTTTGAATAATTAACATTAGAAATTAATACAGTTTGGCGAGCATATTGTATAATCACACTAGAAACCAACAATGGAATATTGAGAGTCTCAACTAAGAATTCCACCTTATAGATAACATTCATACTAGAAGCCAACAACTAAAGACCAAATTTCATAAATAAAGTTCATGTGTTATATATCATGCCTTTGAGGGGTCCACAAGTACCATGAGCCTTTTGAAATCCTTCTCCATCTAAATGCATCCATTCCAAGACCATTGGGACGTGGGTATACAATATGAGCCAAGTATTAATTTCTAATGTTAATTATTGAAAGAAGGTATATAAATTATTCGAGTGCATCTTAATTCTCATACAAAGTTACATCTTAGTCAATTTCTCAATGTATGAGTTCCATATATTTGTAAATTTTTCTTAATATAAAAACATATTTTATTTCATTAAAATTAACCTATCTATTCCATGTTACGAAGGATACTCTTATTTTAAATTATAAGTATATAATTCAAAATTAATTAGTAATTTTCAAGGTAGAGTACACACAATTTCTTTAGTTAAAATAAAATAATATTCTTATTTCCATGTGAGAGTTATGCAGAATGGTAGTTTGATGTCTCAAAAATATTTCTTTCATATTTACTAAAATTTTGTCATTACATTATGAGTGAATCATCTCAATTATATATCCAAGCACATAAAATTTTTATAGAGGAAAGAAAAATAATCACACATTTATCATATTTTTGTAAGGTGTTCGAAAAGACTAAAAGTTTCCCTAGAAAGACCTAATTAAGGAATAAAAAAAATGGAAAGTGTCTACCTCATTGTATGTTGACCTTTCCCATATAAAAAGATCATGGAAATGCTAAATGAGTTGATATAAGAATTTTTAAGAATGAAGGCACAAAATTTATAACACTAATCCTAAAAGCAACAAGAAAGGCAATGAATAAAATCTTCCTAGTTATTTTGAAAGAAACTTTAAAAGGTTCTAAATCCCCTCCACACCCCTTTCTAAATGAAGATAAAATAAATAAGTTACCAAATATTTCTTAGAGTTTAAGGTGGTGATTTTAATATGATTTGAGAATAAATAAGATAAATTAGATGAAATCAAGTTTTGTTGTAAAGGTGATGAATTTTTGGGGAATAAGATGAAAATAATTTTGAACCTAGTTGACTCATTAAATGGCAATAAGATATATTTTAAAGGGACTTTATTTAAAATATGTAATAGTTAGATATGTACTAATACATTATATTCTCTATTAGATAGATATTTCTTCCATAAACATTTCTTACAATCTTATAATTTATTAATAATAGTGATGTGTGCATCCCTAGACACTCTTTGATAACCACACTATTAATGTTTCTATTTTTACTAGAGGATACTCTAATTGAAAAGCATGTAAAGAGGAAGGGTTAGTTAACCTTGATATTAATGCAATGAAAGGTGGGATTATCTTGATGGTATCAAAGTTATCTTAAAGATATATTGAAGCTTTTTCTTCTATGCTTGAACACATTTAGTGAAATATAATGAATATGTGTTATCCTAGAAAAATATGTATAGCATTAAGGATAAAATTTAGACTTTAAGTTGAAAGAAAATGTCAAATATTTAGAATAAAAATGGTGGGGATGGAATACAAGCTTCAAGAATCTCCCTGTAATAATTAATTGCAATAATAAATGATTAAAACTAAACACAAATGGATATGTCACCAATAATTTTTAGATAAAATGACTAAAATTAGAGCCAAGATATCTTAGTTCAAGTATCATGATAAAGGTATCAAATTCTTATTCAATGTAAACATAGCCAAGTTTGATAGATAAAAAGTTGGCCCCATTAATACTACGAGAGCATTGTCTAATGAGATTAAGTTGACACTATTCAATTTTTAGAAGTTAGAACCCTAACATTTACATGAGGCTTGTAAAATAGAACCTTATTAGGAAGAGTAGGAGAGGAGAAATGAACCCATAATAATTATACTTATACAAATAAAAATAATAATAATGTTTAACCATTTCAAAATGTTAAATTTGTTTCACTATGGTGATCAATAGCTAATTTGTACAAGGAGGCCACAATTTATAGGGAAATGAAGACTACATAAGAGGAGAGTTTATTAACATGGTAGCTTGGTTGTAGTTGTTTCTTTAGCATTAACTATTTTCTCTTTTTTCTTTTGTTGTTGAATATTTTATTTGATCTCTTAAAACTCATCAATGGTACTTGATCTTCATAATGATTATTTTCTTCTTTTTCACTTATTATCATCTTAGAAGGAATACCATTTCAATTTAGAGCAGGGAGAAATGTATTTTTCTTTTAAAGTATTTAGAATATTATATTTATTTGATGGTTCCTTCTTAAACTCTTTCCACTCCCTTTGGAAAAAAATTATCCAACCACTTGAATCTCCTTCTTATATATTAATCAATTCCATTTAAGTGATTTATGTATGTAGTTTTAGTGATTTACTCTTTATCCTTTCAATTTATTCATGATATACTTTATTATTGTTATATGTTCAAGTATATAATAGTTTTTCATAATTGGATGTGCCTTAAGAAACTCTTTAAACATGAAATTATTTGATGAGGGAAGATATAAATTAAGGTTATTCTTTCTTACTTACCTCATGCTCATCCATATTTTTTGTCCATAAATATCTCAAATCAAATTGGATTTTGCAAAGAGGATAGCTGTATTTTAAATATTCGCTCTTAGTCAAAGTCATTTATTTCTTTGTACAATTTTAAAAATGATTTATGTAATTTAATTTTTAATAGTTTTAACATTGTTATATGAAGAATAGTTATATATATATATATATATATATATATATATATATATATATATATATATAAAATAAAGTGGATATATTTTTTATATTTTTCCCTAATACTTTTGTAAAATTTAATAATACCTTCATTCCTTCTAATCCTAATAGAACTATTTTATTATACATTTCATTCAAACAATCTAGTTTCTTTCCTCTAAATTTATTCTTCAATTCATACATTTAGTTCACCAACCATTTTTGGAGTAATGTCATAAGACAAAGGAAAAATATGAATAATTTTATCCAAGTTTCCATTGTATTCACCCTAAACTTTATATCATGAACTATTTGATATAATTTCTCAAATAAATTTGTTAATGAAATGTTTGATATAATGCCTCAAATAAATTTCCAATAGTGTTTTGATATAATGCAGGGCCTCAAATAAATTTGTTAATGAACTATTTGATATAGGGTGCACACAATGGAAACACTATTTCTATCATACTCCATCAAAAATTACCATGAATTGTTTGATATAATGCTTCAAATAAATTTGTTAATGAATTTTTTGATATTGGTTGCATACAATGGAAACACTATTTCTATCATACTCCATCAAAAATTACCATGAATTTTTTGATATAATGCCTCAAATAAATTGGAGGTGCCCTGGTAGAAATGTATGCAGAATGTGGAAGCATAGACAGGGCATGTTAATTTTTTGACAGAGTAGAAATGTATCATAG
This sequence comes from Sequoia sempervirens, assembly GCA_007258455.2. NCBI lineage: Eukaryota > Viridiplantae > Streptophyta > Pinopsida > Cupressales > Cupressaceae > Sequoia > Sequoia sempervirens. The sequence continues at coordinate 352,134,007 of VDFB02000003.1, forward strand.
AAATAGTGTATGTTGAAAGGCTTTAGAAACTTTCAAACAAATGCAATTTCAATTCAACAAATTTGAAATTTTTTGCATTTAGGGTTTAGAAATTTAACAAACAAATGCATTTTGAAGTCTATCAAATTTGAATTTGACAAACCTGGTGCTCAATATGCAAGTTGGGTTGATGAATTGTGGAGAGATGAAGTTGAGTTTTTTGTTCGCTGGAGAGATGAAGTCGAGTTTGTTCGCCATTTGTAGATCATGTTCTTCGTTCATTGCATGCAAAGAGCACATAGAAAGCAAAAAAAAGCGAAAAAAAATGATAGTGACAAGTTCATTTTTTTTATGTTGTATTTGAGGGGGTTCGGTCGAACCCATGTTTGACTGAACCCCTTAAAATATTAATTTTTTTGTTTATGTTTTGGGGGTTTGGTTGAACATGAAATGTGGTTTGGCCGAACCATTGAGTTCAACCGAACCCGTTGAGTTTGGGGAAAGGAAGAAAAATGAAATTTCCTTCCTCATAAAATTTGTAAACCACTATTGTGGTTTGACTCTTTTGTGGTTGTGTGCAGGTTAAGAAGAACCTAATTACTGCCAAGAGAAGGAAGAGAAAAGTTGAGTAGAAGCAAGGAGAAACTTGCTTAGAAACCATCTAAAGGATGGAGATACTGAGAAGACATTTACAGGAAGAGCAAGAAAGGAAAAAGAGAGAGGAAGAGAAAAGAGGAAGAGATGATTGATCAAGAGATCAAAGAATTAAAGAAAATGAAGCAAAGGAACATGGAAAAGATAGAGAATTTGCTCAAAAGAGTCACAAGTTGGCACTTGAAGATCAAGAAAGGGGTCACATGGCCTATTGAGAAGATTAGGATGAAAATAAGACAAGAGAGAAAGAAAGCTAAGAAGATGAAGACTTTGTTGCAGGAAGATAAAGAGCAAAGAAAACAAGTTGCATCAGTGATAGTTGATAAGGAAGAGAGCATTACAGTGGAAGAAGAATCACATTTGCAGGTTGCAGCCATTGAAGAATTTGAAGATGTGAAGAACAATCAAAGTTTGGAAGAAAATGCTATGGAGTTGGTAAAATATAATGAGGTAAAACATGAATTCAGTTTGCAAAATCAAGTTTGCTTTACAAGATATGAAGATGTGGTATTATTTTCACTGTTTTCAAAGAAGAATAATGGATTTTTCAGTTTTTTAAATTCATGAGCATGATCAGAAAACAAGGGTAGAAACATTATGGATGGAAGAAAATAATGAAAATTTTGAGGAGTTACAAAAAAAGGTGAAAGAGTTTGAGCAAGTAACTAGTGCAAAGAAGGGTGGTGTACAAATTTTTCTTGTTGTGATGACACATGTGATGAAAGATAAACCAAAATTCAAGATGAAGATACATTTCAAGGAACCATATTTACACCACTCACAAAGTTTTTTGATTGCAGGTCTTTTACACTTTGTAATCTCAAGGGACTTGAGTTTTTTCTTCATGGGGAGAATGGTGTAGGAGCACCTTGTTGCTTTTAAGCCTCCATGAGGCCTATTTGTAAATAAGAGTTCAATGATTGCTTAGGAGTCATTTAATAAGGTCTAATGGACCATTGATATGTAATTAGGTGTCCAATTTGTAAAAACAAATGAGATGTTGTCAATAATGCTGAAAAGAGAAAAATATGTAATAAGGGGGTTTATGAAGGGTTTAGTGAGTCAAACCAAGGAATATGATAAATAAGGTCATTTTTTATCATAAAAATTTGTATTAGGTCATTTTAGAAGTGCTTAGAATGATTAGGGATTCAAAAGTACAAAAATGGTGAAATTGACAAAAGTTGTCAAAGTGCAAAATTGGAAAATTGCAAAATAAGGAAGATGGAAGGTCAAGTTGGTTGGGTATTTGAAATAATCAGTTGGAATACATAGGGGAAAGTGTGAAAAGTCATAAATATCCTTAATCCATCGTTGGAAGGTGGAGAGGGGTGTAAAATAATGAAGAAACATTAATGGGGCCTCTTTTTATATTCAATATTTTGTATTTTGACTGGTAATTCTGTGTTTTAGTCTCTTGTACGACCATGTACGACATGATCCTGAAAGTGCAGTCATTTAGAATGATAGAACTAAGAGTATACTTTGTTTTGGGTTTGATTTCATTCATTTTCATGAAGTAGAATGTAAGTTATGAAGGTTTTTGTGGCTGTAATTTCTAGATTTCTCTATAATAGTCATGTTGTAGAAAATTGTACGTGTAGGTACGACCTCCAAATGAACTAAATATTATATGGTTGGATAGAGGAACGAGTTATCATTCTTTTGGCATTGGTTTGAGGTCATTTCATCAAATATGAAGGGAGATATGAACAAATTACTGAAAGTGGATATGAAATTCCAGCAAACAAGGGTTTTGACACCAAATTGGTGATACATTCCCATTCCACTGTGGGAAAATTCTAAATCTTGGTGAAGTGTTAGTTTTCCTAGTCCTTTCAATGTTCGAAATGGTTTCCAAAAACTTATCAAATCACCACTTATTGATCTGTTTTGGTGATTTGATAAGTTTTTGGATACCACTTATTGACTGTCCTATTAGGACATAGTTGCCATAGTTATGTTTTGAAGTCAAAAATAGAGGTTCACTATTAGTGTTTGATAAAATGTCTTGAAGAAAATTTGGGGAATGGAATAATCATGTTTTGCAGGCACAATTATACTTGTTTGAGACAATAAGAAGGAAGAATGGCTTGGAAATTGTGGAGTTGCTAGTTTGAAGGGTCTAGAATGGCCTAATTGTTGTTTGGACTGCCTATTTTGAAAAAAAATCATGTTTGAGATGTTTGAGTTGACAAAGAGTTTTGGTCTAGTTGATTTGATGTTGTTTGAGCAGTCTTTAAGGGATTTTGTGTTTTGAAACTCAGTTTGATGTCTTGAATCCATGAGTTTTATGAAGGAAAAGAGTCCCAATTGAATGGACAAGTCAAGATTCGGTTCAATTTTGAAAAGTTGATTAGAGTGAGATTGAGTTTAGTTGCTTTTCTTCCTTTGTACTGCATCATCTACACACATTTCCTTTTAGTCTAGTTTTGTTTCCCAATAAGCGCAGTTGCACTATTTGTTGGCCCAATCTTAAACAGTGCCATGATAGTTTGTTTTTAGTTTTGTTCTGTTGTTGTATGGTTCCTAACATCTAAGTTACAATGTGTAGGCATTGAAAATATACTGATTGACATCGTGCATCTGATCCTGATTTACTAACATCGTTTCTTCCTAAATCATCCCTCGGTCTAACCATTTAATCAAATCCCCCTATCTGATTAAATTCATCAATATTCGTCTCTTAATTACATAAATCATTTTATCTGATTAAGTCAATTCCTTCTATTAATTAAATCAACCCATATGATCTAATTATCCCTATTTAATTAAATAATCAATCTATTTGATTAAAATCTCCAAAGTCTATCCATTAAATTAAATAAATTAAAACCTTATTTGATTTAATCTAACACCACCCCTTTTAATTAAATAAATCAAAATATTTATTTAATTAGCCTCTTATCATATTCCTCTCTTATCTGATTTAAATAAATCCATAAATTTAAGTCCAAAATAAGTCACATCATCTAATCTTCTGTTAAATTAATTAAACCCTTGATTAATTTAACCTCATCTCATGTCACATCCTCTAGATAATGCAAGTTGCACATGAAAATAGATTTAATTCATTTATTAAATCTCTATTTTCCTCACATGGCATCTTTTTGGAATATTCAGCTTCAATTTGAGATTCCGGAATCAGCAATGTGCATCCCAACAGGGCATTTGAGCCTCTTACATGTCCTTTGCGGCGAGCCAGTGGCATTTATTACATTTTCCTTCCACTCTTACAAGTCATTTCAACAAATTTGAATTTCAAATATTGTCATTTATTGGCACAAACCCCAAATCTTGCACAACCACCATCCATTCATAGCTTGACAAGTGGCACCATATCATTGGATGAAAGTTAGTCCCACATTGCTCAAATTTGGACTTTCATCCATCTTGAAATCCTATAAATGAAGAGCTCCTTTCCTCATTTTATCATCCACAATCCAAGCAAAGTTACATGCTAAAATACTTAGCCATTTCATCCATCATTTGTGTTCTTAGCTAGGTTATTGCATATTTTAGACTTGGAGCTCTCACATTCATCATCAAAGTGGATCAACAATCTCTTCACCATTCGAATCTTGCATCATAGGAATTGGGAAAATGGCCAATTTTCACATCAAATTTTGCACCAATTCCCCCATGGGATCAAGTGTTTGCTATTTAAATTAAGATTTAATCTTTGGTTTATCAATTTTATTGTGTTCTTCATTATTTGCATTCCTAGTTTGATTTATAAATGGATTTCATGGGGAATCCTTCTTTTAGCTTGTAATTCCTTGTCTAACTCGGTTATTCATGTTGTTTTGTAGGTACTAGGAAAAGGGTTTACTTTATTTGGCGCTAGAAGGAGGGCTTGACATCAACATTTCTAACATTTCCTCAAAATTTCTGCATTTTCTTGACACACAAGAAATTCCAACATGGGCTTGTTAGCGTCGCTGTTTTAGCACTGCGGGCTCATTAGCGTCGCTATTTTAGCACTGCAGGCTCATCAACATCGCTGTTTTAGTGCTGCTGGGCTTATCCCGCCAAAAATTCAAATCCTAAACTCCACTGCTGGGCTCGCCGATTTGCATTGGTTTCAAAAAATTTCTAAACTCTAACGCTTTCAGAAACTGCAATGCTGGGAAAAAAGAGTGACACAATCATGCTCTCTGTCCCAACACAGAGAGTTGCTGACTGGTAAAGCGACGCTAGGAGAAAAAAATAGCGACGCCTTCACGAGTTGCGATGCTGGAAAACAGTAAAAGGGAGAAACTTAATTTTTAGCATGTGCTTTAATTCATGATTGCTTCTTCCTCTGTTTTATGCTTTTTAAACTTCTGTGTTTTTCCAGAATCTGACTGTTTTTCTCCTTTGTAGGTTGGAAATCAAAAACTAAGGAAAGAGGAGCATGGTGATGAGATTTTGTCTGATTAAAGTGTTTTTAAACACTTAAGTGTTTGTTTAACACTTCCTTAGGAATTTTGTCATCTTTTCATATTTAGAACACTAGCTTTCATTTGGGCTTAAAATAACTTTTCAATTGCACTTATTGCAAAGGTTAAAACGAGCAATAGGATCAATAACTTACTAGATTTTGTTTATGGGATTAACAAATTGAACAAATGTTTATCATTTGTCTTTTTGGTGCTCTAAAATGAACTCACATATTGCTTTGAGGATTTAAAAAGAACAAGTGTAGTTGTGTTTTTCGTGAGGGCTTACTTAGACTAAAGCCATTGGAAAAGGACATATGCACTTCTCTCGTGCTTTATAGCAATCTTGAGAATCAAAAGGCCTTTTCCATAACTTTGGGATAAGACAAAGCAATCACCTCCACACTTCGATTTGGGCTTAAAATTGAACAAACTTTTGTGTGAGTGTGAGTGGAGGCTTTGTTGCGTACATTCTCTTTCCTTGTTGCCAACAAGGATTGTCCGGTCACGAATATTGTTCTTCATTCACTTTGTTTATCCTAGAGAGGGCTGGCGGGAAAAGTACTCACCTAAGGGAGCGACTCAGCAGTAACACTCTAAAGCCGAAGTATTTCTAGAGGCCGAGGATGATACAAATGGTTGGATATTCGGAGCGCCAATATCCGTGGTTGATTCGACAAGATGGATCCGAAAGGGGACTCTTGTCGTATGGGTCAATCTCCACGAACGGAAAGTCCTTACTAGAACCCATGTACTAGAATTTTCCAAAATCCTTAATCTATTTGTTGGTGCAAGAGCGGTTGTTAAAAGCCCACCCCACACTACGGTCTTCTAGTAGAAATGGAAAATATGCCATGAGGTTTCATGGGTGTTGATGTAGCTGCCCTTATAAGAAATTGTGAGTGCCGTGGAGGAGCTAGTGGGGTGAAAGCATCTAATATTCACCTAGAATAAAGCGTGCTGAGTTGTCAAGTGAGATCCAACAAATATTGTCTTACACATCCATAGATTGTACTTATTCTTGGGTTACAAAATGCATTGCTTGATCGAAAACATCTCAAGAAACAAACGCTTAACATCATCCAATTTCAAACCCTTTTTGAGGACAAATATAGTGAATCAATCCATATGTTATTGTTTTCCTTTGGATTCATGTCCTTAGAGGTTTCTAAGCATTGGATTATATCTCAATTTAATCTTCTTAAACGGTAAAACAAATAGGAAACCCTTGCCTTAAGTTCATTGAATTTCCACATAACATATCTTGTGGGGTTTGAAGAAATTAAGACATTGAACATCTTAGTTTGAAAATGTAATTGAAGTGTTTTTGGTAAAATAAAGACATTAAGCAAAGCTAAGCAAAATAAACTTTCATATGTGTTGAAGACTTCAAAATCCCAAAGCACAAAATCATTGATTGGAAATCCGAAAATGAATGTTCAAATGAAATCATTTCTTGGTTACAAAGGTCATTAGGAAGCATTTGCATGCTCTTCAATACCTAGGTCTAAGCAAACAAAGTGTATCTTTTTAGGTTCATATTAGGATCAAAGCACATCAAAATCCTTTTTCATCCATCCAAACATCAAAACAAAATCCATCTCATCATCACCTTTTGGAAAATCTTGAAATCATCCGTGATACTAGGCTTTATGGCAAAATCAAATCCATCAATATCATTGAGACAAAATCTTTGAGAACATCAATCAAAATCACCTTTGGCTAGGCATGTGTAGATGCATCCTTTTGCATATACTTATTCAAAGTTATCAAAATCATCTTGTCTACCTTAGTATATGTAGATGAATCCTTCTTCATATGCTTAGTGAAACAATCACCTTTGTTTGAATAGGTGTGGGTAGATGCATCCTTCTCCTCACACATATTCAAATTATCATCCTTTGAACAAAACTATCCCTTAGATCATCATCCAAAATCTTAGGATATTTTTGTTCAAAAATCCAAATCAAAAGCAAATCAAAATTAAGGACAAAATCTCAAAACTCAAAATCCAAAAATCAAAATCAAAGTCAGCAAGTCCTAAAAGCCTAGTGTCTCATTCAAGACTTATCAAAAGCCACAACATTCATATCATCCATCCTTAAAACATCATCATCATATCATTATCACATTTGATCCTCAAGGCATCCTAAAACTTTATACTTTGGGACATAAAATAAAGATCATTCCAAAGAATCAAGAGATTCATCTCCCATATTCTCGAAGACTGATCCTTGTTTTACGGTTCAAACAAGATCTCAATACAAGAAGAGTATGGAAGCCAACAAGGAAACACCTGCTTCAAGCGATCTTAGCCAAACCAACGTAGAAATAAATCCATCAGAATCAAGCAATCCATTGACCCTCTCATCATCCCAAAATCCGCAAGAAGAAAATCAAGGAGAGGACCTCACCTTTGGAATGTCTCACAAGGAAATGACTGAAATGCTACAAAATTTTGACAACCATAGAATCATCAACATCATGATGAGACTTAACCCTTCATTGTACATGCTTGAACTAGAAAAACAAGGGGCCAAGTTGCCCTCAGATTTCGATGTGAGTACTATAGTAGATACATCATTTCCTCCCATCTCATCCACCATCTCCATTTAATCTACACCTCCATACCAAAACATCATGCAATAAATTCCGCAAATCACAACATCATTTGCTCCAACCCAACCCAACGTTAACAAGGGAAACACATTTCTCAATGCTCTTCAATCACATCCCCTTGTTAATAATCAAAACTTGGACGCAAGAACCACATTGGAACAAAACACTCCCCAAAATCCATTACACCAGTAACATACCAAGTACGTTTGCATCGTAAATAACTTGTGAACACGGCACTTCTTTGCTACAAATTCACAAGAAGAGGGAGATATGTTCGGACCAGGGGGCATTTTCGACACTACAACATTATCACAAGGATTCAACCCCCTTACATTTCCATCACTTCCACCATTGCCATTATCATCCGCACCACTTCTTGGTTTAGGGCTTTCCCCTCTACCAAGTATCAATCAAACCGCTATCCCAACCATCAATCAAAACATCACACCAAACGCTCAAAATTTTTCATTGATATCGCAACAACAAATGACAAACACACAAGCAATGGCAACAACATCAAACATCCCTTTAACATGGCCAATTACATCAATACCATTATCCAACACGCAAAACACAACATCATCATCCACCACCATTCCAAATCCACCACCACCAACGTTCACCACATCAAACCAATTTGACACAGCATTGCAAGCCGCTTTCCAAAGAGGATACCAACAAGTGCAAAAACAAAAAGCCATACATCTAGCTACTCAACAAACCACTCAAGCCACACAAGCTACTCAAGCTGCAAAAAATGCTCAAGTTGCACAAGCCGCCTTACAAGCGCAACAAGCACAACAAGCACAACAAGCTCAAGCATTATTACAACAACAACAAGAAGTTTCCCAAGCTGTGCAAGCATTACAAGAACAAAGGGTCACTCAAGCACAACTATTATTGCAACAACAAGCCGCACAACTGCAAGCCCAAGCTCAAGCACAATCCCAATATCAAGCACATCAAGCACAAGCACAAGCACAACTTCTTGCACAAGCAGCGCAAATGCAAGCATATCAACAAGCACTAAAGCAATACCAAGAGTAGCAAGAAGCAACAAAAATGGCAGCCCAACAACAAACATTGTGGGAAAAATAGCAAGTACAACAACAAGCATTGTTGGAACAACAACAAGCACAACAACAAGCACAAATACTAGCGCAACAACAACAAGATCAACAACAAGCATTGTTTATCCAAAAGCAAGTAGAAGCCTACTTCGCTCACTAGAACACACAGATACCATCGAACAATGCACCAAACAACCCATCCACCTAACTGGTGATGGGAACATCTCAAAACATCTTCATCCCACCCCCTGATCTGCAAAATGATGTCACGACACAAATCAGGTTGCTATCGCAACAAGTGCTTGACCTTCAATCAGGGTGAACAACCAAAACACCAAGAAACTTGTCTCCCTATCCTTTCGATAGGAGCTTAGAAATGAAACCATTCCCCAAGGGATTCAAAATCCCCAAATTTAGCAAATATCGAGGGATTGGAAACCCTGAAGATCACATCAGAGAATTCCAGGTTCATTGCATGGAGGTCGCATACAACGATACTTATCTGATGCAGCTATTTCCTAGAAGCTTGGTAGGTCCCGCTATAGAATGGTTCTCTTGCTTACCTTCAGGCATTAGAACATTCCAAGAAATTAGGGACACATTCATCAATAACTATGCATGTAATATTGCAATGGATGTTAGTCTCAAAGAACTATATGCTCTAAAACAAGGAAAGAATGAATCTTTCATATCATTCCTTCAACAATGGCAATCCAAGGCCAATCGAAGCAAGTGGACCATGGTAGAAGAACAACAAGTTTGCACTATCATAACCAATCTTGAAGGGCACTTGGCATTTCATCTCAAAGTTCAAGGCATCACCACATATGATCAATTGATCCCCAAGGTGCTTAGCATCAAAAGAGCCCTTGCAACTCAACCCACGGAATCAACATCATACCATGAACAACAAAACAACTGCCCACCATCAAATTACAATGATAAACCTTGAACATGGGCAAGGAACAAAAATGTTACTAATGATGGTATCATGGATGCCAAGGTGGTCATTAGTGGTCCATGCCAAAATACACCCACACCACAAATCCAAAATCAATTCCAAAACACAACATATCAACCCAACAACAATCCAACCATCAATAACCTCAATGATCAAAGAGGCCCACCTCAACACAAAACATATCCTAAATGAAAATACACCATGTTGGGGGAACCACTTGAGGACATCATGAAAAGGTTGATTGATGAGAAGCTCATCAAAGCATCTACATTCAAGAATTACCAAACCCAATGTCAAACCTCCTTGGTATAATGAGTCAAGTGTGTGAGTTCCACAAAATCAAAGGCCACACCACAAACAATTGTATGGAGACTCAGAACATCATCAAGATCTCATCGACAAAAGAATCATAAATGTGGAACCACCTATGGGGAATCAAGATCTTAAAATCTACCGATTTGATGTCCAAATCATGGCAACAAGGGGAATAAGAAGGATAAAGGAAAGGCTGGGCAAATCATGTATAGGAAGCTTGATCATTGCCTCCCCTAAATGAAGGCTGCATAGTAATCACCATTAAAGAGCTCATGCTAAGGTATTAGAGTCACCACAAGAGGCAGAAAAGACACCATTGTAGGATCATCCCAACATAATAGAGTTCGTTCATCTAGAACTGTTCCACATAGCTACAATGTTGTAGAACAACTCAAGAGAACGCCAACACACATCTCCATCCTGGAGTTGTTAAAAATATCATCAGCGCATAAAAATATCCTTGAGGAAGCATTAACCTCATCAACTATCCCTGCAGATCTCGATGCAGACCAATTCCAAGCTATGGTCAGAAATATCATAACACCTAATCTCCTTACATTCTTTGACCAAGATTTCCCTGCCCAACCATCTCACAACCGTGCACTTCACTTGGAAGCCATTGTGAACAAGAGAAAAATAAAAAGGGTCTTGGTGGATGGAGGTGCAGGTTTGAACATCTGTTCTCTCAGCCTCATCAAGCAGTTAAAAATATCTGAAGATTCCATTGACAAAGGGAAAGGCATCACAATCAGAGCATATGATGACCAAGAAAAAGTGTCTCAGGGCATAATTAAACTCCCTATTCAAGTAGGGCCAACGCTCATGGAAACCACATGTTAGGTCTTGGACCTCGAGCTGCCATACAATATTCTCCTGGGTCGTCCATGGATCCATGCAATGAAAGCCATAGCATCAACCTTTCACCAATGTGTGAAATTTACACATAACGGACAAGAGGTTACTGTCCATGGAGATCCTAAACCGTTCTCATACTGCAAGAATCTTGAAGCCAAATATTACAAAATCCCCCAAGTGCCGAAAAATGATGAGGGCCCATCCACATCATACATCGATCCTACCACCCTCACATCCACTTCTGAGATAGAGACACCCGCCATCCCTGCCATTCCCACCATCTCTGACATCAAGCTCATTATCCAGGAGGATGGTTATGGAAGCTACAAGTTCCCCAATAATGCTTTTGTAATAGAAGAGTTACCTCAATCTCCTAGATCATGGGGACGCCCACAAGAAAACCAAACATCTTCATCACAAACATATACTAAAGATTATCCTGAATTCACAAGATGGGGAGATCTTGGCCATGAGGTTATTGAAGTAGATCCATCTCACATGTTATATTGAGATGAGAGACTGACACCTGAATTACCAATGGATGAAAGAAGCAGGGGCCTACAAATGATGCTTGCAATGGGCTACAAAAGAAACCAAAGACTGGGACAAAATGACAATGGGATCATAATACCTATCATGCCAGAGATGCGACCCATAACAAATCTTGGCCTTGGATGTACCCCTCCGAGAATAACCATACGTGGCGAAAGTCCTCTGGTTAGAGCAGTTAATGTCTCTCCTCAGCCAGTGCTAATGCAAGTACACTCACCAATAGTCATAGGTAGAGACACACATAATTTCATAACTGAGCCCTATATTAGTGGTGATGATGAAGATCCCATATCTAATCTACCTAGATTATTTGAAGATACCACCTTATGTATGATTAAAACCCTCTCCTTCGAAACCGATCATCTGAATCATGAGATCCGCTTAGTCTACCCCCAACTGATCGATTATGACCAACGAGGACCACCAATTCTCAATACATTCAAAAATGATGAGGCACTCTTAGAATTCATGGGATTGAGGGATAAAATTCTAGAGGGAGACCATAAGGCAGGGTTTATAATGGAGTTAGACACACAGGCCTATTATGGGGAAATGATTGAATCCTTCAGTCACAAAAGTGAGAAACTAAGAATCATATCCAAGTCCTTGAGTGAAAACCACACCGTGGAACTCTCTAACAATAAAATAGTAAAAAGAAAGGACGTATCCAACAGTGAAAACCTCTCTGAGGCGCCCGAGGATGAAGGATTCAATCTTCCCTTAAGAGCTATTCATCAGGAAAAGTTAGTGGTCTTGGCTGAAAGGTGCAATCCAGTCAACATAGGAATAGAGGAGACCCCGCATATCACATTCTATGCGGAATCACTATTAATAGAAGAGCAAGAACTCCTAGCAGCATTCCTAAAGGAAAGACAAATAAACTTCACATGGAGTTATGCTGATATGCCAGGGCTAGATCCATAGACAGTGGTTCATCATTTAGTAGTACATCTAGAAGTAAAACCAGTCAAACAAAAGCTTCAAAAAATGCATCCTCAAATAGCCTTATTGGTCAAAATGGAACTCAAAAAGTTGTTAGATGCAGGATTTATCCGACCAATTGATTATCCAGAATGGGTGTCTAATTTGGTACCCATTTCAAAACCTAATGGAGCCATCAGAATCTATACGAATTTTAGAGATTTGAACAAAGCATGTCCCAAAGATGATTTCCCACTTCCCAACATTGACATGATAGTAGACATGATAGCAGGGCATGAGATGTTATCACTAATGGATGGATTCTCAAGATATAACCAGATCATGATAGCAAAAGAAGATCAACACAAGATGACTTTTACTTGTCCATGAGGGACCTACTGCTGGAACATGATGCCATTTGGCCTAAAAATTGTAGGAGCAACCTATCAAAGGGCCATGACACTAATATGACCATGATATGATTCATAAAAGCGGTTGAGGACTATGTTGACAATATCCTAGCAAAATCCAAAGGAGCAGATCATATAGCAACCCTAGAATTATATCTTTGATAGGTGGAGGACTTCTGGTCGGTGAATCCCAAGTGCATCTTTGGCGTGCAATCGAGAATTAAGCTGCTAGGATACATAGTCTCCATGAGAGTGCTCGAGTGGATGCGGCAAAGCCAAAATAAATCCTCGAAATGGAAGCACCAAAGACTCTAAAACAATTGAGAGGCCTCCAAGGCAGACTCCAGTCCATTCAAAGGTTCATAGCGTAGTTAGCAGACAAAAAAAATCCATATTCTCACCTACTCCACAAGGGAGTAGTGTACAAATGGGATGATAAATGTGAAGAAGCATTCAACAAAAGCAAGGAATATCTATTGACACCACCGATTTTAATGCCACCCATCCCAAGAAAACCATTGATCTTATATGTGTCAGCAACAACAGTAGCCCTTGGAGCTCTCCTAGCCCAACATGATGAAAATGGAACTGAGAGGGCTATCTACTATATCAGTAGAACAATGGTTGTTCATGAGCTAAATTAATCATTCATCGAGAAAGCTTGCCTCGCAGTAGTGTTTGCATCCCAAAAATTCAAACATTACATGTTGGCACACAAGATAAAACTCATCGCCAAAATTGATCCACTCAAGTATCTACTATCAAAGGCAATGCTAATAGGTAGAATGGAAAAATGGGTAATGATATTATTAGAATATGATATCAAGTATGTGGAAAGAAAAGTAATCAAGGGATAGGTCATCATAGATCAATTAGCAGAAGCACCTAGTTATTCTGAGAACCCTCTTATCTCACAATTCCCAGATGAATCCATCTTTAACCTCAATGTAACTGACCATTGGAAACTATATTTCGATGGTTCATATACACAACATGGATCAAGAGCTGGTGTCTTCTTCATCACTCCACAAGGGGACTGCATACCGAAGTCATACAAATTGGCATTTCCTTGCACCAACAACATCACGAAGTATGAGGCTTTGACTATAGGTCTCAGGATAGTAGTACAATGGAACATCATAGCTCTAAAAGTGTATGGAGACTCTCAGTTGATCATAAATTAGGTCAATAATGAATATCAGACTAAGGATGACAAGCTCACTCCATACAAGAAATTGGTGGACATTAAAAGAATCTTTCATTGACATAACATTTGAGCAGATTCCAAGAACCAACAATAGAGTAGTAGACGCCATGGCTACAATTGGGTCTCTATTAGACATCCCTCATAATGTGCTAAAATATGAATTTCTGATCGAGCAGCTTCTTGTCCCCACATTCGAGGTACCAGAATCAGAATATGTGTGTGAAATTGTTGGTCTGGCGATCCTTGGTATCATGAAATCTACACATACCTTCGCATAGGAATCATACGCGCTGACCTACCATCCATCCTAAAATAAACCTTTATCAATCAAAAAGGCATCTAGATTTTATCATCCTAGGTAATACCTTATACCGTGAGAAGCTATTAGAAGGTACCTTACACTATTTAAATGGTGAGGAGGCATTAACCACCCTAACCGAAGTTCATAACGGTATCTGTGGCTCACACTCGAGTGGAATGACCATCGCTAAGAAACTACTGAGGATGGGGTATTACTGGCCCACAATGGAAAGCAAAGCATATGATCATGCTAAAAGATGTTTACAATGTCAAAGCAGCATGGGGGACCTCATCCATGCTCCAGCTCAAGAGCTTCATCCCATTGTCACAAGCACTATGGCCCTTTCGTAATGGGGACTCATCTCATTGGGAAAATCTCACCCACCTCATCCAATGGCTATAAAATCTATCATCACAACAACTCAGTATTTCACAAAGTGGGTGCAGGCCATACCTGAAGTGAACTATATTACTAGAAAGCAGATCTCGTAATTCATCATGAATTATTCCACTGCCGTTACGGTGTGTCTACAGGCCATTATCTCGTGATAATGGGACACCCATCTAAGAATCGAGGTTCGCTAATTTGTGCAAAAATTCAGGGTCCAACATCGCTTCCAATTCCATACCATTCCCCAAGGAAATGGTCAAGGTAATATGAACAAAACCATCCTCAAACTCTTAAGAAAACAACAACACGAGGTCATGACTGGCACTTGCAGCTTAATCCTGCCTCTAGGCTTAACGAACTAGCATCCTGATGTCTCCACTAGCTACCCCTTCTCCCTGGTTCACGGATCGTAAGCCGTGATTCCCCATTGAGATCAAGTCTCTATCCCTTAGAATATCATTGCAAAATCTCTTAATACCTATGAGGACTACTGAAAGTGTCAAGATTAAACGAGCTGGAATTACTGATGAGATGGCAGATGCTTTGAATCATCCGCAGAAGTATATCAAAATAGACTCAAACGAAACTACAACAAGAGGATCAGAAGTAGGACTTTCCAAGTTGGAGAACTGGTCTTGAAAGAAAATCAGAAGAATGTCCTGAATCCCAGTAGCAAAGGCAAGTTCGAACCTAATTGGTTAGGGCCTTTCATTGTCACAGCAAGCTACAAATCAGGGGCATATCAGCTATCAACACCCGAAGGGAAACCTCTGCAGGAGCCCATGAATAGCTCCCATCTCAAAAAGTTTTATGCCTAGTTCTTCAAATAAGCCAAAAAATCCAAAAATCAGAAAATGTCCTAAAAATGGTTTCTTTAGGCAAAACAGGTGTCTTGGTGACAACAAAAAATCAAAAAATAAAAAAATCCATAAAAAACTTCAAAAAGGATCAAAATAGTAAAAGAGAAAATCGCCCTTCAGTGAAAACCACTTCGCTAAGCACTTTTAAGTGTGCATCTTTGGTGAAAAACCCGCAAACAAAGCCTTGTGTAAATAAGCACTTTCCATCCACCTCAGGATCTTTATGGGATTGATCTGCATCACCATCCATTTCGCCTATCATCCATCGTGATTCGTGTCTCCATCCATCACATATCCACTCACATTCCCGCATCCATAGCTTGGTCCTATTTTCGTATCATGATCCCTCCTAGTACTACTTGGCCCATCCTCAAGGTCAGTCTATCCTACCTTTATCGGAGTAGTTTATTGCATCATGTTGGGGGTATGTTCTCATCGGATCTGATTCTTGTATGATCTTAAGGTCATTAAAACCAAAAAATCCAAAATCATTAGAAATCGTGAAAATCCAAAAACATTCAAAATATATCAAAATCCAAAAAGGTCAAAAATTCATTCAAAAGCCAAAAAAATAAGGTCGCCTTGTTGAACTACATCGTGGTTTGAGCTTCTTGAACGAGGCAAGGTTGATATTTGATCATCCCCCGAGACATCTAGGTCAATCCTATAGGAGTCCGTCATAATAAACTGACATTTCATCATGTATATCATCACTTGTAAATCGGTCGAGTCATCGGTCGAACTACGTGGTCTCTGCGTGTATAACGTAGGCAAGGCTCATCTGTTGATTAGCCCTCGAGGCCCCTAGGATATGTCTTTAGGTTAGTTTCTTGGTCAAAATCTCAAAAAAATCCCAAAAACATTGAAAAATCAAAAATCAAAACATTTGAAAAATCCAAAAATAAAAAAATAGCCTCAAAACATTTCAAAATGTCAAAAACATCCAAATATTTGAAAAAAAAACTCCATCCACCTCATCTCGCTTACACCCACAATAAGCACCATCCATAATAAATGAATCGTCATCATCAATCTTTGGTAAAATAATGGGAAACAAGTCTAGCGGATTACAAGTAGAGCTCCAAACGTCAGGTTTTAAGTCTAAGTTAGTACGTAAGCAAATTGGTCATTTGTTCGTATCAATAACACCATCATCTGATTTTGTCCCATATCAATCATCTCTTGTAAACAAAATGACATGCCGCCATCCACTAACATGTCCTAGGATGAATCCTTCCTACAATGGGAATTATCTTTTGGCAATAAGTTTCATTCATCATCCTTTGAAAAAACATCCTTTTTCGTTAGCGGTATTGAAGAGCATTAGTCTGTTTATTTACTTGGTCTTTATCTTTTGACTTATCTTATTTTGCGCTCATTCCAAGGACATCTCGAAGATATCCCAAAACAGAGGATTTAGAGAAAAAGGAATGGGGCAATGACCGTTAACTTTTGTTTGCTGTGCTTGTTGGACATTCTTGTAATATAACCTTGGCGAATACTTGCTTTGTTAAGTATGCATGGAGGAAGCCTAGGACAACTTGTTGAATATTACAAGGATAGGTTTACCTTTTCATGTTTTGGTCCAAGGTGTCTAAAAATTTTGAAGTACATCTTAGCAAGGTTTCTGTATGTTAGGTGTGAACAAGAATACTCCTATCTGATTGTTGAGTCAAAGTCCATCACACTAAGTACCACACCATCCTAGTTGTCTATACCTTGATGCATCGTACCACGTGTGTTATCAAACATAAGAAAATCTGGCCCTTTGAAAATCCCAATTCCTTGGTAGGTAAGCATCATCATCATCATCATCTGCATTCGTGTCATTTTCTGTCTTGTTGAAATGACTTCTTCTATTCTTACTAATCACACTAACAAGGTACTATGACAGTTGATCACCATCATCACCATCGATCCTGCAGTCACAGATCATTAGCATAGTACATAAGCACATCATATAGACATCATTAGCACATCGCATAAGCATATTATATAGCGAACATACGCACTACATTTAAATCATCATAAATAGCTTATCATAAACATTTTTCATAGATAGGTGCATATACATCATTGCATTTCACCCATTACATTACATCGCACAACATTCATTTTTCATTTACATTACCATCTAAATCATCACATAAGCATTTTCAAAATCATCCCATAAACATTTTTTTAATCAGAAGCAAATAGGCATATAAGCATTTAATTCATTACACAACAGCATATCACTTTGTATTAACATATCACTACATCACATACATCATTTAGGATAAGAAAATTTGTTATTCTAAGCATCTCATAACACCATTAGCATCATATCACGACCATCGCATCATATCACATCCATTCAGGAATTATCTTGAATATATAAGCATATCACATATCATTTCGCATTAACACATCATTTGGATACATCATCGATCATATTAAAATCCATATCACATATTACATTAGCATAAAATAAATCATCATTATACATCACATCATAAGAGATCATAACATAGATCTGTTAGTCATGATCATTGCATAAACATCATAAAACATCACTGCGAAGCATATAGAAATAAACCATCCATGCATAAATAAAAGTACACGATACATCTCATCAAAATCGGCTCATATATATATCATGTCACTATCATAGTACAAAATAATAATTGGATCATTGTACATATATGTCAATCAGTACAAAAATGCCCATCGGACTATCAAAAAATGAGCCCATAAGGCACAAAAGTGTGTAATATCTTGATCAAGCCCGATTTCTATGGATGCTGCCCTCACCCCTGTCACCGTGACCCTTTGGTGGTCTCTAGCTAGCTCGCTCTGAGTACTCAGGTACCCAATCTACTCTAGGTACAGTGTCGTGGTAGGCCCGACGGTAGTACTCTGCCTCTCGAATAGCCTCCCTATAAGATCGCACCAGCACTGTACCCTGGGAGGAGGCAGAGGTTGTCATACTCTCAATCTGCTGCCTGCGGCCTAGCTCTATCGCTGCCTGTAGCTCTGCGGCCTATTGCTGCTGTACGACCTGATTCCTCTCT
Source organism: Sequoia sempervirens (assembly GCA_007258455.2). Lineage (NCBI taxonomy): Eukaryota > Viridiplantae > Streptophyta > Pinopsida > Cupressales > Cupressaceae > Sequoia > Sequoia sempervirens. The sequence continues at coordinate 352,152,575 of VDFB02000003.1, forward strand.
ACTCTTAGCTACTCTCTCTCAGCCCATGCCTGGTCTCTCTCGGCCATCACTTCCTGTACCTGTCCCTGTAACTGCAAAATCAGGGCATCCCTTGCATCTTCCTACCCTGCTAGTTGTACTCATGGTTGCGCGTGAACCTAATCCTCACCCTCAGCTCATGGGGGTCAGACTGGCGGATCCTGCTACTAGTCCTGCATATGGACATCTCCCTGACCTGGTGGGACTGGGGGCACCAATGGTGCGTCCTGTCAAATCTCGACCCTAGGTCCTCGTCCTCGTCCTCTCCCCCTGCCTCTAACCCTGTGTACCTCTGGATCCTCACCTAGAATAGTCAACCGAAGAGGAGGCCTGAACCAATCTCTGTAGGCCTGTGTAGTGCCCAGGTTTGCCAAGCCCTGATCATAAGCCCAAGGCTGGGGCACCAGCTACCTGAAACTGTCAACCGCCTCCGCGGTAGGAATACCGGGGCCCCATGACACCTATGTCATATTGCGTGCAAAGACGACCACATAACCGTCATCTGGCTAATCCTACAGCTCTCCAAACTGACGCTGCACGTGCCCGAACAGGTATATCTCTATCATAGTGTGCTCTCAGCCCTGCATGTAGTGGTCCTGGCGGTAATAGAAGAGCTGGTCTGCATCATCAGCCCATCCAGGCTGACCGAGGTATGGTCTCCAAGTGAACACGAGCATCTCATCTATAACCTGCCTCCAGTAGGGGATCCCATGCTGGCTGGTGTGTGTGAAGGACACACCCCCTCTATATCGTTCCACCAGGGCATCCTCTGCCCCCATCAGAACTAGAACGACTCATGGACGTGGCACAGAAATGTGCTCCCATGCCTAGACATGCAAAAGTGTTACATTGGCCCCCAACGCTCTGCCATCCACATACGCGTACTCATGCAGATCCCTGTAGAGTGAGGCCAAAAGGACGGGTCCCCACGCAAACTGAACTGGCCTATCCTGGACCATCCTCTCCCAGTAGTATCCCCAACCCAGACTGAAATACCACCCTCGTCTGTCTGGGGCAA
>VDFB02000003.1:352153710-352240134 GCA_007258455.2 Sequoia sempervirens
CTAGTCTAATGTTAATCCCATCCCACTTGCATTATCTAGACCTAGCCACTTGCACAATAAATCAATTTTATTGATTTATTAAAACAATCATTTTCCCTCAGCCATGACAAGTCAAACAGGGCATTTATTGCTCTTCTTTCTTGTCCCCCTCTCAAAATTTATTGCAAATTTGAATTCAAAATTTCCCTCTCTTGGGCACTCTTCCCAAATCTTGCACACACATCCATCAATCACATGGTGACAAGTGTCCTTCTATCATTGGCTTGATTTTTATCCCACATTGGTCCCTCTTCAACATTTGGCATTTTGAAAATCTTTAAATAGGTGCATCATCCTCAAGCAAATCCTTCACAATCTTCACAATCTTCACAATCTTCACAATCTTCACAATCTCCACAATTTGATGCAAGGTCATTCTCTTTGAGAACTTATCTTGTCCATTTATCATCTCCATCTTCATAGCAATTTCATCATCTAAGCTTATCAATCAAGGATTGGGAAAGGGTCACTAGCACATGTGACACCAATCCACTATGAGATAGAGTTGGATCATGTCTTTCATATGCATTCTTTAGTTTCTATTGTTCCATTTTTATTGCATGATTGATGTGTTTCATTATTTCATAGGGATGTTAAAATGGTGTTTTAAACTAACCATATTGCAGATTTTAGCATCCTGGTATACAAACATGTCTTTAGACTAGATCAAAAAGTTGATTGACTGAGTTGTTAATTTACTTAGCTTATGCTTGGTTTTGATTGGTTGATTTGTTGATTATGATTGTTGATGTTGTAGGTTTTGAATGTCAATTGGTTTCAAAGACACCCAAATGGGAATGACGAGGTAATGAGCTTGATTGCTGAGCTGATTAAGTTGTTCTCATGCCAAATGATGTTTTCATCTAGGTTTTGAAGCTTCGGGAATTTGGAATAAATGGATCAAATGCTAAAAATATATGCTATTTGCGAGATTTAAATGATGCAACCAAACTTGTGAATGTTATGGCCTCATGCACTGGTGCCGAGGTTGTTGTAATTGGTGGTGGATACATAGGCATGGAATGTGCTGCAACATTAGTTACCAATAAAATACATGTAACAATGGTGTTCCCAAAGGAACACTTAAGTAAGATTTATTTCTTTCCTATCCATCTTGTATATACTTAGTTTCATCTTTCTCCATTTTATATGCATGTAACAATGGTCTTTCCAGAGAAACACTGAAGCAAGCTTTCTTTCATATCAATCTTGTATATACAAAGTTCTATTTTTCTTCTTCATATTATTGTAAAATACCACATGCTAGTGATTCTTGACAATCACAAAGTATTTATCATTATTTATGATTCCCATTTTTAATGCATGTTGATTCACTATTCATCAGTACATTCGAGTTTATAACATAGTGCAATGATGGTGATAGAATAATGCTTACAATTTTTTTGTTTTTAATAAATAGTAGAGATTCACCTTCTTTAGGGCCATGATTTCAATGGCCCGGTTATTTACGTTAGAGTTAGTAACTTTCTATGAGGACTACTATAGGAGTAAAGGTGTCCAGTTCATTAAGGGAACTGTAATGTCATCTTTTGAAAGGGATTCAAAGGGTAAGGTAAGCAATTTGATTATTATCACCACATTTTAGATTCATTTTATTAGCCATAAGTCCCAATATAATGGGGAAAAAAAGGTCACACTTGTAATTTTTGGTTTTGAACTGACTTATTCATTTGTTGCACAAAAAAAATGTTATATGCAAACACAACTAGTATCAATCTAATAGTCGTTTGCTTTGAAAAGCTCCAGGAATAAATACATTTATAACTTGAATATAGATTTTAATATGACTGTATTATGGTATAACATGGAGAACATTTTGGAACCTATGATAGTGAAAGATGGTTTAGCCATTGCATGGTATTAGCACAAAATTGTAGGTTCATTTACTTTGTCATATATAACTTCAAGTTGTGTTTTAAACTAGCAATCTATAATGTCACCATATTTACCCAAGGGAATCTGCTAAGTAGTTTGATTAAATTTCAGCTGCTTGCTTTAGTTATTTTAAATAAATGTTTAGAAATTGATTTTCCAAGTCTGAGCCTTTTCTAGTTTTTCCAGAGTGCTTCATTAATTCAAAGATTTTGAGAGGTTCCTTGCAAAATCCATTTTGTGCACATTCTGCAATCAATCATTTCATTCCATGAGATGACATCTGATGAGCTTAAAAAATGCTCATAATTTGAATGTTATGATAAAATTTTAATGTCCTTACTTTTGTTATTTCATGATTGTTGAAACCTTTTATGGGAATATCCTGTAGCAAGATACTTTCATATTCCTGCAGCTCATTGTGTTGACTTGATTGCATTTATTGCCCCGTTGACTCCCTAAAATGACTGGTATATCGTATACAGTTTTTGAATGATGAAGTAGATTTAAAATGTGTGATTAAGGAATAGATATCGTGTATGTGCCATACGCCTTTTCTTTCGCATCTGTTACCTTTTGTTTCACAGGTTGTTGAAGAATGATCGAGTCAAGCACAGCCGATCTCGGCCTTGCAGTAAAGTCCATTTCCTGCACGACTTCGAGGAAGCTCCGGTGAAGACTCTTTGACCGAAACCATGGGAAATAATTTTAATGACAGTCAATCTGGAAAGAGTGGAGTGCTAGATTTTCTCCAAATTGGGTTGAACGCATAAATTCATTATGAAGTATGTTCCTTGATTCGGGGATATACTTTACTTCCACGTCTTTCTTTGATAGGGTTAGTTAGTTGCTCTCCTGTTTATAAATAAAGTTCTCCTCCTGCGCGAGAGGGACAGAAGGAGGGATAGTTAGAAAAAGTTAGAAGCATAGTAATAGCAGATATTATGTAGGAGTCAGTATGATAATGAGAAATAGAATCCATATGATCAAAGACAGAGTTTATTGTTAGTTTCTACATCAATAAAGCAATGTATACCATTCTGTTTTTATGAATAAAATTCAATGAAGTTCTGAGTTTAGCATCTGCGTAATCGTTAGATGCTTGCTAAGGGGGCCCACTTAGTAAGTATCTGTAGCTAGCTAGTTAGTTGTTCTTTTCTGTTGATCTTCAGTTAGCTTTCATCTTTGAAGTTTTCATACAAACTCAGTCTTATAGTGCTCCTGCAGCATAGAGAGTCCATCCCTGTGACTGTTCCTGCAGCATAAGGCCGGTTCATAGTTTGTGTTTCAGTCATAGTTGTTATGGTTTCTATCATAGTTGAGTTAAAGAATTTTGCATTACCGTTCTGTGGCTTAGATAGAATTTCTTTCCAGTATTATTTCTGCTAAGATTTGACCAAAACTAGTTCCTAGTGCATATATTTTTCCGCGCCATTTAAAGTCTACGTCCCCTGGTTTGACAAGTAAAATGAACGTCCATAGGAAGATATAAGTCACCTGTTGGAATGTCCAATTCCCAGGAAAGGTTTTACTGTGATTTTCATATCCTTTTGTGGGTGCGAGCCATTTTTGGTGCCGTTGCCGGGGATGGTGTCTAGCTAGGAGTCTGTTAGAAGTCATTTTCAGCATTAGTTTAGTCTGTTAGTCAAAAAATTTCAAAATATTTCAAGCCACTACTCACCGTATTGCATGCATAGAAGAAGAAGAGACGCACTGGGAAGGTTTCTCCCTAAAAATTTGTTTATTGAACTACCATTTGACCCAGCTGATAACGAACCTGAGGAAAATCCATTCGCTCTGTTATTCCAGCAACCAGACATGGCAAATAATCCACCTCTTGCATTTGAGTTTCCCATTGTTCCTATGAATCTGAAACGATAACAAAGCATTCCCTCTTCCTTGCTTCCAAAGTTTATGGCTTGGTTGCGGAGGATCCGAGAAGCACATGTTTGAATTTGATGTCCTGTCATGAGTCATGACTACAACCTGAGGCAGCTCATAATGAAGGTATTTCCTTCCACCTTGAAGGAAGGAGCTCTCAAGTGGTTCATGAGTTTGGGAAGAGGTGTTGTAGATAGTTGGGTCGCAATACAGACGAAATTCCTTGAAAAGTATAAGGAATATTATAAGAGTGCCAGCAAAGGTGGTGACATATTCCGAATTCAGCAGAAGGAGGATGAAAGTCTGGAAGATTATATTTCCAAGTTTTTGTTTTCACTAAAAAGGAACTCAAACCATACTCTCAACGAGGACTCTCAGAAACTACTCTTTCTGGGGAATGGTGATACTGTATTGGCCCTTGACCTGATGGGAGGAGGTGATATAACTCAACTGCCTTGGGATGATATAAAAAAAATATGTCTTAACTACTCTCGAGCAATAGTTAAGAAAGGTCGAGGTCATCATGTTACAGTGGGGAAGTCTTCTTCTGGTGGAGTTTCCCGGATGGAGATCACAAATTTGCTATTTGATTTCAAGTAGGACATCATTAATAATATGGCTACACAACTAGACACTATGCAAGCTCGGAAGAAACATGCAGAAGCTGAGGTATTTTTGGCCGAGTTCTGTCCATACTGCAGACAGAAGAAGCGTGATTGCAGATGCAAGATGGTGGCTAATTTGGAAGCTAGGAAACTCCCTACTGACTTCAAACCAGTAGAAGGTGATGATGATCAAGTGTTCTTTGTTGCGCAAAGGAGACCATGGGCCCAAAGACAAGGTATGCCTCAAAACCCTTTAACTTTTAGTAATCCTTATTCTGGCTATAATAACCAATGGCAACATGCATATGGGCCACCACCACCATGGAATCCGCCTCAACCAAGTTGGCCTAATTATTAGACCCCACAGTGGCAATCCCCTCAAGGAGGTTGGCAGCAACCACAAGGGCAATGGACCCCACCTTCAGGAAATTGGCAACAAAATCCTCAATGGAGAGGTCCTCAGCAATGGCAAAACCAGTCTCCTGGATTCTTGTAGCTTCCGCAGCCACAACAATAGGCCCTCATGCCACCTCCTGCAGCAACTGCCACAAATCCTGGCCCTCCGAAGCAAATGCCTATGCCTGCCCAGCCGTTGCCCAATCCCAATAATAAGCAACCGCAGCAGCCACAACAAACTGCGTATCTTGCTGAAGCCAACCAATATCAAGCTTATGCCTTAAACGTTAATGACATCCATCTGAGGTTTGGAACTACTTTACCTGCTCCCAAACCACCTCTGATTACTGAAATACCAGATTCTCCCCTTGAAGAATCTATGGCACCTATTGTTCCTACTGAGCATATGCCTTTACCTGATACAGTTTCTACGTAACCTATTTTCAAAGACAAGACAAACCACCTTTTCCTCAGAGGTTGCAAAGCACTGAATCTAAATCCATAGAAGAACCCACTTTTGACATTCTAGAGCAGCTCAAGAATGTACAGATTCAAATCCCTTTATTTCAGGCTATTAAAGATATTCCCATTTTTGGAAAAGCTATTAAAGAAGCCTGTTTGAAGAAGCCTGGATGGAAGAAAAAGGATCCCCAAACAATTCATGTCTTAGGGAAATTGGCTGATATAATGTTGGGAAATGTAGTTATTCCAAAGTATATTGACCCTGGAAGTCCTGTAGTGCAGATACATATAAATGGCCAAGTTGTAAAAAATGTTTTGATTGATTTAGGTGCTGCCATTAATGTCACGACAAAGCATACTATGGACTCCTTGAATATTTCAAACATTAGATCTACACCCACAGTTCTGCAGCTTGCAGAAGTTCCATAGTTAAATCTGATGGGATGGTGGAAGATGTAATTGTCACTCTTGAATCCTGGGAGTATCCTGCTGATTTCACAATATTATCAGTTAAGCAACTTTAGGAGGGTATCCAGTTATCCTTGGTAGACCATGGTTAGCAACTGCTAATGCTTTTATAGGATGTCGTTTAGAGATATGACCATTTCTGATGGGCAGTCCACAAAGAAATTGGCCTTGTATCCGCCTGCTAGACCTCAACTGGATTTGTCCCAACCTGTTTGGCCAGATGTGGGGGAAGAAACTGAAGAAGCCAATTCTTTGGCTCAATTAATGATGCTTCAAAATGATCCATTCTCACAATTTCAGAGTGAAGATGCTTTGCTTTTTCAAATTCTGCAATTTAACCCTGATACGGGTAGTTCATCTGATCCAAGTGGAAGTCATCATCAATGTTTCCTGCAGCAACTAGATTCTGAGAGTTCATTGCCTAAACTTCTAACAATTTTCCATAACTTGCTTCCACAAGAGGTACAAACATTACCTGTTGATTCTATGAGTAATCTCACTAAAAATAGGATGCAGGTATCTCGGATCATTTGTTTGAATGTTAATAACAAGTTGTATCCGCAGTCTCAAGAGAGTGACTTATTAAAAATGCTACAAGAATAGCATAAAGCTTTTGCATGGGAATATGGAGACATGCAAGGAATAGATCCTTGAGTTTGTACTCATAGGATATATATCAAAGAATATTGTTTACCAATTAGACAACCTCAGAGAAGAGTAAATCCTAGCACTTGAAATAGTGAAAAATGAACTTCAAAGTTGCTTATTCTTGGTTTTATTTACCCAATCTCTGACAGCCAATGGGTTTCTCCATTAGTCATTGTCCCCAAGAAAGGAAGAAAATGGAGGGTGTGTGTAGATTACAGAGAGTTGAACAATGCCACTAAAAAATATCACTTTCCACTACCTTTTGTAGACCAGGTACTAGACTCATTTTCTGGAAAAAGATATTTCTCCTTTTTGGACGGTTACAATGGGTACAATCAGATAAAAATAGCCCCTGAAGATCAAGATAAGACCACTTTTACCTGTCCATGGGGAACATTTGCTTATTCAGTCTTGCCTTTTGGTCTATGCAATGCACCAACAACATTTCAGAGAGTAGTAATTAGTATCTTTGTTGATATATCTCATGAATGTATGAAAATTTACATGGATGATTTCACTACCTATGGAATCACATTTGAAGAGGCATTGATGAATTTAGAAAAGGTATTGAAAAGGTGCAGAGAGCAAAATTTATCTCTAAATAGTGAAAAGTGTTTTCTGATGATGGAAGAAGGTATTGTTTTAGGTCATCATATTTCAAAGAATGGAATTCAGGTTGACCCTGCTAAAATTGAAGTTATTCTGAATTTACAAACTCCTGCAAAACAAAAAGATGTCAGAAGTTTTCTTGGTCATGCAGGGTATTATAGAAGGTTTATAAAAGACTTCAGTAAAATTGCCAGCCCACTTTATGCCTTGTTAACAAAGGATTCCCAATTTGAGTGGATAGAGGCCTGTGAAAAATCCTTCCTACAACTAAAAGACTTGCTTACTAAAGCCCCTGTTCTTCAAGGACCAAAATAAAATTTTCCTTTTCACATACATGCTAATGCATCTGATTTTGTTATAGAAGTAGTTTTAAGTCAAAAAGAAAATTCAATTGAGCATGCTATCTACTTTATCAGCAAAAACCTTCAAGGTCCTGAGCCCAACTATACTGTTACCGAAAAGGAATTGCTTGCAGTAGTGTATACTTTGAATAAATTTAGGCATTATGTCACAGGTTATCAGATATTCGTTCATACTGATCATGCAGCAATCAAGTACCTGATGAAAAAACTTGCCATTTCTGGTAGATTGGCATGATGGCTCCTATTGTTACAAGAATTTGATATCACAATCATTGACAAACTAGGAAGAGCTAATGTTGTAGCTGACTTTTTATCAAGACTTCAATCAGCTGCACCTGATGAACATGAATCTATTGATGATAGGTTTCCTGATGAACACTTGTTCTCTATTGTTGCACAAACTCCATGGTATGCAGACATTGCTAATTATCTAGCAGCAAACAGAATACCAGCTCACTTTTCCCCAAAAGAAAAGAAGTTGTTGATAGAAAAAAGTTTTAACTTTTCCTGGACCGCAAATTGTCTGTTCTATACTAGACCTGATCAAGTAATGCGAAGATGTGTAAGAGAAGATGAGACTTATGATATCTTGCATGCTTGCCATGATGAACCATGTGGGGGGCATTTTGCAGCAAAAAGAACAGCAATGAAGATTCTTACAACAGGGTACTACTGGCCAACATTACACAAGGATGCTGTGGCCTATACAAGGAAGTGTGACAGATGCCAGCGTATGGGAAGACCAACTAAGTCAGATGAAATGCCACTATATCCGCAGGTCATAGTCACCCCTTTTGATAAATGGGAAATGGATTTTGTAGGACCAATTGATCCACCATCAAATGGAAAGTCATACATTCTAGTTTGCATGGATTATGTCACAAAATGGGTTGAGGTAAAAGCTATGACTCATGCCCGAGATAACAAAGTTGCTAAATTTCTGTATGAACAAATTTTCACAAGATTTGGAGTTCCCAGAGAGCTTGTAACTGATCAAGGAGCTTAGTTTACGTCAAATCTGATCATTGCACTAATGAATGACTATATGATTAAACATAGGAAGTCCAGCCCCTATCATCCTCAAGCCAATGGTCAGGCCGAGGTAACAAACAGAGAAATTGAGGTGATCCTCACAAAGACAGTGCAGATCCATAGAAAAAGTACAGACAATGGAGCTTCCTAAAGCGGTTTGGGCTTCTGAGAACTATAGGAAGACAACAAGCTGAGTTTACACCTTACAGGCTGCTTTATGGGAAAACAACCATGAAATTACCCATAGAGATTTGAACATAAAACTTTGAGGACAACTCTTGAACTCAACATGGACTTATCCAAAGCATAGAAGGACCGTCTCCTATAGCTAAATGATTTGGACGAAATGAGAAAAGCTGCCCTGCAGCATATAGAAGTAATCCAATAGCAAAGAAATAAATGGCATGATCAGCACATGAAAACCAGAATATTTTCTGCTGGAGATTAGGCTTTGTTATATGATTCGGTCTCGAAACCCGGGGGTAAGCTCCTGACCACGCTTCTTGGGCCCCATGAGGTTGAAAATGTGTTGACAATGCGTTTATGCAATTTGGTGACGAATTGATCGATCCGTTTTAAATTGCTAGTCAATGGCCATCGATTCCGGTTGTACCATAAACCAATGTCAAAGGAAGAATTCATGCAACAGTTCGTTTAGGTTCCTCCCGCTACTCTTCTTGTAGCAGAAGGCTTTAGCCTTTCTCCTGTAGCGTTGCCGTAATTTTCAAAAAGCATGCCCATAATAAAGGTTTTCTTTTAAGGAAACTCCTTTTTCTTTATTTTCATTTATCGCCCCCATCTCAATTCCTTATCTTCCATCCATCCATCTCTCCCATCCATCCATTTCATTCATACATTTCATCCACCCACATCACCCATCCACTTCATCCGTCCGCATCAACCTTTAATTAAGATATCTTTTCCCACTTGTCAATCCATGCACAAGCCATCATCTTCTTCACATCGCATCGCAGTAATTATCAAAGGTAATGGCCATATCTTTCTATCGCATATTTTTATTTATTTCATTCTATTCATTTATCGCTATGCATGCAACTTTCACATACCCTAATCTCTACTGTTTTAGTACATGTGAGGACACATGTCATACTTTAAGTAGAGGGCGGGGTAATCCATATTTTAAAACCTGTCTTTTCACCGCTGCTATAACTGCATAAATGACCTTTCTTTAATGCCTTTCTGGTACTTTCCAAATGTGATCGCATGTCCTTCTTTAATGCATGTTTTTCTTGTAAACTACGATTAAGACTGCTTGTTCAAAAAGCTCATTTTTGGAAAAAAGAAAGAAATGTGATGACACAATAGAAGAAAAACTAGAGCAGAAGGTGAAACAAAAAATTTGAATCTTCAGCAAGGAATTGAGTTCAGCTAAGAAAAACTGCAAACATGGGTGGTCAATTGGTGCGACATGAGCCTGTAGCTCATGAATTGTTATTGAAAAATCCGCAAACAACCCACGCATTCAGTCTCTGCGGATGGTTAAATTATTTTTTGAGCTTAAATGATTTTGATGAGGAGGCTGCTAGAGAATTCTTGAGAACCCTTTCTGAAGGGGAAGCCACCATATGGGGTCTAACAGTTGTTGCAACTGAAGACAGAATTGCTAAGGTAACTGGGCTTCCAGTCGTTGGAGAAAAATTTTCTTCAGACGCTGCAGCTGCAAGGGCTAAGTTTTCAATGCCTACTGATGGACCTCTGGAAGTCTCCAAGCAGGGATGCAAGCGTGTGTCACTGCCTCCTCCATATTCAGAGTATGCCACTTATATAATAAGGTATTTAACCTGTGAAGGCCATTTTTCCTACCTGCATTCTCATCATTTTAAATTATTAAGCCATATGAGGCATGGGTTAGTCATAAATGTTCTAAATTTCTTGTTAAAGTTTTTAGAACAAAGTGCCCATGGAACTCAACAGGGGAAAGACAATTCTATCACTCATCATGGCCTTATTAAATTACTGATTGAGCGCTCTTTGAGAGACATCTCACCTCTCTCCTGGCAACAATTTGTTGCCCAAAAGAGTTTGCAAATACCACAACCTCCTAGGGTACTTACCCCATGGCCTCAAAGAAAGAAGAAAGAAATTACATCTACTAGTAGAATAGGGCAAGGGTCATCTACTCCTGTAGCACCTAGTCTTGTAGCTTTTGCACCTGAATCCTCTGCTAGGGTACAAACTAGGTCTGCCACTAGGAGAGAGAAAGGAAAAACAAAGGCAGAAGGGTCCCCTAAATCTGACCTTCATTCTCAGAAAAGACAATGCTCCTTTCCTGCAGCACCTTCCCCTGCAGCCGTTTCTCCTACAACAACACCTGTTGCTATTACTAGTTCACCGTCATCCTCTGGTAGGGCAGAGTCCTCTAAACAAACAACAAGAAAAAGCTGGAACATACGCGGCCACATGCATTGGCAGAAGGGGTTCCATAAGGAAAAACAAGACCTCCTAACTTCAGCACTTGTTTGGTGATTGTAATTTCGAAGGGTCTGTTGAATTTGAATTTAATGTTTCTCGAGAATAGTCACGAGAATGCTACTCAGTTCATTAAGTTCTAAAGAGGAACAAGTTGAGACAAAAGAAACATGGCATAATGAGCAAGGGTTACCAAATATTGATGATTTGGCTGCTGCTGCTATGCAATTTTCGGAGGAAGCACAAACTTCTCCACCGCAGCAACAGGAAGAATTTATCTTGCAGCAAGAGCAAGAACAGATTGAACAATTGAATGTGCCTAGTGAAGTTGTATTTCACCCTGCAATTTGTAAAGCCATTGTTGTGTATAGGAGGACAATTTTAATTAAGTTTCTGGAATATGTTAAAGATAATTGGGAAACAGTTACATTACAAACTCTGACTTTTCGACACATAGCCCAAACTGATATGCAACAAAGTCTGTGGGAAGTAGAAAAGAAGAAATTGAAAAGGAAAATTGAAAGTCAGAAACAAGAAATTGCTGAGTTGAAAGCAAAAATGGACGAAATGTTGAAAGTAACTGGTCAAATTATGGAATGCAGACCGCCACCTAGAGTTTATGCTCTGTGCCTTAAAGAACAATTTTTATGGTTTCAATTGATGAGAATTTCCAGAAACCAAGACCCTATAATTCACACTGCCAAAGAGTTTTATGAAGCATACCAGGTAGCCCCTAACTAGTTAAGGAATTCTCTGTGTGAATTTTATTTGCATGGCTACTTAATACCATTTGAAATAGAATGGAATCATCTTCTATACATTGGTGATATTCATTTGAGAGAATTTATGTCATGGGTAGCAAATGAGGCAAATTATGGCCAGCAGTGGGAAACATATGAGGAAACTGAGAAGACAAAGCCTGTCCCATTACGCTCTCAAAGTTCAAACCCACATGAAATTTTGAAAGATTGGTTTGCTCTAACATATGGTATTAATAATGTTTCAGCCACAGAGAAAATATTTGATATCAGAAAGTAAGTATATGATGAATTCCAGGCACAACAATATTCGTTTTGGAGATTAGCATATACCAGAAGTGAGAAAAGATGGGAGAGATTAACTGTTGGGTTAAGAAAGTCAGAACCACATGGTCCCCTAAATTTTATAGCAGCTCTCAAATGAACCAGCAAATATATTCAATTGGGACTTCAAACAAGATTTGAACTGTGGCTGCCATTGACATTCAGACCCCCTGTGCTAATGTGGCCCTTGTATCACCTCACGGGGCTATAAATCTTAACAATGAATTAGAAAGTGAAGACATGAAAGGTGCGAGGTTGAAGGGATTCTATTATAAGTTTGGTTATCATTCCAAGTCATGCAGCCACCGACTTGAGAAAATCATCGGGAAAGTTAATCTTTGGAGGACGGCATTGGAGCTACTTGAGGGGGTGATGAGCTTAAAAAATGCTCATAATTTGAATGTTATGATAAATTTTTAATGTCTTTACTGATGTTATTTCATGGTTGTTTAAACTTTGCTGAAACCTTTTATGGGGATATCCTGTGGCATAATACTTTCATATTCTTGTAGCTCATTGTGTTGACTTGATTGCATTTATTCCTCGTTGACTCCCTAAAATGGCTGGTATATCGTATACAGTTTTTGAATGATGAAGTAGATTTAAAATGTGTGATTAATGAATAGATATCGTGTATGTGCCATACACCTTTTCTTTCACATCTATTACCTTTTGTTTCGTAGGTTGTTGAAGAATGATCGAGTCAAGCGCAGCCGATCTCGGCCTTGCAGTAAAGTCCATTTCCTGCACGACTTCGAGGAAGCTCCGGCGAAGACTCTTTGATCGAAACTATGGGAAAGAATTTTAATGACAGTCAATCTAGAAAGAGTGGAGCGCTAGATTTTCTCCAAATTGGGTTGAACGCATAAATTCATTATGAAGTCTGTTCCTTGATTCGGGGATATACTTTACTTCTACGACTTTCTTTGATTGAGTTAGTTAGTTAGTCGCTCTCCTATTTTATAAATAAAGTTCTCCTCCTGCGCGAGGGACACACGGAGAGGAGAAGATAGATAGAATGAGTAAGAGATGATAGCTAGTAAGTTAGAAGCATAGTAATAGCAGATATCATGTAAGAGTCAGTATGATAATGAGAAACAAAATTTGTATGATCAAAGATAGAGTTTGTTGTTAGTTTTCACATCAACAAAGCAATGTATACCATTCTGTTTTCATGAATAAAAGTGCGATGAAGTTCTGAGTTTGGCATCTGTGTAATCAGTAGATACTTGCTAAGGGGGCCCACTTAGTAAGTATCTGTAGTTAAGTATCTGTAGCTAGTTAGTTAGTCATTATTTCCTGTTGATCTTCAGATTAGCTTTCATCTTTGATGTTTTCATACAAACTCAGTCTTATAGTGCTCCTACAGCATAGAGAGTCCATCCCTGTGACTGTTCCTGCAACATAAGGCCAGTTCAAAGTTTGTGTTTCAGTCGTAGTTGTTATGATTCCTATCATAGTTGAGTTAAAGAATTTTGCATTACCGTTCTGTGGCTTAGATAGAATTTCTTTCCAGTATTATTTCTGCTAAGATTTGACCAAAACTAGTTCCTAGTGCATATATTTTGCTGTGCCATTTAAAGTCTATGTCCCCTAGTTTGACAAGTAAAATGGACGTCTATAGAAAGATATAAGTCACCTGTTGGAATGTCCAATTCCCAGGAAAGGTTTTACTGTGATTTTCATATAATTTTGTGGGCACGAGCCACTAGGCATGTGTAGATGCATCCTTTTGCATATACTTAGTCAAAGTTATCAAAATCATCTTGTCTAGATTAGTATATGTAGATGAATCCTTCTCCATATGCTTAGTGAAACAATCACCTTTGTTTCAATAGGTGTGGGTAGATGCATCCTTCTCCTCACACATATTCAAATTATCATCCTTTGAACAAAACTATCACTTAAATCATCATCCAACATATTAGGATCCTTTTGTTCAAAATCCAAATCAAAAGCAAATCAAAATCAAGGACAAAATCTCAAAACTCAAAATTCAAAAATCAAAATCAAAATCAGCAAAGTCCTAAAATCCTAGTGTCTCATTCAAGACTTATCAAAAGCCACAACATTCATATCATCCATCCTTAAAACATCATCATCATATCATTATCACATTTGATTCTCAAGGCATCCTAAAACTTTATACTTTGGGACATAAAATAGAGATCATTCCAAAGAATCAAGAGATTCATCTCCCATATTCTCAAAGATTGATCCTTGTTTTATGGTTCAAACGAGATCTCAATACAAGAAGAGTATGGAAGCCAACAAGGAAACACCCGGTTCAAGCAATCTTAGCCAAACCAAAGCATAAATAAATCTAGCAGAATCAAGCAATCCATTGACCCTCTCATCATCCCAAAATTCACAAGAAGAAAATCAAGGAGAGGACCTCACCTTTGGAATGTCTCATGAGGAAATGACTGAAATGCTACAAAATCCGGACAACCATAGAATTATCAACATCATGATGAGACATTACCCTTCATTGTACATGCTTGAACTAGCAAAACAAGGGGCCAAGTTGCCCTTGAATTTTGATGTGAGTACTATAGTAGATACATCATTTCCTCCCATCTCATCCACCATCCCCATTTCATCTACACCTCCATCCCAAAACATGACACAAAACATTCCGCAAATCACAACATCATTTGCTCCAACCCAACCCAACGTTAACAAGGGAAACACATTTCTCAATGCTCTTCAATCACATCCCCTTGTTAATAATCAAAACTTGGATGCAAACACCACATTGGAACAAAACATTCCCCAAAATCCATTACACAAAAATGTTCCTCTCACTTTACATTATGACCCATCATCAACATCTTTTCATGGAGCACCACAAACACCTCTTCTTACAAATTCACAAGAAGAGGGAGATATGTTCGGACTAGGGGGCATTTTCAACACTACAACATTATCACAAGGATTCAACCCCCTTACATTTCCACCATTGCAATTATCATCCACACCACTTCTTGGTTTAGGGATTCCCCCTCTATCAAGTATCAATCAAACTGCTATCCCAACCATCGATCAAAACATCACACTGAATGCTCAAAATTTGTCATTGATATCGCAACAACAAATGACAAACACACAAGCAATGGCAACAACATCAAACATCCCTTTAACAGAGCCAATTACATCAATACCATTATCCCATATGTAAAACATCAACACAACATCATCATCCACCACCATTCCAAATCCACCACCACCAACGTTCACCACATCAAACCAATTCGATGCAACATTGCAAGCTACTTTCCAAAGAGGATACCAACAAGTGCAGAAACAAAAAGCCGTACATCTAGTTGCTCAACAAGCTGCTCAAGCCACACAAGCTACTCAAGTTGTACAAAACGCTCAAGCTACACAAGATGCATTACAAGCGCAACAAGCACAACAAGCACAACAAGCTCAAGCATTATTACAACAACAATAACAAGCCACCCAAGCTGCATAAGCATTACAAGCACAAAGGGTCACTCAAGCACAACTATTATTACAACAACAAGCCACACAAGCGCAAGCCCAAGCTCAAGCACAATCCCAATATCAAGCACAAGCACAATTTCTTGCACAAGCAGCGCAAATGCAAGCATATGAGCAAGCACTAAAGCAATACCAAGAGCAGTAAGAAGCAACAGAAATGGAAGCCCAACAACAAGCATTGTTGGAACAACAACAAGCGCAATAACAAGCATAAATACTAGCGCAACAACAACAAGATCAACAACAAGCATTGTTTATCCAAAAGCAAGTAGAAGCCTACATCGCTCGCTAGAACACACAGATACCATCAAAGAATGCACCAAACAACCCATCCACCCAACTGGCGATTGGAACATCTCAAAACATCTTCATCCCACCCCCTAATCCACAAAATGATGTCATGACACAAATCAAGTTGCTCTCACAACAAGTGCTTGACCTTCAATCAGGGCGAACAACCAAAACACCAAGCAACTTGTCTCCCTATCCTTTTGATAGGAGCTTAGAAATGAAACCATTCCCCAAGGGATTCAAAATCCCCAAATTTGACAAATATCGAGGGATGGGAAACCCTGAAGATCACATCAGGGAATTCCAAGTTCATTGCATGGAGGTTGCATATGACTATACTTATCTGATGCGACTATTTCCTAGGAGCTTGGCAGGTCTGGCTATAGAATGGTTCTCTTGCTTACCTTCAGGCATTAGAACATTCCAAGAAATTAGGGATGCATTCATCAAGAACTATGCATGTAATATTGCAATGGATGTTAGTCTCAAAAAACTATATGCTCTAAAACAAGGAAAGAATGAATCTTTCGCATCATTCCTTAAATGATGTCGATCCAAGGCCAATCAGAGCAAGTGGACCATGCCAGAAGAACAAGTTTGCACCATCATAGCCAATCTTGAAGGTCACTTAGCATTTCATCTCAAAGTTCAGGGCATCACTAGATATGATCAATTGATCCCCAAGGCGCTTAGCATCAAAAGAGCCCTTGCAACTCAACTCGCAAAATCAACATCATACCATGAACAACAAAATAACCGCCCACCATCAAATTACAATGATAAACCTCAAACATGGGAAAGGAACAAGAACGTTACCAATGATGGTGTCATAGATGCCAAGGTGGTCATTAGTGGTCCACGCCAAAATACACCCACACCACAAATCCAAAATCAATGCCAAAACACAACATATCAACCCAACAACAATCCAACCATCAATGACCTCAATGATCAAAGAGGCCCACCTCAATGCAAAACATATTCTAAACAAAAATACATGTTGGGGGAACCACTTGAGGACATCATGAAAAGGTTGATCGACGAGAAGCTCATCAAAGCACCTACATTCAAAAATTACCAAGAACCCAATGTCAACCCTCCTTGGTATAATGAGAATCAACTGTGTGAGTTCTAAAAAATGAAAGGCCACCCCAAAAACAATTGTATGAGACTCAAGAACATCATCCAAGATCTCATCGACAAAAGAATCATAAATGTGGAACCACCTATGGGGAATCAAGATCTTAAAATCTACACGAATCTGATGTCGAATCATGGCAACAAAGGGAATAACAAGGATAAAGGAAAGGCTAGTGTAAATCATGTATATGAAACAGTCGTTGCCTCCCTAAATGAAGACTGCATGGTAATCACCATTAAGGGAACTCATGCCAAAGATTGTGGAGTCACCACAAGAGGCAGAAAAGACACCATTGTAGGATCATCCCAACATAATAGAGTTCGTTCATCTAGAACTGTTCCACATAGCTACAATGTTGTAGAACAACTCAAGAGAACGCCAACACACATCTCCATCCTGGAGTTGTTAAAAATATCATCAGCGCATAAAAATATCCTTGAGGAAGCATTAACCTCATCAACTATCCCTGCAGATCTCGATGCAGACCAATTCCAAGCTATGGTCAGAAATATCATAACACCTAATCTCCTTACATTCTTTGACCAAGATTTCCCTGCCCAACCATCTCACAACCGTGCACTTCACTTGGAAGCCATTGTGAACAAGAGAAAAATAAAAAGGGTCTTGGTGGATGGAGGTGCAGGTTTGAACATCTGTTCTCTCAGCCTCATCAAGCAGTTAAAAATATCTGAAGATTCCATTGACAAAGGGAAAGGCATCACAATCAGAGCATATGATGACCAAGAAAAAGTGTCTCAGGGCATAATTAAACTCCCTATTCAAGTAGGGCCAACGCTCATGGAAACCACATGTTAGGTCTTGGACCTCGAGCTGCCATACAATATTCTCCTGGGTCGTCCATGGATCCATGCAATGAAAGCCATAGCATCAACCTTTCACCAATGTGTGAAATTTACACATAACGGACAAGAGGTTACTGTCCATGGAGATCCTAAACCGTTCTCATACTGCAAGAATCTTGAAGCCAAATATTACAAAATCCCCCAAGTGCCGAAAAATGATGAGGGCCCATCCACATCATACATCGATCCTACCACCCTCACATCCACTTCTGAGATAGAGACACCCGCCATCCCTGCCATTCCCACCATCTCTGACATCAAGCTCATTATCCAGGAGGATGGTTATGGAAGCTACAAGTTCCCCAATAATGCTTTTGTAATAGAAGAGTTACCTCAATCTCCTAGATCATGGGGACGCCCACAAGAAAACCAAACATCTTCATCACAAACATATACTAAAGATTATCCTGAATTCACAAGATGGGGAGATCTTGGCCATGAGGTTATTGAAGTAGATCCATCTCACATGTTATATTGAGATGAGAGACTGACACCTGAATTACCAATGGATGAAAGAAGCAGGGGCCTACAAATGATGCTTGCAATGGGCTACAAAAGAAACCAAAGACTGGGACAAAATGACAATGGGATCATAATACCTATCATGCCAGAGATGCGACCCATAACAAATCTTGGCCTTGGATGTACCCCTCCGAGAATAACCATACGTGGCGAAAGTCCTCTGGTTAGAGCAGTTAATGTCTCTCCTCAGCCAGTGCTAATGCAAGTACACTCACCAATAGTCATAGGTAGAGACACACATAATTTCATAACTGAGCCCTATATTAGTGGTGATGATGAAGATCCCATATCTAATCTACCTAGATTATTTGAAGATACCACCTTATGTATGATTAAAACCCTCTCCTTCGAAACCGATCATCTGAATCATGAGATCCGCTTAGTCTACCCCCAACTGATCGATTATGACCAACGAGGACCACCAATTCTCAATACATTCAAAAATGATGAGGCACTCTTAGAATTCATGGGATTGAGGGATAAAATTCTAGAGGGAGACCATAAGGCAGGGTTTATAATGGAGTTAGACACACAGGCCTATTATGGGGAAATGATTGAATCCTTCAGTCACAAAAGTGAGAAACTAAGAATCATATCCAAGTCCTTGAGTGAAAACCACACCGTGGAACTCTCTAACAATAAAATAGTAAAAAGAAAGGACGTATCCAACAGTGAAAACCTCTCTGAGGCGCCCGAGGATGAAGGATTCAATCTTCCCTTAAGAGCTATTCATCAGGAAAAGTTAGTGGTCTTGGCTGAAAGGTGCAATCCAGTCAACATAGGAATAGAGGAGACCCCGCATATCACATTCTATGCGGAATCACTATTAATAGAAGAGCAAGAACTCCTAGCAGCATTCCTAAAGGAAAGACAAATAAACTTCACATGGAGTTATGCTGATATGCCAGGGCTAGATCCATAGACAGTGGTTCATCATTTAGTAGTACATCTAGAAGTAAAACCAGTCAAACAAAAGCTTCAAAAAATGCATCCTCAAATAGCCTTATTGGTCAAAATGGAACTCAAAAAGTTGTTAGATGCAGGATTTATCCGACCAATTGATTATCCAGAATGGGTGTCTAATTTGGTACCCATTTCAAAACCTAATGGAGCCATCAGAATCTATACGAATTTTAGAGATTTGAACAAAGCATGTCCCAAAGATGATTTCCCACTTCCCAACATTGACATGATAGTAGACATGATAGCAGGGCATGAGATGTTATCACTAATGGATGGATTCTCAAGATATAACCAGATCATGATAGCAAAAGAAGATCAACACAAGATGACTTTTACTTGTCCATGAGGGACCTACTGCTGGAACATGATGCCATTTGGCCTAAAAATTGTAGGAGCAACCTATCAAAGGGCCATGACACTAATATTCCATGATATGATTCATAAAATAGTCGAGACTATGTTGACGATATCCTAGCAAAATGCAGAAAAAGACAAGATCATATAGCAACCCTAAGTGCTATCTTTGATAGATTGGAGGAATACAAAGTCAGACTGAATCCCAAGAAGTGCGTCTTTGGCATAAAATCAGGTAAACTACTAGGATACATAGTCTCCATGAGGGGTATCGAGGTGGATCTGGAAAAAGTAAAAGCAATCCTCGAAATGGAAGCACCAAAGACTCTAAAACAATTGAGAGGCCTCCAAGGCAGACTCCAGTCCATTCAAAGGTTCATAGCGTAGTTAGCAGACAAAAAAAATCCATATTCTCACCTACTCCACAAGGGAGTAGTGTACAAATGGGATGATAAATGTGAAGAAGCATTCAACAAAAGCAAGGAATATCTATTGACACCACCGATTTTAATGCCACCCATCCCAAGAAAACCATTGATCTTATATGTGTCAGCAACAACAGTAGCCCTTGGAGCTCTCCTAGCCCAACATGATGAAAATGGAACTGAGAGGGCTATCTACTATATCAGTAGAACAATGGTTGTTCATGAGCTAAATTAATCATTCATCGAGAAAGCTTGCCTCGCAGTAGTGTTTGCATCCCAAAAATTCAAACATTACATGTTGGCACACAAGATAAAACTCATCGCCAAAATTGATCCACTCAAGTATCTACTATCAAAGGCAATGCTAATAGGTAGAATGGAAAAATGGGTAATGATATTATTAGAATATGATATCAAGTATGTGGAAAGAAAAGTAATCAAGGGATAGGTCATCATAGATCAATTAGCAGAAGCACCTAGTTATTCTGAGAACCCTCTTATCTCACAATTCCCAGATGAATCCATCTTTAACCTCAATGTAACTGACCATTGGAAACTATATTTCGATGGTTCATATACACAACATGGATCAAGAGCTGGTGTCTTCTTCATCACTCCACAAGGGGACTGCATACCGAAGTCATACAAATTGGCATTTCCTTGCACCAACAACATCACGAAGTATGAGGCTTTGACTATAGGTCTCAGGATAGTAGTACAATGGAACATCATAGCTCTAAAAGTGTATGGAGACTCTCAGTTGATCATAAATTAGGTCAATAATGAATATCAGACTAAGGATGACAAGCTCACTCCATACAAGAAATTGGTGGACATTAAAAGAATCTTTCATTGACATAACATTTGAGCAGATTCCAAGAACCAACAATAGAGTAGTAGACGCCATGGCTACAATTGGGTCTCTATTAGACATCCCTCATAATGTGCTAAAATATGAATTTCTGATCGAGCAGCTTCTTGTCCCCACATTCGAGGTACCAGAATCAGAATATGTGTGTGAAATTGTTGGTCTGGCGATCCTTGGTATCATGAAATCTACACATACCTTCGCATAGGAATCATACGCGCTGACCTACCATCCATCCTAAAATAAACCTTTATCAAAAAGGCATCCAGATTTGTCATCCTAGGTAATACCTTATATTGTAGAAGCATAGAAGGTACCTTGTTGCACTATTTAAATGCTGAGGAGGCATTAACCACCCTAACCGAGGTTCATAACAGTATCTGTGGCTCACAGTCGAGCAAAATAACCATAGCCAAGAAACTGCTGAGGCTGGGGTATTACTGGCCCACAATGGAGCGAGAAGCATATGATCATGCTAAAAGGTGTTTACAATGTCAGCAACATGGGGACCTCATCCATGCTCCAGCTCAAGAGCTTCATCCGATCGTCACACCGTGGCCCTTTTCGCAATGGGGACTCGATCTCATTGGAAAAATCTCACCCACCTCATCCAATGGCCATAAATTCATCATCACAACAATTGAGTACTTCACAAAGTGGGTGGAGGCCATACCTATGACCTATATTACTGGAAAGCAGATCTCAAAATTCATCCTGAATTATCTCATCTATCGTTACGGTGTTCCATAGGCCATTATCTCAGATAATGGGACACCATTGAAGAATTAAGAGGTTCATAACTTGTGCGAAAAATTCAAAATCCAACATCACTTCTCCACCCCATACTATCCCCAAGGCAATGGTCAAGCAAAAGCCATGAACAAAACCATCCTCAAAATCCTTAAGAAAACAATCAATGACGCAGGTCGTGACTGGCACTTGTAGCTTAATCCTGCCCTCTGGGCTTATCGAACTAGCATCCGCACACCCATTGGTGCCACCCCCTTCTCCTTGGTTTATGGATCAGAAGTTGTACTCCCCATTGAGATCGAGCTCCCATCCCTTAGAATATCATTGCAAAATCTCATCACTGATGAAGACTACCGAGTGTCAAGATTAAACAAGCTGGAATTACTGGATGAGAGATGCATAGATGCTTTGAATTATCTATAAGTATATCAAAATAGACTCAAACAAAGCTACAACAAGAAGATCAAAAGGACTTTCTAAGTTGGAGAATTGGTCTTAAAAGAAAATCAGAAGAATGTCCCAAATCCCAGCAACAAAGTTAAGTTCGAACCCAATTTGTTAGGGCCTTTCATCGTCACAACAAGCTATAAATCAGGAGCGTATCATCTATCAACACCTGAAGGGGAACATCTACAGGAGCCCATGAATAGCTCCCATCTCAAAAAGTTTTATGCCTAGTTCTTCGGGGTATGAAGCCAAAAAATCCAAAAAAATCAGAAAATGTCCTGAAAAAATGGTTACTTTAGGCAAAAACCTGGAAAAACAGGTGTCTTGGTGACAACAAAAAAATTAAAAAAGAAAAACCATAAAAATTAGAAAAAGGATCAAAATAGTAAAGAGAAAAATCGTCCTCTAGTGAAAACCACTTTGTCGGGCACTTTGGGCAGTACCTTGGTGAAAACCTCGGCAAACAAGTGCCTTGTGTAAATAAGCACTTTCCATCCACCAGGATCTTTATGGCTTGATCTCATCACCATCCATCGGGTCTCCATCCATCACATATCCACTCATTCACACCATAGCTTGGTCCTGTTTTTCTAATCCCTCCTAGTACTACTGGCCCATTCTTAAGGTCATTTTGTCTTGCCTTTGTTGGAGTAGTCTATTGCATCACGGGGCATGTTCTCATCGGATCAGATTCGTATGATCTTAAGGTCGTTAAAACCAAAAAATCCAAAAACATTAGAAAATCAAAAAATTCAAAAACATTCAAAACATATCAAA
Organism: Sequoia sempervirens; assembly: GCA_007258455.2. Lineage (NCBI taxonomy): Eukaryota > Viridiplantae > Streptophyta > Pinopsida > Cupressales > Cupressaceae > Sequoia > Sequoia sempervirens. The sequence goes on from VDFB02000003.1 coordinate 352,176,526, forward strand.
ATCCAAAAACAGGTCAAAAAGTCATTCAAAAAGCCAAAAATAAGGTTGTCTTGTCGAACTACGTCATCTCTGAGCTTGAACGTAGGCAAGGTTGATCTTTGATCATCCCCTGAGACATTTAGGTCAGTCCTATAAGAGTCCATCATAATAAACTGACATTTCATCATGTATATCATCACTTGTAAATTAGTCGAGTCATCAGTCGAACTACGTGGTCTCATGTATAACGTAGGCAAGGCTAATCCGATTAGCCCCGAGGCCCCTAGGATAGGTCTTTAGGTTAGTCTCTTGGTCAAAATCTCAAAAAAATCCCAAAAACATTGAAAAATCAAAAATCAAAACATTTGAAAAATCCAAAAATAAAAAAATAGCCTCAAAACATTTCAAAATGTCAAAAACATCCAAATATTTGAAAAAAAAACTCCATCCACCTCATCTCGCTTACACCCACAATAAGCACCATCCATAATAAATGAATCGTCATCATCAATCTTTGGTAAAATAATGGGAAACAAGTCTAGCGGATTACAAGTAGAGCTCCAAACGTCAGGTTTTAAGTCTAAGTTAGTACGTAAGCAAATTGGTCATTTGTTCGTATCAATAACACCATCATCTGATTTTGTCCCATATCAATCATCTCTTGTAAACAAAATGACATGCCGCCATCCACTAACATGTCCTAGGATGAATCCTTCCTACAATGGGAATTATCTTTTGGCAATAAGTTTCATTCATCATCCTTTGAAAAAACATCCTTTTTCGTTAGCGGTATTGAAGAGCATTAGTCTGTTTATTTACTTGGTCTTTATCTTTTGACTTATCTTATTTTGCGCTCATTCCAAGGACATCTCGAAGATATCCCAAAACAGAGGATTTAGAGAAAAAGGAATGGGGCAATGACCGTTAACTTTTGTTTGCTGTGCTTGTTGGACATTCTTGTAATATAACCTTGGCGAATACTTGCTTTGTTAAGTATGCATGGAGGAAGCCTAGGACAACTTGTTGAATATTACAAGGATAGGTTTACCTTTTCATGTTTTGGTCCAAGGTGTCTAAAAATTTTGAAGTACATCTTAGCAAGGTTTCTGTATGTTAGGTGTGAACAAGAATACTCCTATCTGATTGTTGAGTCAAAGTCCATCACACTAAGTACCACACCATCCTAGTTGTCTATACCTTGATGCATCGTACCACGTGTGTTATCAAACATAAGAAAATCTGGCCCTTTGAAAATCCCAATTCCTTGGTAGGTAAGCATCATCATCATCATCATCTGCATTCGTGTCATTTTCTGTCTTGTTGAAATGACTTCTTCTATTCTTACTAATCACACTAACAAGGTACTATGACAGTTGATCACCATCATCACCATCGATCCTGCAGTCACAGATCATTAGCATAGTACATAAGCACATCATATAGACATCATTAGCACATCGCATAAGCATATTATATAGCGAACATACGCACTACATTTAAATCATCATAAATAGCTTATCATAAACATTTTTCATAGATAGGTGCATATACATCATTGCATTTCACCCATTACATTACATCGCACAACATTCATTTTTCATTTACATTACCATCTAAATCATCACATAAGCATTTTCAAAATCATCCCATAAACATTTTTTTAATCAGAAGCAAATAGGCATATAAGCATTTAATTCATTACACAACAGCATATCACTTTGTATTAACATATCACTACATCACATACATCATTTAGGATAAGAAAATTTGTTATTCTAAGCATCTCATAACACCATTAGCATCATATCACGACCATCGCATCATATCACATCCATTCAGGAATTATCTTGAATATATAAGCATATCACATATCATTTCGCATTAACACATCATTTGGATACATCATCGATCATATTAAAATCCATATCACATATTACATTAGCATAAAATAAATCATCATTATACATCACATCATAAGAGATCATAACATAGATCTGTTAGTCATGATCATTGCATAAACATCATAAAACATCACTGCGAAGCATATAGAAATAAACCATCCATGCATAAATAAAAGTACACGATACATCTCATCAAAATCGGCTCATATATATATCATGTCACTATCATAGTACAAAATAATAATTGGATCATTGTACATATATGTCAATCAGTACAAAAATGCCCATCGGACTATCAAAAAATGAGCCCATAAGGCACAAAAGTGTGTAATATCTTGATCAAGCCCGATTTCTATGGATGCTGCCCTCACCCCTGTCACCGTGACCCTTTGGTGGTCTCTAGCTAGCTCGCTCTGAGTACTCAGGTACCCAATCTACTCTAGGTACAGTGTCGTGGTAGGCCCGACGGTAGTACTCTGCCTCTCGAATAGCCTCCCTATAAGATCGCACCAGCACTGTACCCTGGGAGGAGGCAGAGGTTGTCATACTCTCAATCTGCTGCCTGCGGCCTAGCTCTATCGCTGCCTGTAGCTCTGCGGCCTATTGCTGCTGTACGACCTGATTCCTCTCTACTCTTAGCTACTCTCTCTCAGCCCATGCCTGGTCTCTCTCGGCCATCACTTCCTGTACCTGTCCCTGTAACTGCAAAATCAGGGCATCCCTTGCATCTTCCTACCCTGCTAGTTGTACTCATGGTTGCGCGTGAACCTAATCCTCACCCTCAGCTCATGGGGGTCAGACTGGCGGATCCTGCTACTAGTCCTGCATATGGACATCTCCCTGACCTGGTGGGACTGGGGGCACCAATGGTGCGTCCTGTCAAATCTCGACCCTAGGTCCTCGTCCTCGTCCTCTCCCCCTGCCTCTAACCCTGTGTACCTCTGGATCCTCACCTAGAATAGTCAACCGAAGAGGAGGCCTGAACCAATCTCTGTAGGCCTGTGTAGTGCCCAGGTTTGCCAAGCCCTGATCATAAGCCCAAGGCTGGGGCACCAGCTACCTGAAACTGTCAACCGCCTCCGCGGTAGGAATACCGGGGCCCCATGACACCTATGTCATATTGCGTGCAAAGACGACCACATAACCGTCATCTGGCTAATCCTACAGCTCTCCAAACTGACGCTGCACGTGCCCGAACAGGTATATCTCTATCATAGTGTGCTCTCAGCCCTGCATGTAGTGGTCCTGGCGGTAATAGAAGAGCTGGTCTGCATCATCAGCCCATCCAGGCTGACCGAGGTATGGTCTCCAAGTGAACACGAGCATCTCATCTATAACCTGCCTCCAGTAGGGGATCCCATGCTGGCTGGTGTGTGTGAAGGACACACCCCCTCTATATCGTTCCACCAGGGCATCCTCTGCCCCCATCAGAACTAGAACGACTCATGGACGTGGCACAGAAATGTGCTCCCATGCCTAGACATGCAAAAGTGTTACATTGGCCCCCAACGCTCTGCCATCCACATACGCGTACTCATGCAGATCCCTGTAGAGTGAGGCCAAAAGGACGGGTCCCCACGCAAACTGAACTGGCCTATCCTGGACCATCCTCTCCCAGTAGTATCCCCAACCCAGACTGAAATACCACCCTCGTCTGTCTGGGGCAACCAAACCTGAAATAATAGCTGTAATAGCCCAGCGGAAGGGAGGTGCTATAACTCTATAACACTCCAACTCGATCTGTCCCTCGCAATAAATTATATCTTGAGTGGAAAGGACTCAGGTGAAGCAATCGCGACCCTCCTCCATATCATGGATCATCCGGCAGCCATGAATGGGCAATCATAATATGCACCAAATGTCCTCCAGTATGACAGCCGCCTCACCAGTGGGAAGATGAAATGATAATGTCTCGCTATGCCATCTCTCGGCTAGCACTAACAACATCCCAAGGTGTGTGCGCACGAGCACCACATATGTAATGTGCCATAATCCTGCAGTCCCCAGTCGACCCTGATCTCTGTCGCTTAGATCTCGTAAAACGCTCGCTAGATCCCATGACTGGTGCTCCCGAGAATAGAGCTCCTTAGGCCCATCCTGCATCAATGAAAGTCAACGCGTTAAATTTTTTGGAAAATTCCTGACCTAACGCTTCAAACTCATTCCCAGTGGTGCAGTTTGTGAAGGTGTTGCAGTTTGAATTCTGTTAAACTCCGACGCTAGACCCGAAATTTAGCTAATTAGTGCCGCCGCAGCACACTTTGACCCCTAGCATCGCAGTTTTCGTGAAAAGGGCGCCGTTGCGGCGCACTTTTCCAAAACTGGCCCGCCGAGTCTGAGCCGAGCCTGAGCTGAGCGGTGGAGTTTTTAAACTCCAAATTGCATCGCTGCGGTGCTAAACAACAAAAAGCGGTGCACTTTAAACACCGAACAATGCTATAATAGCGCTGTTGGAGATAAGCTCTCCTTAAAACATGTCATAAATGCATTAAAATGAAAAAATTAAGCTAAGCTAAGGATCACATACCAGGGCATCAATGCCAAGTGGCTGCTGGTAGGTCTGAACTCGGTTAGAAACGTGTAGGGGAAGCTATCGTTGTGCCATATCGTCAGGAGGTCAGAGCTCAATTCTCAAGGTTTGCTAGCGAAGGTGTGTGAAAATGACTTGAAAGTGACCCCTTGGGCCCCTTTTAACCCTAAAAATTAGGGTTTCTTGACTCTCTAGGGCTTTCCTAATAAGGTTCCAGTCTCCAGAACCTATTTTTGTCCATTCAAGGCTTATTTTTCATCGTTTCATTGCGTTTGGACACGTTTTTCCCTCCTGGACCCCTTTTGGACTAGTTGGGCACTTTGTCACCTATTTTCGTGAGATCACCCAAAAAAATTGAAATTTTCGTCCGATCTCTCGAGGGGGCATTATAATGGCATGTTTTCTCTCGCCATGCAGCAGTGGGGCAGGTTTTTAATATATCAATTTTTTTTGGCTTTGATTGAGATTGTTTATTCTTTGAACCAATGAAACAAGTTCATTGCTTCAAAGAGGGGCAAAATGTAGGCATCGAAAATATACTGATTGACATTGCGCATCTGATCCTGATTTACTAACATCGTTTCTTCCTAAATCATCCCTCAGTCTAACCATTTAATCAAATCCCCCTATCTGATTAAATTCATCAATATTCATCTCTTAATTAAATAAATCATTTTATCTGATTAAGTGAATTCCTTTTGTTAATTAAATCAACCCATCTGATCTAATTATCCCTATTTAATTAAATAATCAATCTATTTGATTAAAATCTCCAAAGTCTATCCATTAAATTAAATAAATTAAAACCTTATTTGATTTAATTTAACACCACCCCTTTTAATTAAATAAATCAAAATATTTATTTAATTAGCCTCTTATCATATTCCTCTCTTATCTGATTTAAATAAATCCATAAATTTAAGTCAAATAAGTCACATCATCTAATCTTCTGTTAAATTAATTAAACCCTTGATTAATTTAACCTTATCTCATGTCACATCCTCTAGATAATGCAAGTTGCACATGAAAATAGATTTAATTCATTTATTAAATCTCTATTTTTCTCACATGGCATCTTTTTGGAATATTCCTTCAATTTGAATTCAAAAATTCCAAGTCAACATGTACATCCAACAAGGCATTTAAAACCTCTTACATGTCCTTTGCCTTGAGCGAAGTGGCATTTATTGCATTTTCCCTTCCTTTTTACAAGTCATTTCAACAAATTTGAATTTCAAATATTGTCATTTATTGGCACAAACCCCAAATCTTGCACAACCACCATCCATTCATAGCTTGACAAGTGGCACCATATCATTGGATGAAAGTTAGTCCCACATTGCTCAAATTTGGACTTTCATCCATCTTGAAATCCTATAAATGAAGAGCTCCTTTCCTCATTTTATCATCCACAATCCAAGCAAAGTTACATGCTAAAATACTTAGCCATTTCATCCATCATTTGTGTTCTTAGCTAGGTTATTGCATATTTTAGACTTGGAGCTCTCACATTCATCATCAAAGTGGATCAACAATCTCTTCACCATTCGAATCTTGCATCATAGGAATTGGGAAAATGGCCAATTTTCACATCAAATTTTGCACCAATTCCCCCATGGGATCAAGTGTTTGCTATTTAAATTAAGATTTAATCTTTGGTTTATCAATTTTATTGTGTTCTTCATTATTTGCATTCCTAGTTTGATTTATAAATGGATTTCATGGGGAATCCTTCTTTTAGCTTGTAATTCCTTGTCTAACTCGGTTATTCATGTTGTTTTGTAGGTACTAGGAAAAGGGTTCGCACACAATGGTTTTCTAAGTTTGGGGGGGGGGAATTTGACTCCATGCCCAATGGATTGTTTAGGAAACTGGTCTAGCATGTTTAGCAGGAAAACACCCATAAGAGGTCGCCATAAATGTTACCAAATTATGCCTTAATTACAACCCAATTTGGTGAAGTTGAGACTAACTTGGTCATTACAAACCATGTTTCGGGAGTGATCAGTGTAGTTCTTTCATGAAAGTTTGATACAGTTCCAAAAGGTACTCATAATTTATCAAGTTCTCATAAATATAAACACCTACTACATGCAATAATGTTCATTTTATACTATGCAAATGATTTACAAGAAACAATGATTGTACACAATTCATTGCATGGAATATTTGTTTATATACAAAAGAGAAGTGTTTATATGTCCCCACACAAGCCGTGGGAGTAACTGAATGTGATAGAAGTACAATAACAAGTACATAGAAAGTAAGAAAAATCATATAAAAGTAAAATGGGACTCGTCATTGTCCGAGTGAATGATGAATCATGCTGTCCATACAACATCTCTTGATCTCCATTTAGCTCCAAGAGAAGACCTGTAGGGTGAAGAAAACATTTTGTTAGAGCTCGGGGTCACATCTCTACTTCTATATGTAGTAACTTAAAACATACTTGTTATTCCACTTTTGATCAACAAAACATAGAAGATAAACAAACATCAGATTCAGTTCATACAATCAAGTAGAGACAACCAGTTATTTTTTTTATCTTAGTAACTTGTTTGTTCACTGTGCATATATAGGTTCAATTTCCATTAAAGGTTCATCTTGTTCAAACATTACAGTATGTGGAGGAAAATGGGCTCCCACGAGGGTTGAGCCCAACATACTGCATCCTTTCATTTACAAGAGAGGAGTAAAGGTTTATTTTCATCATTGCATATTAGTAAGTTATAGAAATCATCTACTTACATTTCAATGAGCATTCATCATGGTAGCTGTTTGCTGCCAAAAGGACGATTTCTCAATTTTCTAATGACATGAGAAGAAATAATGGACAAAATACACCATTGAAATAAAGACTATCTTGAACTTGTGGTTGCCTACGCTGAAACAAGAAATGAACGTGTGTAAAGGAAGAGATGTGGCAGTCATAACTAGTAGTTCAAAGGTGTTATGAAAAATAGTATTCATGGACAGTACCATATACATGAATGTTCAATTATTCTATTTTAGCTCATGCATAGAAGTTGTGATCACAATCATGATGCAAACCAAGTAAAGGACAAGACTTCATTTAAAATACAATCTAGTACATTGTTTATGAATGAATGATTGTGGTTTCATGAAAGGTGTTGGGGCAGTCCAAATTTTGGATCATGGTGCCAAACAGTCAAATGGGAAAGAGATCCCATAAGTAATGGTAATTTGAAATTCTTTGTGAAGAATTTCTTTTGAAGAATAATTGCATAGAAAGAAGGCAGTTTGTTGGGACGTGTTGAAACTTAAAAGGTTCATTTTGCACCTATTATGTCACCTGGCTTCCATTTAAAAAATGAGGGAACTCATTGTTTTTATGATAAAGGAAGTAAAATCTACATATAGGTATTTACATAATAATATTTAAGGGTGTTTGAGTCAAATGTTTTTTCAACCTTGGATTGGAAGAGACCACAAAATCTATGCATTCTCTTTGTTGAGACCAAACTAGAAGCCTTTTGGCATCTGTTAGAAAAGATTCAGTAAGGGTATGGACTATTTGTTTTGAGGTGATGAAATGTTAAGAGCTTGTATCTTTTCCCATGATAGATGAAAGTAGAGGACAATAAGCACCTTAAGACACAGTGATAGCTGTTAGGTTTGCATTGAAATTCTTTGTGAGGAGGCATATGGCAGCTAAGGGAGCAATTGTATTGAAGGGAAGATACACAGGCTTATAAAAGTAGAAATACAATGGACTCTCGTAGCCCATAACAGAATTGATAGAGAATAAAAAGGGAGCAAAGAAAGACAATGGACAATATTGAGAGGTCCTCAGAGGGCAGGAAATATAAGTGTCACTTAGTCCCAATGTATGAGTTTTATTTTGAATAACATGGTTATTTCCTATAGCATCACCTAAAATATAAAGTGCCCGATTGATTGCCATCTAGTTGTGGACATGATCTCGATGACATAAAATGATAGTCTTGGTTGCTATATGGAAGGGTTGATTGATCACACCTAGAGTACTAATATTGTATATTCCAATTTTCTATTGGAAATTCAATGGAGCGATACCAATGGCAGTCAACATAGATCAAAATGAATAACCTTATTCTACAACAGTATAGTATATTAGAGACAGTGATCGTGCTGCTACATAATAGAGGCCATCAATAGCAGAGAACATACTATGAAAAAGAATGCCTATGGAAAGGAAAATGAAAGGTCTTATATAGCTTACTCGGTGAATGACAATTCCAACATGTTTTTCCAGTTTGACTGGAAATGAGAGGATACCCAAATTGTATTCAATCTTTCCCAAGGAAGCTCAAACCCTTGCCGGTGCTCACTGAGGTGAAGCTTCCAATAAGTGCACATGAAGAGTGATTTTGGGCTACATATTTTTTTTAGGGTTTTATTTTACCCATATTTTTGCCAACCCTTATAGGGTGCATTTTTCATTCTTATTTAAACTTAACTTGCCAAACTAATACCTTAATATGCATTAGGGTTTTCCCTCACGACTTTCACAAGTGTATGAAAAATGTAAAATCAAACTCAAACATAATTAAACTTCCCTCAATCTTTGCATGAGTTGAGATGGAATAAGCAATGTAAACAAATACTAAAGTAATAGTTAATAAATTACTTTATTATTTTTCATAAAAAATGCAAAAAATGAGCAAATCCATAACACTTAATAAAGTGATGTATCATTGATTACGTTATTATCCATTTAATTTAGTTGCCACATCCCATAGTCATGCAAAATCAGGAGGCGGGGTTAAGTAAAGTGCCATTGAGGTTCTCAAATCTTGCAAAGTCAAACAAAGGAGTGAAACTGAAGATTATTTTCATGCATTAAGGAGAAAATCATGCAAGATTCATGCACTGGATCAAGACAGAGTTGAGTTTTAGTGAGATTGAAGTGTTCGCATGCACCTAATGATACTTGGAGTCTTTTTACTTTGACTTTTAGTCAGATTTGAGTCTTTTTTGGGTTGACCATCATGCAAATTGAGTTTGACCACTTGATCTTTCATTTTACATCAGTTATGACCTCTCTTTTTGAGGGTTTTCATGTTTTCTCATGGGAGAGATATTTGAGAGATATTTTCACTTGTAGTTGACTGTCAATGCCACCTCTTGGCACTTTGGAGCCATCTATTGTATATATTGGAAAAAGTTTATCTTTTTCCCCAGTTCTTTCCTTTTTTCTCTCTTGTGTATTGCAGAGAGTCTAAGATATTTTGTAACTCAAATTGATCCACTTGTAGCAGTAAATTCCTTTCATTTTCAATAAGAAGCAACATTTCCTTCTCAATTATACTTTTTTCAAGTGTTGTTTGTGAGTACTTTTGATAAGAATATTATGGTTTACTTGAAACCCTTCATTTTTATCTTATTCCTTCAATGTTTGGTACAAGTGCAATATGTTATAGTGCAGGTCTATGATTGTGTATCTCATTTTTTGAATGTGAGTTATGAGAACAACATTATTTTCTTTTAAACAAACTTCAAATATTGAAACCTTTCATGTGAAACACTTTTGCAAAACATGTCAATCTGAGTTGTGAATAAACAAGGCTTCATGTTTGGAACAGATTGTGAATTTGACCACCAAGTAGATCTAGAATGTCTGGTGCATCACCTCCTAGGTCAAGTTTCAATTCCAAGTTTCTTTCTATCCCTTTTCCTCTCAAAGAAGGTAGTTTGCAGGAGGTATCACAAGGAACCAACCCTTTATTTGGAGACTCACTTTCATTATGAGCAACCCACAAGATCAAAGGTGTTTCCATGTTTCACAAGATTATTGAGCTCCCAAATTAGCATCTGGGTGCAATCTCCATGACAACAATCATATTAGGAAGAAGGAAAGAATGAACATTTCATTTTTTCTACTCTCTTCTTTAAAACAATGCAAGGCCAAAGGAGCTTCTCCCCCCTCGAACAAGGATTGATCCAAAGGTTGTACAATTATGTGTCTATGCTTACTCCTTTTCCCAACCCTTCTAATGCTAATGAACCCCTTAATGTTGAAGTTCAAGTTATCCATTTCAATCCTCTCCCTAATTCTAGAACTTCAAAAAATAAAGTTGAGGCTCCTCAAAATGTTAACCCCCCTATGTGTTTAGCCCCACCTGATCCTTCACAGGTGAACCCACAGTCTACCCCTCTCTCTCACTCTATCATTTATCCACCTAAAAAGTATAATTCCAAAGGTTTGTTAACAAAAGAAAACCCTACCATGTCGAATGTGAAAGATAAGAAAATTATAGATAACCCATTTGGTGTTAAGAAAAAATGTCTGGAAAGTATTGAACCAAAAAAAATAATAGGTAACATTTTTTTATCTGAGATGAAGGGGATGAAGGAAAAGTGAATGATTCCAACAATAGAAAGGGGGAAAGAAGGTCTGCTAGGTTGGCAAGCCAATGCATGAAAGGAAAAAAACTTAACTTTGAAGAACCTAAAAATGGAGATTCAGATGATGAGGAGACCTTAGACATTTAAAGAAGAAAGGAATTGGATGTAGTCCTTGGAAAGGACCTTGGGGAGGATTCCATTAGTAGTGAGGATGATGATGATGAGGAGGGTTTAGGTCAAGAGGATGTGAAGTACTCGAAGGAAGGTGATGAAGATGGTGTTCAATAAATGAATATTGAGAATGAAGAGGTTAATGTTTAGCCTATGGCTAACCCTGAGTATGCAAGTGAATTGGACAATCACTCTCTTTAGTATTACAGGACCTAGGTTTTGGCTCTGTAGAAAAAAAATGGATAGGCTTGTTAAGGCATTTAATAAGCTGATTTCCATCACTCATGGAATTATGAGCAAGGCTATCTTTGGGACTTTGAACGGGTCTGGAAAATTTTGGAAGAGGTAGAGGAGAATAGAACCAACTTAGGATATGGAAAAGCCAACCAAGGACAAAGTTGTTGAAGGAATAGACACCCAGAGCGAGGAGCTAGACCAATTGAAGATGGAGTGGGACCTAATCAATAGCCCTAAAATCTAGTTAGCTTTTTTATTCCCTTTTGTGGCCCGTGTGCCTATATTTTTGGCATGCATGCCCTAATCTAGTCTTAATTAGGTGTTTTTTGTCATTACGGTTCGGTTCTAGGTTTCCTTGGTTGCTATGTTGTGGGGCAGGGTGGTTTGCTACTATTTTTCTTGATGGGTTTGTCCATCTATTATGTGGTGTTGGATTTGTGTTGCTGATTTGTGGGCTATGATGCATGTTTTCTATTAACTCTTGTGTGGGTTCAGGGGCCCTTTCCCTTGTTTTTTTAATAAAAAATATTATATAACATTAAATTCAAAGGACTTACTACTACATTTCTAGTTTTGTAATCATCTAGGGAATGCACTATGTGTTTTAATTCTATATTTAATTATTTTATAAGTCCTTGAGTTGGTGTCCTTATAGGAGTGGACATAAGGGAGGAACTATCCTTGTCGTGGATAAACTCCAAACCACACAACTAATTTTTTATGTAGAGATACACAAAAATTCACATCAAACTAAAATAAACATTCAAGGATTTATAGATATTATATCCACACTTGCACATGTTAGATTCATATGTGTGTATTGATCTCACATTTGTGGAAGTGACCTAAAATAATAAGCATAAAGTTTAAATTGATTCTAAAACATTCATTCAAGCATCGCAAAATTTACTATAACCCAAAAAAATATTTATAGAAACCTAAAACAACATATCTACATTGAGTCTTCAGTAAATATTATTATTTTGTTATTTAATTTTCATTAATTTAATTTAATTTATTTTATTAAATCGATCATTCACCCTTAGTCAAACTTATATTTTAGAATAGTACAATATGAAAAATAATCAATTCTAAGAGGCATTCTACAATGACAAAAAGGGGTGAAATATAATGGTGTTAGTGTGTTAACAAAAAATCTTATTTTTATCTTAAATTTGATGACCATTTGCATGTTAAAATATTAATATTTAATCACAAACATAATATTTCTAAAATAAGTGGTATGTAAAATGAGTATATATATATATATAATGAAAGGAAAGGTCTATATTTTTTAAAGTTTTAATTTAATCAATTTTTAAAAAGCTTGAGTTAAAATAAATAAATTTGATTTGTCGATATGAGATTTTTTAATTTGTAAATTATACTAAAAACTTTGATGGGTACAAATTGAGTGAACAAATAAACTTTACATAATTAAATAATTAACCAAACTAAAAGTATATAAAAAAACATATAAAATTTCAAACAATGTAGAAACAATAAAATTTATATGTGCATGTATATAGTAAATAAAATTATTGTAATGTAAAATAACATAAAAAATTCATAAACTAGCAGTTGCACCAAAGGAGGTGCAATGGTTACGCCGATTATATTTTGTATAGTTTATGTTTGAGATGAAGTCTATAATTTTTTAAGTATATTAGATGTTACCATTAGGGTGTGAGATAGATTTGTTTTTCAAATGACCATTCAAATAATTTTTTGGTAGATGTTTATTATCCTTTGTAGAATATATTTGGTTTCCTATCTATTTTGACTTAAATTGATGAATCATGATAATAATTTATATGAAAAATCATTTTAGAGATAAATTATTTGTCTATTTCATCCCACAAATGTCTTACAAACTATCTTACATGTGACATTTGTCTATCCTTAGCACATTAAATTCAAAACCCAAAAGACATAAATTTAATAATCTTTTTTAATTTAATAGGGAATAAATTGGACTTAATTTGTTCCATGTGCACGTGACTTGAGGCAAGTAAATCAAAATATAAATTAGATTTTCATGAAGGCATTAAATCATTATAATTATTTTCCATCCTCTCTCATGTTAGATCATTGAAATCATAACAATATTCATGAAGCATTTATCAAAAGTAGACTTTGATTGATGCACATAAAATAACATTTACTTCTTCATCATCATCTAGGCAATCTACATGGTTGATTGTAGAGTAATGATATTTTGGATGATTGTAAAGTCAATCTTTTCTAGGTGTTGACCTAAGAAGAATCTAAAGAACAAAATCACATGTTATATAATCAAATCCACAACTCATAGCTAGCAAGGTAAACCTTATTACTTTATGAACAATCATTTAAGCTGCAATGTTGTCCATTTCATTCCATTTTTTAACATGGATTGTGCAGTAAACCATTGCAAAGTCCTGGATTTCCTTTAAAATTGTAGCCCATAACATAGCATGCAACAAAAAAATGTCAAATTTAAGTTAGGTGGATACCAATGGATAGGTTTTTTCATACTTTATGAGAAGTAACAAAATGAATAAAATTAGAAAAATACCTATCATAACTGAATCTTGAGAACGATTCTCTTATTGGAATAGGGCCACTTAGGTGGTTGTTAAAATATATCTGAAAATTTGAACCTATAAAAAACAAGAAACATAATAGTAAAGTACAAACGAAGCATAATATATATCATATATCTAGAAAAAGTGAAGCACCAAAATACCTTAAATTGTGTACCAAAGGAAGAAAAATATGAAGACTTTGAAGACTCCTTTAGGAGTGGAGGAAAAAGTCATGCAAGAAAAGGGCATTTTGAAGCATTGAAGAAGTGTTGATGCTTTGCTACTATGTAATCCTTGTTCTTATAAAGGATTTGAACCACCTAATATGTAGCTTGTTCCAACATTAAAAGTAGATACTTTAATAACTGGAAAGTATAGAAAGCACAAAATGATTTAATCAAATGGTAAGGGCTGAAGGAAACATTAAACTTACATAAGCAGCATAATGAGCAATAGTGAAGCCAGTTTGAGAATTTCTTGGCTTGCTATAATGCTTGTTTTTCACAAATGTTGAATAAAGATTTTGTGGAAAAGTTTTGTGTGTTGATTTTGATCCTATATTGTAAACAATATCAACAACTTCCTCAAGGGATCCATTTACAAGTCCTGCTTGAGTCATAAGTTTGTTGTTAGCATGATTTGTTGGCCTTTGCATAATAGGAGTTCTTTTTCAAGTTGGTTATCTTGAGCATCAATGTTTTATTTTTTTTTGTGTTTGTTGCAATACTTATTGCAACTGGAAGGTTTAGTTGTTTTAGCATTTTTTTGTTGTGTAGTCTCACTAAGTCATTTGTTGCAAAAAGGTGAATGTAGTTGTCAAATTTTTGTTTTTCAGTAGTTGTAAGTAGTTTGTGTGTGTGGATCATTAACATCTCCCAATCTTGGTGTGTTGGTTTTGCATTGCGTAAGTTTTTTAATGTTTCACGAAATTGTGTTTGAGTTGGATCATCACCTTGTTGATGAAACATTGTTTGTAATGCAACAATTGTAGTCACTTGTTCCCATAGAAATTTGGCATTGGAGTGTGATGCGTAGATGGGTTTGTCCATAGCAAGTGGTAGTTGCATGCTAGGTCACCTATTAGAATTATAGATACACCACTGAAGCTGGGGTTTTTTGTTTGGGGAAACGCTTCACGTAGTCTACTATCTATCTTTAATAGTAGCTTTGGTCCTATGAAACTCATTTCATCTATGAGGATGTACCTTATGTGTTTCATTTCTTCTTGAAATGTTGTTAGTGTTGTCCTTGCAATGGTTTCATTTATTTTATTGGAATCCTAAGCGTTGAATGTATGGTTGATGCACATATATTAAATGCAACAATTCTCATGGGAGTTAAAGCAAGTAGTTGGCTCTTTTGTTGTGGTAGCTTACTTTGAAGTGCATTTCTTATTAAAGAAATAAGGTATGATTTTCTAGTTCGTGTTGTTCCTTGAATGATCATATGCAAGGGTTTTTTTAAGAATTGGTCTTTGTAGTGGTTTATAATTATTCTGAGTGCTACTTTTTGTTTTGGTGATAATGTGTAATTTGGGACATCAAAGCTAATGGCCATGTTTTCATTTTGGGTGCAAATTTTATTCATCTTAATGAAGTCAATTGTAGTGGCATGTAAATCTGGGTGTACACTATGTTGATCCCATTCATTGTTGTTATCAAAATCATGCCTACTGAGTATTTGGAGCTCATCTAGATTGACATTATTAGTAAGTCCCATTTGTGACAAAAATTCCCATTCATTCAATTGTAATGTATTTGTTGTGTTTGCCTCATTACCACTATCTTCTTCCTCTTCATTATTTGTTTCCATGTCAATTGTGTGATTAACGTGCCATACATCATATGTGTTTGTATTCATTTGGGTCCAATTTTTAATTAGCGTATCTTTAGTAAGGCCTATGTCATTTTCTATGTCATGAAAACTCTTATATAAGAGTAATTCACTCCAATAAAATGTTTCAAAATGTTTTGAATCTTACTTTGGAATAGTATATAACTTTGGGAAAACATTGACGATTTCTTTTTGTTTTGTCTCTTTCCATTTACATCCTTTCTGACATGAGGAATAGGAGAAGGATCTTGCATATTTAAGTAATGTTATTGCCTCTAGTTGTGGCAGGTGTTGCATATAAGAATGTAAGTAGCTTGATTTGAGTTTGTTTTCATTTGTTGTTTTTGTGAAGCATTGGAATACTTTTCGACCAACATTCAATGACATAAATGATTGGTTATAGATGACAAGGGGAAATTTTTGGAGCATATGACATATTTCTTTTGCTCCAATATCACGTTCAACCACAAGTTCTATCATGAATTTTTGGTATGTTGTTAAAGCTTCATCTTCAGGTTTTTGATTTGTAGCTATTCTTGTAAGCATATTAACACAATTCTCTTATTTTTTCTCCGATTTTGATGCATACTTGGCAATGTATTTGAGAACAAGTGTTCATGAGATGATAGGTTGGCAATCTATATTTGCTCTCCATATTGAAATCATTTCTCGGTTATGTATGTTTAATCTATCATCATTTCTTGTTGGTTCATTTTTTTTTACCATCATTGTCACATGATAATGTAGAGATAATTTGTTCTTTCCATGGAGTTTTGTATCGACATTCTATTTTTTCCCCCTTCTTACATAGGCATGTTCCCTCGGTGCATTTTGTGTGCCTTGGGACATAATTAATTAACTCCTCGTAGTTGTCTGAGGGATTTGTACTAAAGATCTCAGTCGTGTTTAACAAATAGGGATCATCAAGTGGAGATCGATGTGTTGTGTTGTTGCCATGAGACATAGTACAAGGGTTCCAAGCAGTGACATATGTGTCAAAGAATTTTCTTTCTCTTTCCACTTCTAAGTTATCTTTCCAATTAAGTTTGTCCATGTCTGAAGCATTTTCAAGCCAAAGGAATCCATGAACATGTGTGGTCCCTCGATGTTTCCATTCGTACCTATACCAATATTCTTTTGTATCGAGGAGCTTCTCAATGACTTCCTCATGAAATATTGTGAATCATTGATGTAGATGTAGGGATGTGGTATGGAGGTTATTGATTATGTTATATGTGCAAATTTTATTTTATTGCATTGCAAATCTTATGTCTTTTGAGAGTAGTTGGTGTAAATCTGGCCATTTTGTATCTGCTACACTTAATGTGAAGAATAGAGTGGGTGAGCCTATTTGGTTGATCATATTTGTTAGCTCAGCATGACACTTGTTCCAATATGGTCTTGTCCCTCTCATGGTAGATCCAAAATGCATAAGTTGCTCAGCTAAATGTTCATCAAGAAGATTTTTCAAGTGTGTATGAAGGTTTTCAATAGTGGTTGGTATGTTTTCTTCTGCATTTTTTTTAAGGAAAGTCATTGCAAGTCATTGGCTATGATGACACATCATAAGGTTGGAGATAAAATATCAAAAACTTGGATGCCTTCCAAATCTTTGGTCATGGAATCTCATTAGATGTAATGCATATTCATGCATTTGTACTTCTCTAATTCATGCTTGCATTTGTAGTGCTTTGCCATCTAGAAAGAGTGTGGGAAATTCCATATCCCTGAGTTAAAAGTTGTAGTTTAAACTGCAAGCACTACACCTACACATTAGTGCAATGACTGTATATGCATATGCTTTGAATTTGAACTTAGCTTTAAAAGTTGGCTTTCATTATTTGGTTGAGCATAGGTCTGGTCTCAATTTGAACATAATAACATGAGTCAAAGAAGATTGACTTGAAAGTACATAGGGATATCAATTCTTATTACATAATTTGATACACTACAAAAACAACACGTAATACATAATATCAAAATCATGTTAGCATTTAGTGATTGTCTCATATGACTTAATTTGATGAGGGGTGTTAGTCTACACATCTTATTTTAAAAGATTAATGTTGAAAAATCTATATATGTTATTGCATTTGTTTGTTCCATCTCTAGCCTCGCTCTAATGTTGACTATGCTATTCCAGTAGATAAAATACTCAAATTTGTTATGAGTCTTTATTATGTGATATCAAAATTTATGATAAACATCCATAAAGTAACCAAAGATAATTTTGAAATGTCAATAAGGATAACCAACATAACCAAATGTTGTGAACATCTGAAGTGGGTGAAGCACATAAAAGGTAACTTCATAGAAAGGTGAGATATGTGAACTTTGCAATAATCCTCTCCTATTAGCAATCACACATTAAAAATCTTTGGAAGATTGCATCCTATAGACTACAACATTATTCAAAGCTCCTCAATTCCAAATAAAATCATAACAAATGTTTACTACAACACTCATTCAATTGATAGGCAAAGATGTGTGTTGATTCACATTACATGACACAAAGATAGCACAAAATCAGCACATCTTCAAAATAATTTAAATTTCCAAATCTTTTTTGTATCGAATCCAAAACACAGAGGCCTCTACAATAGTATTTTCCAAATTAAGTGAAGCAACACAAAGTGTCACATAAGAAAATCCTCCAAAATTTAAACCCATAATCAAAATCCAAAAAATTCAAATAATAGAATTTCAAAACATAAAATTTCAAACCATTGGATTTCAAACTCTATAATTTTAAACCCTAAAAAAATCAAACCCTAAATATTGAGGGATAGTACATGTCAAGCTTTGGACAAAAGAGTAGTGGATTTTAACATAGTATTTGGAACATCCATGGCAACCCCTCATGCCACAAGAGCAGTTGCCTATGTCAAGTCATTTCATCTTGATTGGTTTTCTATTGCTATCAAATTTGGTCTCATGACCACAGGTGGGATATGTGGGAATAAGGTACATTCTGCACTATAGTTCTCATAGCAGGAAGAAAAGAGGATATACAGGTGTGGGTATAATTGTGTTGCTTGGGACTGCCATATGGGGTGGTGGGCATGTCAAAAAGCTGAAATACAGTGGGGTTAAACCTAATATGGATTTCATGGATCTTGGGGCCTCTTATGCAGGTCCAAACTCTAGTCTATTGGACAATTGGAGCTCTTGCTAATGACTCTCAAACTCTAAGTAGGTACAATGGATTCTACAAATGTGTGTAGAGTACAGGAGCATCTGTTGCTTGGTAGGCTAATGCACATCATACTTCTCCAGTATCAAAACTAATAATCAACTGGATTCTTACCTTCATCATCTATCCCCTCCTAATTATTCTTATTGCCTTGGTTGTGCACAATAAAATGACTGATGCAATTGATTGTGAAGCAGGAATGGGTAAGGGAAATGGAACAACAAATGACAACATACAAATATAGCTGCAGGGAAATTCTCCGTACAGAATAGTGTAAGTAACGAATACTATGCATTTCACACAATCTACGAAATGATGAAATAACTTCTAATGCAAGCATTGGTTTGGAGTGATCAGTCTACTTAGGGCTTCATTTTGTATAAATTCCTCCTAGTTAAAGTTATTTATTTAATATTATGTTTTATCGAAGGAATTCTTATCATGTTTTTGTTTGCAAAATTGTGAGAGGAACAAATCAAAAGCAATTACTCTGTTAGATTGGACATTTTAAAACTTGAATATAAATATGTTTTGTTTTAATCAATTGTAGAATACTTCTTATAGATGTCTATATCTCAATGGTTGCTCCTTGGATTTCACCCTTTCACCCTTTCACCCTTTCATTTATGTTGTAACTGCCCTTTTAATGATTATGTCCCACCTCCCTTGACTTTCAAGTCATTTAGCTATTTTAACAAAATATTTGTCGTGGCTGCCTTTTATTGAATTTATAACTGTTCTAATGGGTTAGTGGGGGTTTGCCCATTTTTTGGCATAAGATTTTATATATTTGTGGGATGTTATGTTGGGAAAAAATGCCCATTTTTCGGCATAGGATTTTATATATTTGTGGGATGTTATGTTGGGAAAAAATGAAAGAGGTTTTTTTAGAGTTTTTAGAGATAAAAGAGATCTAGAAATAATCATGGTCTAAAGTAAAATGAAACAGTGTGCATATTTTGTAAACATTATTTTTCTAATATAAACATAATTTGATATGTGTTATGTTGAAGTATTATCCTTAGTTGTAGCTTTCTATTATGTTGTGTTCATTTTTCAGCTTGAAGAATAGTAGAAAGTGTTGCAGATCTTTTTATGTTTTTATTTTAATTTTGTTGGGGATGTTTGATATAAATCTTAGAGAATATTCTTGAATAGTAGTAACATGGCATTGTTTATAACATTTAACTTTTAGAGAAGAGAATTTTGTATTATTTTTAGTATCAAAGCATCCATAGATGTTGGAAGTAGAGAGTTTATGGGACAACTTTAGGTATTATTAAGACACAAAAGTATGAATGATTGAGATAGGAGTTCTAAGTATATAAAAAAGTGTGACTGGTAATGATTTACCTACACCTATAGTATCTTCATTCTCATCTAAAGATCCTAACTAAGTTACACCAGATCTTCTAGAGGTGATAAGGAAAAAATATCTGATATTAATTTGAATTTTCATTTCCGTGGGACCTGTATGGATCTCAATTAACTACCAGACTAAGTCAATCATATCGTTTGTGCTTGACAACCTGACATCACTGCACCAGGTGTAGATTCTATTGCTTGGTCAAAAGTTGCACCACTGAGCATGAATGCTTTGGTCAAAAGAGTAGTGGATTTCAACAAAAGGAAAAACTTGTAGATACTAAGTACATGAATTGAGTAAATAGTCATCCACGATCAAGCCTCATTCACTTATAAGCCGAGTTTAATCCTAGTGTGCAATACGGTATGCCAGCTTTGTCACAATGAGATCTTTGGATTCTATTCACCACTGCTGTGTGCTCCACACTTTTGTATCTCCCATCGCTCACAATCGGTTCCCAAACAAAAAATCACATCTCTAATCTCACCATCACCTATTTAGATAACTAACAAATGTAGAGCTTTGTAAATTTTGATCAAAAGCTCATACCTCCAAATGGTCGCCAACATTGACAACAAAGGTGTTTGGATAAGCTTCCACTGCCACCCAATGACCCTTATGTCGCACTTGTAGACCTACCACCTCATTTTGTAACAGTATGGTAAGACCCCCATGGTCAGAATGGGGTGCTATGCCCATTGTAAGCTCTGGTTGTGGGCACCCTAGATAAAATTTTACTATGCCTACCTGAAAGCCCTCTTTGAAGACACTTTCTATGTAAGTTGGCTGCAGTCCCAAACTTTCAAATATTGCTTCCATCAATTTCAAAGCCATTTTTCTGATTTCCTTGAAGTATAGCAACATCTCTACTTCCATGAAAATTACAATAATGAGTCAATCAGATATATGGGTTTCAAAGACTTACTTTATCTTAACCAAAAGAAAATTAGATTAGTTGAGTTTATTTCAAACTAAAATACCACTTAGGCTTCTCTAACATAGGAGATCTTGTGATATTAGAATATATAAATGGCCAATCTTTAGATTTGGATGAACTCCACTATGTGGTTTGGGGTTAATTGACAAAATCCAATTGTTGTGCTTCATATTCATCTTATTCACAATCTATGTCATCCATGTCAGTCTCATGGGCAATGTCTATATATATATATAATGGTTGATGCTAAATGATACAATATGCTATTGTAAAATAAATATAATATGATATGTTATGCTAAATGATACAATATGTTATGCTAAAATAAATATATATATGATGGTTGATGCTAAATGATACAATATGTTATGAATTGTAAATGGATTTATGTATTCTCTCACACTTTTAATTTTAATCTTCTTTCATATTCCTTATGGCAAGTCTATCCAGCCATCAGATTGCACATTTACCTGTATTTATTAATTAATTGAAAATTAAAAATACATTGTATTCTGATTTTTAATAAATATGATCAAATGTACAGTCTGATAGCTGCATAGACAATTAGAAACTTTCATGTATTCCTTATCAACTCATATATCCTTATACTCCTATTCCTCCTTGTTCTCTCTCATGTACATGGCTTAAAATAGTGAAACTATCAAACCATAAAGGAGCTTATCTTCTGTTTCTTTTGGATGGCATTGTGGGTTTCCTCTGTCTTTCTCTTTCTTGTGCTCTGCCATTGTTGAGAGCTAAAATTTTCCTCTCGTTTCTCCATGGCATAATGACTTAAAACTGACCCCTAATAAATACATATAGCAAATAACAAATAGATTGTCAACTGAGAGCAAGAAAAGATTGAAACAGGGAAGCAAAGGTGAGGGTGATATGGAAGAGATAGAGGAGAATAGGGTAAGCATCTGTACCAATGGGGCTTCATTCTAACTATAAAACCCAACACAAGGTTGGGAACCACATAAGAGAAACATTTAACAAACCTGGGCTGAAATCTCTTGATGCATTCCATAATAAACTTAAAAGCAAACTAAAATATAAATCCAATTGATACACCCTCTAGGTATTACAAAATTGTACCTCTTCCTCACCTAAACCGATTGAGTGATTCATAAAAAATAAAATAGCTTCAAATTGAAATCTCTTGACATTTATTAGATAGATGTATTTAAAATATCTACGCTAATAAATCAAAAAGTAATATCAACTCTAATTTCGTTGCATACCAATATACAATAATTGATGAAACAATAATTAATGTCGAGAGGTATTCTATAATGATAGCAAAGGGTGGAGTGTGATGATGTGAGCATGTTAACAAAAACTCTTATTTTTTACCATAAATTTTATGACCATTTGCATGTCAAAATAGTAATATTTAATCAAAAACATAATATTTCCAAACTAAGTAGCATGTAAAACAAAAAATGTGTATTAAAAAAAATGAAAGACCTATACAATTTTAAAGTTAAAAATTAATCAAAAGAGATAAATTTTGAATAATTAAATAATTAACCAAACTAAAAATATAGAAAAAAACACAAATAAAAAATAGAAATAATTAAATTTATATGTTCATATATATAATAAATACAAATATTTTAATCTAAAATAAAATAAAATAACTTCAAATTAATATCTTAACTTTTGTTAAATAAACATATTTAAGATATCTAATTAAATAAAATAATAATATTAACCCTTATTTCTTTACATAACAATCAACACTAGAGAAAATTTAAAAAGAAAAAGTAAAAGACAAACTAGTCTTAACTCAGACTTAGTATATATCCACATAAACAATCGTATTAGGACTTCATAATTGAGTTGCATCTTAAATATATGAAAAATGACAGAAAACAATGCACAATTGTAATGGTCTATTAAGGTCTGACAGCACGAAGAAAGAGTCTAATGGGCTACGTCACTGACGAAGAGGATAAAGAATATGCAACCATATATACTCAGTCCCTGTAATTCTGTCTGTAAAACAAGAAAAGCAACAAGGAGGACAAGCCATTGACATCAGGCATTGAAGCATATTCTAGCAGAATAGAAGCTCTGTATAAAACACAACGAGTAGATGGATTTCTCCAAGCAAATGATTTGGAAGCCTAAGATTTGTTCTGTAATCTTTGGCCTGGGTATGTCTATCTGTGCTAATAGCTGCGGTGAGGAGGTCTTATTTTCTTTGTTTTCTTGTTTGTGACAGTTTTGTTGGTGGCGTTTGTTTGCAGGGAAGTGGAGTTCCAATCATGGCGAAGCAGCAGCTGGACGTGCTGACGGCTCTGGACGTGGCAAAAACACAATGGTACCATTTCACAGCCATTATAATTGCCGGAATGGGCTTCTTCACTGATGCCTACGACCTCTTCTGCATTACCACTGTCACCAAACTCCTGGGACGAATTTATTGGCCAGGACCCAACGGCAAGAAGCCCGGCGTATTGCCCCCCGAAATATTGTATGCGATCACGGGAACGGCCTTCTGTGGAACTTTCGCGGGGCAGCTCTTCTTCGGGTATATGGGCGACAAACTAGGGCGAAAGAAAGTGTACGGCGCGACGCTGCTGCTCATGATTGGTTGCTCCATCGCCTCTGGCCTCTCCTTCAGCAGCGACAGAGGAAACGTGATTGCCACGCTGTGTTTCTTCAGATTCTGGCTGGGCTTCGGCATTGGCGGAGATTATCCTTTGTCGGCTACGATAATGTCTGAGTACGCCAACAAGTAGACGAGAGGATCCTTCCTCGCAGCCGTCTTCGCCATGCAGGGCTTCGGCATTCTCGCGGGCGGCATAGTGTCGCTCATCGTCTCCAGTGCATTTCATCATTATGACCACGACAGACCCAACTATATCCCAGCGCATCAAGCAGACTATGTGTGGAGAATCGTCCTGATGTTCGGCGCCGTTCCGGCGGCGCTTACGTTCTACTGGCGGATGAAGATGCCGGAAACAGCTCGCTATACGGCCCTGGTCGCCAAGAACGCAAACAAAGCGGTCGCCGACATGTCGAGAGTTCTGAATGTCCAACTCCAAGAAAATTCCGTGAAAACGCAGTCGAACGAGCCAGAGTACAGATTGTTTTCGGTCCAGTTCTTGAGACGCCACGGCCTACAGCTCCTGGGCACCACCACCACCTGGTTCCTCCTCGACGTCGCCTTCTACAGCCAAAACCTGTTTCAAAAGGACATGTTCAGACTTAAAAACAGAAACAGAGAAGAATATTTTTTCATTCTTATTATTTACAATGAATGTACAGGTTCATATACATCTCAAGATCCTACAATCATGCTGTGTGCGTTATCCATACAGCTACACTATCTACAGGATAGAAAAGTATCCGAAAACAGTTAAGGAAAAATCAGAAAGAATATCGCAACACTCCCCCTCAAGTTGGTGTATAGATGTCACACATGCCCAACTTGCCCAAAAATGTCGAGAACACTCGACTTGAAACTGCTTTGGTGAGAATATCAGCCAACTGATCCTCTGATCGAATCGTAGGCAGCTCCACAATCTTCTCATCTAACTTCTCTTTAATGAAGAATCTGTCTACCTCCACATGCTTTGTACGATCATGTTGAACCGGATTATGAGCAATATCACAAGCTGCTTTATTGTCACAATATAGTTGAATTGGCCGCCTAGGCGGATAGCCCAAATCTATTAGGAGAAGTCTTAGCCACAACGCTTCACATACTCCAAGTGCCATACCTCTAAATTCTGCCTCTGCACTTGATCGTGCAACAACATTCTGTTTTTTGCTTCTCCATGTAACGAGATTACCTCCTACAAAGGTGAAATAACCTGAGGTAGAACGCCTGTCATCTACTGCTCCAGCCCAGTCAGCATCAGTATATGCATCAACATTTTGATAATCCTCCCTTTTAGTGAATAAAATTCCTTTTCCAGGAGCAGACTTCAAATACCTCAAAATGCGCATAACTACATTCATATGTTGCTCTCCAGGATTATGCATAAACTAGCTAACAATACTCAATGCATAGGCAAGGTCCGGCCTTGTGTGTGCTAAGTACATCAATCTTCCTACAAGTCTCTGGTATCTTCCTTTATCAACTGGTACCTGATTAGACTCAATACATAACTTCAATCTTTCTTCCACTGGTGTATCAGCTGGTTGACATGCTGACATACCGGTTTCTTGTAACAAGTCTAAGGCATACTTTCTTTGAGACAAAAAGATCCCTTTATCAGATCGAGACACTTCAATCCCAAGGAAATATTTTAAGGGACCGAGGTCTTTCATTTCAAATTCTCTGGACAAGTAAACCTGTAGAGCCTTCCTTTCTTCAAGATCATTTCCTGTAACCACCATGTCATCCACATACACAATAAGTACAGTGATCTTACCCTGTTGTTTCTTTAGGAATAAAGTGTGGTCTGAATTGCTTTGACGGTAACCAAAGGCTTTCATAGACTTTGTGAATCTTCCGAACCACGCCCTCGGAGATTGTTTCAATCCATATAGTGACTTTTGTAATCTGCACACCTTCTGACTATGTATTTCTGGTATCATGCATCCGGGTGGGAGTTCCATGTAGACTTCTTTAGACAACTCTCCATGTAGAAAGGCGTTCTTCACATCAAACTGTTGTAATGGCCAACCCAAGTTCACAGCTAGAGACAACAAGACACGTACTGTATTGATTTTAGCTACAGGTGCAAATGTCTCTGTATAATCGATCCCATAGGTTTGGGTGTACCCTTTTGCCACCAGTCTCGCCTTAAAGCATTCAATTGTACCATTTGCTTTGTACTTCATATTATAAACCCAACGACATCCAACTGGTTTCTTTCCTGGTGGACGGTCAACAAGTTCCCAGGTTTTATTTTCCTGCAATGATTTCATCTCCTCATTCATAACGGCTTTCAATCTTGGGTCAGCTAACGCTTCCTGCACATTGTTAGGAATAGATACAGTAGATAACTGATTTACAAATGACTGATTTGATTCTGACAAACGATGGTTAGACACATAATGACTCATGGGATATCTAACTTTACTAGAAAGTTCAGGTTCATATGTGGGTTTAGGGATACCTCTGGTGAGACTCTGCGGTAGCGGTTTTCTAGATGGTTCAGGAACATCCTCAGTAAGCGATTGGTGTGGTTGGCTGCCTGTGGGGTGAGAGACTCGGACGAAGGTGGAGCCACAACTTCTGTTTCTGGGTGTTCATCACTATTTTGATCCAAGGTTATATCATACACCTCCAATTCACCCACTTCTTGATTAATAGGTTTAGAGAGTTCCACTTCTTTAGAGATGTCTAAGTTACCCACATCTTCAGAGATGTGATCATCATAGTGTAGAGTCTAAATTTCCTTCTGGTACTCCCCCTGAAGTTCAGGCTCAGAGGAAAAATACATCGAGTCTTCATGAAAAACTACATCCAATGTAATAAACATTCGTTGGGTTGGAGGATGATAGCATCGGTACCCCTTTTGATAAGTAGCATATCCTAGAAAGACACATCGTAGTGCTCGAGGAGATAACTTGTTGCGCTGATGCTTATGGAGGTGTACAAATGCTACACAACCAAAGACGTGAGGAGGTAAATTTGGTACAGCTGGAGCAACAACCACCTCAGCGAGAGCCTGGGATGGTGTCTGGAAATCAATAGTGTTGGAGGGTACCCGGTTAATCAAATATGCTGCAAAGGTAAGTGCTTCACCCTAATAAGACAACGGCATATGGGCTTCTATCAACGAAGCACGGACAACCTCCAACAAGTGACGATTTTTTCTCTCAGCCACCTCGTTCTGCTGAGGTGTATTGGAACAAGTAGTTTGATGTATAATTCCGTGTGCTTCCAGTTACTGCTGAAGTTCAGAACTCAAATATTCACCTCCATTGTCACTACGGAGAACCTTAACTTGTGCATTGTACTGAGTACGAACCATGTTATAAATTTTTTGAAATAACAAGTTCACTTCACTTTTAGACTTCATTAAGCACACCCAAGTCATTCTGGTACAATCGTCAATAAAAGTAACAAACCAACGTGATCCACCCAATGTAGTGACTTTGGACGGACCCCAAACATCAGAATGTATGACCATAAAAGGAACTAGACTTTTATTCAAAGTTAATGGAAAAGAAGCACGATGGCTTTTTGCAAGTTCACAAACTTCACACCAGAAGCTAGAAACAACAAATTTTGCAAATAAACTAGGAAATAATTTCTTCAGGTAACCAAAGGAAGCATGCCCCAGACGTCAATGCCATAACCAGATTTCAGATTTATGCTTCTCCCCCTTAGAGTTATCCACCATTAGAGCTTGACGCAGTTTGTCCGAACTCTTTGACACCAAGTCCAAGTAATACAACTTCCCTCGCCTAACACCACAACTAATCGTTTGCCTCGTTCGGATGTCCTTAAACACACAAAAATCAGGCCAGAAAATTACAACACAAAGTAAAGCAGCGGTGATTTGGGAAACTGACAATAAATTGTAATCCAAAGATGGAATAACTAAAACAGAATCTAGATTCAAAGTATCAGTGAGAGGTAAGGGTCCTTCTCCCATAACTGGGGCCGAAGAGCCATTGGCAGTGGAAACAAATTTTTGTGAGGACGGTTTAAGAGATGAGACCTGTCTAGAATCAAACATCATATGATCCGTAGCACCAGAATCAATTATCCATGCACTATTAGAAACAAGTGCAGACATATTTAAAAACTTACCACCATTACCTGCCGCTGTTGCTAATGCTGAGATCTGTCCAGCAACATCATCCTCTGTCTTTGTTTCAACAAACGCAGCACTGGAGGTCTTTTTTGAATTCTTCTTCCGTGAATCGCGGCTACGATCCCACCATTCTGGATACCCCACAAGTTCAAAGCAGTGACTTTTGGTATGACCAGTTTGATTGCAATGGGTGCATTTGTAGGTGGATTTATCGACACCATTAGTGATCTTAGGCGTGCTTTGAGAAGGCCGGTTCTGATTAGATCGGTTTTGGGTCACCATGGCTGAAGCTTCAGCCTTTTCTGGTTCTCCAATCATCATTGTGCGTCGAACAGATTCACGGCGGACCAATGCATAACATGCTTCTAATTCAGGAATAGGATCCTTTCTCAAAATTTCACCGCGGACTTGTTCGAAGTCACCATCTAATCCAGCAAGAAAAATATGCACCCTTTGTCGCTGAACTGATTTTTGGTAAGATTCAACATCGTTCTCACTTTCCATGATCACCTTATCACAATGATCCAACTCACCAAAAATCTCGGTTAATTCTCCATAATACACAGAGAGTGTTCTGCCATTCTGTTTGGCAGAGAAAGCCCTCTGATTCAAGACAAATACCTGCAGTTCATCTGCTCCATCATAAAAAGCCTTAGAAAGGGCTTTCCAAATATCTCGAGCAGTGGGTAAGCGAATGTATCGCTTCATAATTTCTGGGGACATAGACATCAATAGCCATCTCTTGACCTTTTGATTGTCTGCATACCACTTCTCATATCCATCATCCTTTTCGGTAGGTGGTTGTGAATTACCACGAATGAAAGAGAGTTTCTCCTTCTTAGCCATATGCATCTCCATGATTTGAGACCACAGATCATAGTTTGTTTCATCGAGTACAATCCCTGCATTGAAGGATGAACCTTCGGATTGAATAATAATGGGAGCAGATGGCTGAGATACTTTCAAATCTGAATCACCCATGGTTCAATGAAGGGGAAACAAATGATTCAAATTTCGTAGCTCTGATACCAACTTAAAAACAGAAACAGAGAAGAATATTTTTTCATTCTTATTATTTACAATGAATGTACAGGTTCATATACATCTCAAGATCCTACAATCATGCTGTGTGCGTTATCCATACAGCTACACTATCTACAGGATAGGAAAGTATCCGAAAATAGTTAAGGAAAAATCAGAAAGAATATTGCAACATTCAGGGCTGTCCACTGGATTGATTGTGCTGAAAAAATGGGGGCCGTACAGGAAGTAAGGGCGATCGTAAAGGCACAGTTGAAAATTGCGATTGTATCAATAATCCCAGGTTACTGGTGCACCGTATTCCTGATCGACCACATAGGCCGCTTTATCATTCAGCTCATCGGCTTCTTCTTCATGTCCTTGTTCATGTTCGTGCTCGCTATTTGGTACCCCTATTGGAAACACCACGGGAGTGGTTTCGTTGCAATCTATGGGCTCACCTTTTTCTTTGCTAACTTCGGGCCCAATAGCACCACATTCATTGTCTCGGCCGAGCTTTTCCCGGCGAGATTTCGGTCGACCTGCCATAGCATATCGGCTGCAATGGGAAAGTTAGGCGCGATTGTTGGCTCTTTTGGGTTTGGTTATCTGGCTGATCCTAAAAAAGTGAATTCACTCAGAACTGCTTTGTATCTGCTCGCTTTTACGAATGCTCTAGGTTTCTTTTTCACGTTTCTGGTGCCTGAAACAAATGGCAAATCCCTCGAAGAAATCTCTGGAGAAGCCGATGGAGTTGAAGAGAAAGACAAGGAGCTTAAAACTCAGGCCATCGTCTCTGTGTAACCAACTTCTATGCTTCCAGAAAGCCAGTAGTATATATATCATTATGTAGCTATGATAATAGCACCATCTAAAGTAGGTTGTATGCTATGCGTCTTTGGGTCTCTCCCATACTCCCTTTGCTCTTGCAACTTATTAAATAAGTGGGAGAATGTTATGAAATTATCTTAAATATTTACGTCGTTCTTTTTATATGAACATTATCGGCTGACTTGAATGATCAGAATGTGGTGACTGATGAAACCAATATAAAATAAATAAAAATAATAGAAAAAAAAAAACATTTAAAAAAAAATGTTACACTAAATTTACCTTATCTAATTAATTATTGCAATTTATACAAAGAAAGAAAGCAAAGAATTAGATATTGTTTCTAATTTTTCACTAGTTTTCCACTAATATTCAAAAAACAAAAAAACCATAATTATTATATTTTTACGCCAGAGGCGTATTACAATGGCATCCACCAAAAACCAATGTGTAAGGAAAAATTCTTCAGGTAGAAATTGACATTCAAATGATATGCAAATCCATATCCACTCTTAAATCTTATTTTCTTATCTTTTGAAAAAAAAGAAGCAATCATTAGTGTTAATTTTCCTATGTAAATGATTTTATAATTGTTTCTAAATGTATTTTTAAGTATCATTTTAGAAATAGAAGTGGACCAGTCCCGACCAATTTGTTTTTAAAGTTGTTTTAAAGTTGTTATTGGGTGATCCCATAATAGTGGTTTACAATTTTTGGCCAAACTGGACACTGAAATTATTATTTTTAACTAAATCTTCACATTCGAGCACCTATAGCGGCTAAACTGTGAGGAATTTGAAGATGGTGTAAACTAGAGTCTCATCAAATTTTGTCTGTAGATTCTAAAAATATTTTTTTCAAAATTTTTGGAATCAATTTGCACTTCTTTTTCCATCTCCCACGAAAATGGATTTTTTTTCAAAAAACAACATTTTAAAAAAGTGACGCACACCATATAACGTGCATAACTTTTTTTCCATGAAGGATAAAATTCTAATTCTTTCAAATTTAGATTTGTAACTCTAATAGCTAGTGCTTCCACTTGGTTAGATATTTTTTTATTTAATATTTTTTCCTTAATCAAGTTTCAAAGTCAAACGAATTACAATTTAGACACAACGTGACTATATAACGCGTAACTTTTTTGTATATGTCAAAATTTAATTTAATTTTTTTTGTTGGATCAAAGACTTCAATATCTGGTGCACTCATATTTTTCATTTTTTTTTTTTGATAATCTTCTATTTTTCCACATGTGAAGAACAAAGAAATTTATTTTCATGAAAAATCTATGTTTAATAAAACTTAAAAAACAAATACATAACAAAACCAAAACATATTAAAATTATATTCATTGGATAGCTTGTTCTGAGGAATACCATAATCATTTGAAATAAATTTTAAATGAATTCATTTGATCCCCCAATATTTAAATCAAAAGTGATTTTTTATCAGCATTTTGGTAATTGTAAAGGAGACGCATTTATAGGTATGGTTTAAAACTAGCGAGGTTCTATCCAAGGGGGTTTGATCTAAGGTGATTTGATGAAACCCTCTTAAATTGGAATCCTTAAAATGAAACTTTTTAAGGTTTAAATCATTATATTTTCTAAAAATATGTGATTTCAGCTAAAATTCGTTCATCTCAGGAATTGTAAACCACTATTATGACAGTGCCAAAAATAAAAAAATGATGAAAATAGGTGCCTCGAGAAGGATAATTCTCATTGTATTTTATATATATTAATATTTAATATATGTATGCTAATAGAAAAATATATTTAAATACACTGATTTTAGCTTATCAAAATAATCATTGCACTTTATACAAAGAAAGACAGTAAAGAATTAAATATTGTTTCTAAATTTCCACTAATATTCACAGTTTATAGATTATATTATAAACATGGAGAACAATATTTAATGTTTTGAATGTATACTCAATATTATTCAGTTTCAAACATTATATGTATACCATAATTAAGAAACACTTTTATTCCATCTTCCTACACAAAACAAACATTTATTTCAGATTGCTTTTCTTCTTAATTAAAAGCATTTCACAATTACATTCTACAATACTTAATGTTAAATTCTAAGCTCTATCCATATAAATTCTAAATTAATAAAAAACCATTGAATTACCCATTGAACACTAAGATGCAATTGTTAGTTTAAATTATGAAACAAAAGAATTCAAATTTTGGTCTTTAAAGTTTACTTTCTATCAAAATAAATATTGTGGGTTGTTTTATATATGTAGAGTGCGCATAGCTCTTTTATATTTATAACTTAAAAAATAGGGGTTTTAATGGTCTATTGGATCAAAAGCTCTGAACTCCAAAAGTTGGTTCATACAATATCTTTTAATGAGATGTATCAAAATAGACCAACTAAATTAGTGAGGATTATAACAATTTTATGACAAGTGGATGGAAAATGTAATGCCCGAAACTTTCAAACACAAACTCATCTAAGGACATAACACAAATACCAAATTTTCAACCACAAACATAAAACTAACTCACATAAGTTCATTTCCAAGAAATTACAGGAGGACCTAAGGGGCTAGACCTATGTCTTGTGGTCTCATCACTCGATGGCCTTGCCTATGTGACACGTAAAGGCTTAGTAGTTCGACAACAAGAATTCAACCATCACACCCTTGGTTGGCTAACAAAAGGATATAACCACTAGGTTAAAACAAATGTCTTAACATCAATCTCAATCATAGCACTGAGCCATACAATGATGGTATTATTAATAATTTGAAAGAAGACTCTTAGATGAAAGGACCTTGATTATAATTGTTGGACTAATGTCAATGGGAGATTTCTCAATCATCACACTATAAAGGCCTATATCTTAACCATACCTAAAATAATATTTATTAAAGAATACATATATGAAAGTTTTAAATACACAGCTATCACATAATAATAATAAAAATATTTCACTGTAGCATGAGTTACCAATGATATTTAAGACCCTATTACATCCATAGAACATATTTTCTATTTAGTTTACATATCCAGAATTTTCCTTGCTAGGACTGTAATAAAAGGGAATCAACTAACTGCTTAATAAAGGATACAAATCTAACAAAACATGTCAACTCGAGTATAAAGACAAGACACAAATACATATGAAATATCATGATTGTAAGAATGAACAAAAATATTTTACAAAAGTTTCATGTAATTGTGATGTATAGATTAGAATGCATGTTAAAGTAGTGTCATGTTCTAAAAAATTTCATGGAGAGAAGCAAGTATGAAACAAGGCTTCTTATTTTAATCTTAAAACATAGATTACACCATAAACAAAACCATCCTACAAGTTGGTAAGCATTAATTATAGGCTATAGAACAATGCCAATTACTCTCCCATCTTCTACATTATTTGACTTAAAAAAAGTAAAAAGTCTATCAATTTATGGTATCAAATTGACAAACAAAAGAAAAAGTCAAATTGCATAGGGAGTCTAATTACTTAGGGTAGGATGAGAAGTTATCCTCTGGTATAGTTAGTCGAGCTCAATGGAGACCTCATACTTCACTCTAGAAAATGCTTTAGCAAAATATTGGACTAAGGTAGAAAACATACAAGTCAACAACTTAGAATATTTTTCTCTCCCATATAGAAAAAGATAAAGATTTTGGTGGAGATCATAGATTTTCATTTAGCAAATTAATAGTCATATAATTTAGATTGAAACATTAAAAAATAAAGTATACCAAAGGAAAAATACATGCTAGCTATTTTTTCAAGCGAATCACAAATCTAGACAATGTTAAACCTCACTCACTAACCCACCCATGTAAAGAATCAATATATCTTATTTAGAGGTGAATGTCAATCATGTAGAATTTCAACTCTTAAATACTGTTTCAAATCCTAACATTGATTTTATATTAAAATAATGAATGGAGGATTGTGAATGTAAATGATGTTTTAGGTTTTTGGCTATCATTTTGGACAATAATCTTCTTATAGATTGTCCTCTTTGTACTTTTATACATGTACAGAGGTGGGTAATGTTTATGTAAAAAGGTTAGTGTGAGCTGGAATTAGTTGACACAAAACATTCTTTCTTATTGTTTATTTTCTCATCTATACTAAAAGACCCAAATCCACTTCTTTGACCAATATTTATATTCTTTGATTTAGTTTTCCTACTAGTATCTTTTACTTTCTAATGCAAATACCTTGAAAAGCTTATATGGTTTCCATCATCTGATCTATAATCCCACAACATAATGAATTCAACATTTTACACAAATTATTTTTGTTGGACAGTGAAACCTAGCCATTACAGCCGCCTCATTCATTGCTCTGGCAACTTTATAGTTACTTTCCTTTTGAGGTGGATTCTCGCTGCTGCATTTGGTGGTGTGCATGTTGCATGTTGGCAATTATTAGATATTGAGGGAGTGGAGTGTATTTGTTGTAGGTTGAATATATATTGTTGTGTATGTTGTAATAGATATTTGATTTTTTAGATTTAATAGAAAGAACTATCCCCTGCTCTAATGTGGATGTAGCCATTTGGTGAACCGTGTTAAAAATCTTGGCTCTCCTATTGTATTTTTTTTGTAAGTGTTTGATTTAATTATTTTCTTTTGTCTTTACTTTTTTTCTTCACTCAACAATCGGTATTAGAGCAAGGTGAAGAAGCTTGGTGTTGAAGTACTTCATTGGAAATTGGTGGGGAATTTTTAGAAGTATGGACGATGTAGATAAGTGAAAGATTGAAAAGTTTGCTAGCTAGAACTTTGGATTGTGGAAGGCTTAGATGGAATTGTTGTTGATTAAGCAGGATCTCTCACTCATATTGTTTGGAAAAAGCAAGGGAAAAGGTTCAATGTTAGACAAAGATTGGAAGAAAATGGATATGAAAGCAAGGAAACTATTTTTCTTTCACTGTGCAATAACGTGTTATTCAATGTTTCAGTTATAAAGACAATGAAAGAACTTTGGGATAAACTCTTCGACATGTATGAGATGGCATCTGCATCAAACAAGGTATTCATCATGAAAAAGTTATATAATTTGAAAATAAGAGAAGGTGGGATTATGTCAAACCACCTTAATGAGTTCAATACCTTGGTCACCTAATTGATTTTAGTGGGTATCAATTTAGATGATGAAATTAAAGAAATCTTGTTATTATGTTCTTTACTGAATAGATGGGAAGGGGTTGTGATAGAAATTAACACTTCGATGGCTACCAAAAATAAATTAAAATTTGATGATGTTGCAGCCACACTTCTCAATGAAGACATGAGGAGGAAAAATCAAGAGCCCTCATCTAGTGACGCCTTAACTATTGTAAGCACTGACAATAGGGGAAGGAGTCAAGAAAGAAGTAGAAACAATAGCAAAAGAAGGTCCAAATCTGCACCAAAATCGAAGTCTAGAGGTAGAAATGGTGTTTGTTGGTTTTGTGGTAAACCAAGTCATACAAAAAATAATTGTTGGAATTATAAAAAGGCACAAGATAAGGTGATCAATAATGAAGTAAACACTATATATGATAAATATGACAGTATTTTGGTTTTATCAACAAGTGATGCAACTATAGATTCGTGGGTGCTCGATTTCGGTGCCTCTTTCCATGCTACCCCATGTCGGGAGACTTTCATAAATTACCAAGAAGGTACGTTCAATAGAATTTTTCTTGGAGATAATAAAGAATGTGAAATCCTAAGAAAAGGTGATGTGATATTGTCTTTGAAAAATGGAAAAAAATGGATCTTGAAAGATGTGAGACATGTTCCTATGGTGAAACATGATTTAATATCAGTGAGCCAACTTATTGCTCAAGGGTGCAATGTGAAATTTTCCATAGATACTTGAAAAGTAACCAAGGGTGTATTGGTGCTTGCAAAATGAAACAAATTGGATAATCTTTATGTTTTAGAGTTCCTTGGTGAAGTGAGAATTGCAATGATGGTTGTGGATAGCGATTCAAAGCTTTGACATAAGAGACTCAGACATATGAGCAAAAGAGGACCTAAACTTTGGAGGGATCAACTTCCAAGTTTGAAGTCCGTTGATTTGGAGTTTTGTGAGCATTGTCTCCACAAAAAACAAAGGTGAATCAACTTCCTGAAGACTGGTCATGACAAGAAAACATCACCCTTGGAGCTTGTGCATTCTCACGTTTTCGAACCTATGGAGGTAACATCTTTTGGAGGTGCTAATTACTTTGTCTCTTTTATTGATGATTATACTCGTAAAGCGTGGGTATACATGGTGAAAAGAAAATTAGAAATTTTTTCAAAATTCAAAATTTTCAAAGCATTGGTTGAGAATCAAACTAGGCATAAAATTACATGTTTGTAAATCGATAATGGGGGAGAATTTTTTTTCAGGGAACTTAATGGTTTTTGTGCAGACAATGGCATTGGATGAATTAAAGTAGTCCCATTCACTCCTCAAGAAAATGGTACAGCCGAGAGGATGAATAGAACCATTCTTGAGAGGGCTCGATGCAGGCCTAAGAAAGGAATTTTAGGCAGAGGCGGTTAACACCACTTTATATCTAATCAACAGAAGCCCCTGCCTCCCGATTGGATTTTGATATCCTCGAAGAAATATGGTTGGGAAAATAGATTTCGTATTCTCATCTTCAAGTTTTCGGCTGTGAAGCCTTCGCTCATGTCCCCACGGAAAAGTGAACGAAGTTGGATTCTAAGTCACAGCGTTGCATATTTTTTTTGGCTATGGTGAAGATTAATATGGGTTTCATTTGTGGGATCCCGTCGCCAAACAACTTGTTCATTGTCAAAATGTTGTGTTCAATGAGAAAGTTTTCCCAAGTTTCCAAAAAACAGAGGCCATCTTCGAATGAATTTACTGAGGTGGATATGTTTGATAATGGCAATAATATACAAAACACAAAGGGAATTACTCAGTGTTAATGTGCAGATTTCTCTAGTTTCATCGCAACCTCCTCTAGGTAGTTCACAGCCTTTAATTGTTTATCCCCTACGTCCAACACATGCTACGCAACCCACACAAGTTCAGTCGCTGTCTTCTAATGCTTTAATTCCAACGCAACCTGTTAATTTCTACGCACCCAACAAAGGTTAGTGCGCCACCTCTTTTGGATGGCAGAGTAGTCTCTACCCTTGGCGTTCTTCCTAATACTTCATCGCTGCCTCCAATAGATACATCGCTACCTCCAGGTTTGTCTTCTACGCAACATGTAGTGGGAGTTTCTGACCCCACGAGTTTTGTGAATGGCAAAGAAATTTCATCGCAACCTTTATGTATTAATTTGCAACCTCCAACATCTTTATCGTTTCCTCCAACAAACTCTTTGCTGCCTCCTCAAGGTAACATGCAGCATCTTCTAGGTAATTCGCACTCCTCACAAGGTCCCATGTAGCTGATTGAAAATTTTTCCCATCCTCATTATGTGAATACACAACCTTCTAAACTGAATGCACAGTCTGCCAGTGTCGGTACGCAGCCTGGTGAACATATTTCGCCACATTCTCATATAGGAGATCAACAATTAATTGAAGGTCCTTCGCAGACTTATCAACAGAGATAGGGTAGTTTCCCTTAACATAGAAATATTAATATTGGTATGCACAGTAATAAGGAACAGGGTAGTGTGCAGGCACAAGGGATTATGCAACAACAGGGGAATTTACAGTCAAGATATAGATGACCTCCAAAATCTATGCAAAGATTGAATTTAGACACTAAGTTACAGCAAGAGCATGCTCCTCTATAAGGAGGTCTACCCGGGAGAAAAGCTTAGTAGATAGCAATGATGATAAGGCGAGGGCTGAGGAATCTCTCGAACTATTTGAAGAGGATACATATTTAAAAGATGATAATCATGGTGTTGATGTTGTGGCATCTTGCAATGATATGGCAAGCAATTGTCTTGATTATTCTCAAACTAAAGAAAAACCGAATTTAATTTAGGTAAATGAACTGGCTCTAGGAAAATTCACCGCTGGCAATTCATAGACGGAAAATTCATAGTCAACAATTCACTACAGGAAAATTCACCACCACGGAAAATTAACCACCAAAAATTCATGCAATTAATTTTTCATGTGGTGAATTGTCATGTTGGTGAATTTTCCCATTGTGAATTGTTGGTGGTGAATTTTCCCTTGGTGAATCTGAAATTTGTAGCCAGATAGAACCTGATGGCTTTTTGGTAGTATCATTAGCTAAAGTCAATTCTTTTATTCAAGACAAAGTGAAAGAAGAATAGAACTGTAATTTGCTAAGCCTTGATGGTGAACCTATTTCTGAAGTTTATCCAAGTGATCACGTATAGTTGTCAGTTGGTTGCAAGGATGATTATATGATCAAATTGACAATCCTAAACCATGGTGTTTTATTTAGGTAAATGTTGGTGGACCTAAATACAATAGTATGACGATCCACCAGATGCATATTTTTCTGAAGCAAATTCATCCATTAAAGGTGAATTTAAAGAAGAACATGACCATGTTTTAGGAAATGTTGGGTCTAAAACAACATCCAAAGTCAATACTCATGGTCATACAAAATAGTTTGTTGGTTGGGAAGATGACCAAGGTGCTAATGGAAAATTAGGTAATGAAATTGTTGATCTTGATAGAAACAAATGTGGTGAGGTTGATTCTTCTTGCTCTATAGATGGCAACCTAAACTGTCATATTCAGGTTGGCACTTTTAGTTTCCAATGCAGGAGTAATATAGAGGTTGAAGTCCACAAAAAATTTCATCTCGTTGACCACCATCAATCTATCCAAAACAACATCCTCTTTAAACAAGGAGTCAACTAAACCCATCCTATTGACATCCAAATCATCCATAATCCAAAATCCAACCACAGATACTTAATCAAGATCCTAAATCCTAAATAAATCATCCATCATAATGTTTTTTTGGGAACTTAGCTTGTCCCAAGTTAGTAATCCTTCATTCAAGCTATTTCACCTTGAGCTAGAGGTATAGTTTTCATCGAATCTTCTCTTGATTGAGAACTTAGCCTATCTCAAGTAGGAAATCCATCCAATCAAAATTTGACATAGGATGTTTTAACCATAATTGAGAGGATACTATCCTCCATCCATCCAACAATAACCTCATCAATTTAGCTACATCTTTGAACTTAGGAGAATATCCCACCATAGCTTCCAAATCATCCTAATTTGAACTTAAATCAAATCCTAATATGAGCTTAATCTACATCCACATTTTATCTTTAGTACATCCACAACTAATATCTTCTAACATCAAAATAAATCTTAAGATCCCTCTTTACATATTCTTCTAATCCGTCTTATTTACCACTGAATCATCAATTCCCATCTCTACCATCCATTCCCAACCAATCCAATACCATGAATCCTTATCATCCCTCAATGTAACCAAAAATAGTGGTCAAGGGAGATCCCAATTCCATTGAAGATGACAATGAAATTCTTGTTGATCAATATGAGTATGATATATATCCCTTCGATGCTATCATTTCTAGAAAGCTTTCCCCAATCATGTCCCACAATCCAATCACTCATCCAAGATATACCATCATGCCTCCATCCACACCCACTAGAAATCCTTATGCCAACTTTGGAAAGGAGATCAATTACCTCCCCAATCCACATCTCCATATTATCCCTCATCCACATCTTTCTCTTATATATCCCCCACATATCTAGGTCTCATCCAATATCCATATCTCAACCTCCATCTTTACACAACACTATCACCTTCATCCCTAGCCATATCCACAATTCCATTATCCTCCAAACCATCTCCCAGTCCATAATCCTACTCCTCCAATCCATGATCCTAATCCACCGTCCACTTCCTCTTGCCTCGATCCACCATCCACATCTTCCTATATCAACCCATAATCCATTTCCTCCTATATTAATCCACCATCCATATTCACCTATCTCACTTCACCTTCCCATCTCTCATGTCTTAATCCTCCCTCCAGTCCATCATACTTCCCTCCTCCATCTAATCACAATTCTCCAATCCATCAACTTAGTCCTCCACCCATTCATAATCCTTCATCTATTCCCAACCATCCATCTAAGCCTAAAATATACAAGTATCTCATTCCTAATGCCATCTAAGGACTCCTCATAAAAATGTCATCACCAAATCCACATCCCAAGGTTGTTGACTCATTTTACCCCACTCCACCATGCATGGTCATTAGTGATGAGGCCCTTCTCTATCCCACGTACCTATCATTACTATTCCCACTCCTAACACATCCAAACCATTGAAATCATCAAATCCATCAAATCCCCATCTTCTACTCCTAAATCCCCCAACCCATCCAAGCTACCCAAATCCAATCCCCTTCTCCTACTCATAGCATTAACCAAAACCAATCCCATAAACTTCATGCATCCTCTATGCTTTCATCCACCCCATTTGAGGAGTCCATCCAACACTCCTTCAACACCCTACCACCCACACAAGTTAAAACATGCTAAGATATTTTTCCAAAGCATACTAATGTATCCCATCCTCCACATCAAGATCATACCATCCCACCTAATACCTCTCATGATCCCTTATCATCCCATCATCGAACTCAAGATCTTACCATCCCATCATCTCCATCTCATGCTCCTTTATCAACTCCTATCAAAACTATCTCAACAACGCCTTCATATCTCCTGGTTCTCTTAAATTCACCCATGGTGGTTCTCTTGTAGTAGAAGAACAAAGAATATCCACCACCTATCCTCCTCCACCTAATCATGGACTCACATCATGCTTCCAAAATAAGAAGCATCTTACTATATACTGAATGCTCAAGACCATGAACTATAAAGGTAAATTCTTAGGCCTTCATAAGAAAGGTATATTGGAGCTCATCCATATCAAAGAAAATTCTTGAGCACAAGCCTTGGTTATATATCTCAAGTCTCACACTCCAAAAATGTTGGTACAACCTTTATCCAGCCTAAGTGAGCCTCTTCCAAAATAAAAATAGGTGCTTCCTATCACTCCACCACACCATTTGTCGTTATCCCCCCTCCTCCATCATATCAACACAAAACAACCATCCATGTCCCTCCTTCATCCTCCAAATACATTTTGGATCCTTATGTTCCATCATCCAACATCACACAGTATCCATCTACTAAATCCATTTTAGCCCCCTATATCCCAAAATCCCATCCTCCATCTCATATCCTTCCTTCCCTCGTACAAAAATCACCTATCCCTATCACCCATCATAACCATCCAACTCTCATAATCTCCAATTATGATTAAAAAGGGCACACCTTTGTGAACTTCATCCAACATCCTTCATCTACATGCACCTTCTCCAATATCCTACATCTATCACTCTATTCATATTCCCTTTGCATCGTCAATCTCTTTGCACCCATCCCATTGTTATTGGAAGTAATTTGGATGCCAAAATAAAAGTGCATACAACCTAGCATCCACATGGATCTATAGATCACCATGTCCCCTCAAAAAGACATGATGAAGAAAAGAAACATCCAATCTAGAATCCAAATCAATCCCAAAGCCCATAAAGTCCCACCAAAGAAAAAATCAAAACCATGTGGATTATAAAGAAAAAATATGCAATGCCTTCACATGAAAAATCCATAAGGGCATCCAAATTTACTAATCCAAAAGCTATGTACCTCCATCTTCCATATGCTTAAATATATTTTGGGTCCCTATGTCCTTAAACTCACTACCCTAACTCCTCCATCATCCTCACATCCTCCATCTCTTTCTCCTCCAATCATTCAACAACCATGTATAGAGGGGGGGGACTGACTACTTAGGACCCCTAGTCACATGAGGGTCTAGAACAATAGGCTGCCCTGATCTACCTCAAGCTAACAAAATGTTTTAGGAGATTTTAAAGTTTAAAGGTCGAAAGGAAGAGGAACCAAGTTGTTGTTATCCTTTAACAAGCTCAAATGTTTTAGGAAGTCAGGTGAGCAAGTTTCTATAGTTTGGACTTCAACTTAAGTAGCTCATTACCAAAGGACTACAACATGGCACATTGGTGTCTCAGTGGGGGTGATGGCATCTATATGGATAGAAAGAATAAAGTACAGTAAAAAACTTAGGGATCTAATTACTAACGACCTAACAAATATGGTTTAATGTAATTACAAAAATAGAAAGGAACAAAACAACAAAATATTGAGAAAGGTCTAAGACTAAGTCTAACTACAAAATGATGAAGAGGGGTGAGGAAAGCACACCTTCCTACCTACAAGCTGCTATCTTCAAGATCTTCACCTCAAGGAAAATGTGCACAAAAAAGACAAAAAAATGTTGGGGTTATGTTTAGAGGACTGTTGCAGTAAATGCCCTACTTTGATGTTTCCACCTTCATAGAAAGCCAAGATAGCAATGATTAGATAAATATGAAAGAAAGATATTGAAATAACAATACGAAGCAATACATTGAACAAAAATATCCTACAATAGTAAAATGATAATGTAAAGCAAGAGGGAGATGTAGTGATATCACCTTCAACCACATGCACTCAAGGTAAATGGGAGGAGCGAGCTCGCAAGTTTTTAAAAACCAATGTTGCCACAAAAACGAGGAGAGTAAACAAACAAAGTATCAACTTAAGGCTTGAATGGAGGTGGTAGAGCTTGAAGGAGCTAAACGTGAGTGAAGAGAGTGAGAATGATCAAGAGGAATGCCTAGAAGATCAAGAGAGTTCTAGAGATAGTGAAAGAAATGGAAGAGATAGTCATTTGAAGGTGAAAATGGAGGAAAAAGAGCCATTCAAAGTTGGTCCGAAGGGAAAGAGACATTATACTTTGCATCCAATGGAGGAGTGTAAGGCCTTTGCAAATTTGAAAGTGGGAATCATCTCAAGATGAAAACACACTACACAAACATATCTGCCACACTAGCATTGTAGATAGAATATCCCCCACTGACATGAAAACAGGCTGTCAAGTGGATGGAAAATGGATGAAGAGCATGGAATTGTATAATTATCAGACTTAATTCTCTAAGGTAGGAGGTATGCTATGGATTTACAAGGGGTAAAAATTCACACCATTACATTTTTCCCCCCTTTAGCAAGCATAAGTGTCAATGAATGCATGGTAAAGTAGAGTGAAAGTTGAGGAATCACTAGTAGAATTTGGAAAATAAATGACTACGTGACTAGAAATTTTAGTCATGATAACTAAAAATGACTAAATTCTACTATTTTTTTGCAACACAACTATAAATGACTAATTTGATCATCAGGTAAAAAACACAACTAAATAATTAGTCACACAAATAAAAATGACTACAAATAAAAATTAGACAATATGATATTAAAGTGGGTAATTAAAAAATATATTTCAAATTGGTAATTTCCCTCTTCCCCACCATTTAAAAATACATTATTACAATTAAAAGTAATACATAAAAAATTTGGAAGATTTGAAACTGTGAAAAAAATTCTCACCTTCATCCTTCATAGGGAAGGGTTTCTCCTCACCACTCCAAGGAGCAGAGACCAACACCACACAAAACCATATCTGAACACTGAAGGAAACCTGTAGCTTTAGCTTGGAAGTTGTTTGTAAATCACCAAAAGTTTCAATGGAAGCAAATGCCATTATTTCCAAAACGAAAGGCTCAAACATGGCCAAAAAGGATGTTGGGGCATTTGTGAGGAAAACAAAGGGTTCAATTTGTATGGCAAGCTGGCAAAAGCTGCAGATTCAGGGCTCATGGGGTTGGTGGTTGGTCTGGTTATGGATTTGATCATTTGCACTCGTGAAAGCAAGCTTAAGGATGCCGATGAATACCATAAGGTTTTGGTTCTCATTGATCATCTTGTTCCATGGCAGAGGTAAAATGGTGCTTTGAATTTTGAATTTTCCATTTTGGGGGTATGTGCAGGATCATGATGGGCCAAAAAGTGGCGATATGATGGACCGTATGTGTAGGGCATGTCGTTGACAACTTTTTTTTTACCCAAAATTGATGAAATGAAAAGGGTTTTTAAAGGAGATTCTCAGCTTTCCACCAATATAAATTATGCTTTACTTTGAGTTTAATAAATAATTATTATTCATTTTCTATTTGAATTATTACTAAAGTCCTGATTGATAGGCTGATTGAAAAACATCTATAGCTTTCAAACGGTATCACATTTTTTGAATCTAAAACATGCGTCACATTCTATGCTTTTCATACTATAGGATTAAAAAAATAAAAAATTCATGAAGTTATGACTAAGTTAAAGTGGTCAGACATACGAGTTTTTATATTTTTTAAAATTTGTAATAAAAATTTCATAATTAATTATTTACTTGGAAAAAAATTACAAAAAAATATACATCATGTCAGGACATGAGTCCTCTACTTATATCTAAAATATTATTAAAAAATATTATCATTTTATTATGGTTAGGGTGGTCAGAGAGACACCTACTTATTTTTTCCCTAAAATTTAAGTGCTACTACATTGATTGTGATAAACTTAAATTTTTGGGTTTGTCTTATGGGTTCTTGTTTAGATGGGTGAGGATTGTTTCTTGTGCTAAAAATATTTTTATTCGTCAATGTTGAACTTACATAGTTGACTGAATTCATATGAAGTACAATTGTAATGACACTTATTGGAAACCAAAGAAAGTGAGAGGCATAGTTACACAACATGATTAGCGTCAATAAAATTAATGTCCATACATATTCAAGAATGGCCAATGGTACTAAAAAACAAGTACAATGTTGAAAAACTACATGTTGAGAGTGCCTACTGCATGTCCAACATAGGAATACGAAGCTCAAAAAGAACAAAAGCATATCATAGGGAAAAACATTAAAGAATAAAAAATATTAAGTAGTTGATACAATGTCTGTACATTGAAAACTATGTCAATCAATTGCTTTCTTAATGTTTGAAGTCAAGATAAAATTGATAATGGTTATTTCTTAAGGATTTATGTCCTATAAAAGCTTTTTCTTGATATAGCTTTTATGACATAACATTGGCATGATTCATTCATTCTTAATTGTAAACTTCACTCTCTATACCTTGGTGTGCATCTTGAGGAATTGGTACATATTTGCGAATACAAGGAGGCATTGAAGAGAATGTC
The DNA here is from genome assembly GCA_007258455.2 of Sequoia sempervirens. Lineage (NCBI taxonomy): Eukaryota > Viridiplantae > Streptophyta > Pinopsida > Cupressales > Cupressaceae > Sequoia > Sequoia sempervirens. The sequence continues at coordinate 352,221,266 of VDFB02000003.1, forward strand.
ATGAAATGCACATCTTTGGTCAAATAGACATAAGTTTTTGGTAGAAAGTATCGATTAGTCAAATATTGTTTAAGGTAGTTCCTCAACACTATGCATCTTAAGATTTTATGGCTAGACTAGTTGCAATTCTTTTGAAAATTTGGACAGGTTTGTCCCTTGGAAGGGTGCATCCTATTTTTTTTTTAAGAACTTATTAGTTAATGATGTGTATTTTGCAAAGTTGAGATTGATCGTTATCAACATAGGGATGAATTATAAAGCAAAACCATATAGAATTAGTCTCTTTTGCCTAATGAATAAATATGTGTTAATCCCCTTCAAGGATCTAGTGCACCTATTTGGAGGCACATGAAACAAGAAATCAAATATCTAAGTATATTTCAAAAGTCAAATATTACCATATGGCTTTCTTTGGGAAGATTAGCGACAACAAGATCCATATCTCCCTGTTGATACAAGATCTTTAGTCATAAGGTATCAGACATTCCAATCCATGATTCAATATCAATAACATACTAATAACATCCAAAGCTATTTTTTACTTTTAATAACAATTGTCATTAGAATTTGGCCATATGTACTCGGAGTATCCCCTACAATAGGATCCTAGCTAAAACACTCGTGCCAACACTTAGAAGAAGGAATTTACATTATTTTCTTTGATGACATCTTGTTTGGGTGGATAAAGGAGCTTAGATCATAAAGGCTCTTAAATCTAAATTGGTTCTGCATACCTTTTTAATAAATTTTCTTTGTGTCTTATATTTTTTTTATTTTGTTCTTTTTGATGATAGATAAGTATTATTGTGTGGTTTCAATAATTTTTGTTGTTTTTTCTATTGTTCTTCAAGTAGTTTGGATCTCTTTCATAAGCTTTGGATTTTGTTTGAAAAGAAAGTAAATTGAGATTTTGACCTTTCGATTAAATCCTCAGGTTCTAGTTGCTTTCAGATTTAGTTCTTTTTAGCTCACACTTCATTGTTTATTTCAACACACATATTAATAGGTTTACTTGTAGTAGCAGATGTTGGTATTTAGGTCCAAACCTTTCTATCTAGATTTTGAGTCTAAAACTTTAAACCTCAGATTTTTGAGACATAAAAGTAGGTTTCTGTTGGCAACCAATTTTGTATTACAACATGAGAATAGAAATCTGTTTGCATTGACTTTGAATGACACCATGAGGTTTGGGAAAGTATGACAACTAGAGGTGATTTTAGTGCATAAAATTTAGCAAAGAGAAAGATCCTTCTACGCCTCCAAGGAGTGCATGAAACATGGTGAATGAAAAAAATAACTTGTTTGAATGAGTAGTGGTAGTTCTTGAGGCCCTCTAAGATATTTTCATGCAAGAAGATTTAGTTAACTATTCCAAGACATTAGTTGAGATTATCAAGGATTTTTAATGAGAGAAATCAGCATGTTTGTCCCTTCTATTCGTAGAAGAAGGTGAAGCCAACTTTAGTATTGAAGAAGAAAATTTACTCCTTGTTCACCTTTTAAAGACATCTTCCTTGTTTCTCTCACATAATCAATTACTTTTCTCTTATATCTTGTTGTAATTAGGTAGAAGATGGGGAGCGACTGGAATTTTGGTATCAATTTTTGCATATCGAATTTATAACACATGCTTGAGCTTTCACAATCAATAAAAGAACTGGTTATTTCCTTTCTCTTGTATAGTTTCATTGTGTTTTCTTAAAGAATTGTAGATTTCTCTTGTGGATATCAATTCCTTTCATAGCTACACCTTTCTCCTCCTAACCTTTGTGACAGTATTCCATGAGTTTGTGTGAATGTAGGTCAGATCCTTGAGGTTGTTTTGTGCTTGATAAGCAAGTCCAGGGCTTCTCCTGTTATTGGTGTATCACCTTTTTTGTACTTTCAGTCACTTCTCCCTCCTTTTCCATGATATGAACCATGTTTAGATTATTGAGTAGTGTTTATAGGTAGAATATGGACATCATGAAAAGGTAGATCATGATATTAATTTGGGTTGTCTTTGATACTCATAAATAGTTTATAAAAATAATAGTTTTATCTTGTGTAGGTTGCATTACCACTGGATATTGGAAGATTGTTTGTGGGATATGTGGTTAGCCTTACTTCCTATACAATATGTTTCCTTTCTATATAAGATTAAAAGGGGTGATATTTATCCTCTAAATGTATGGGTGAATCAACATTAGTATTTATATGATATAGATAACCATGACTCATTTTATAGCATATACAACATTTTGAGGTCTCAAAAAAGTTTATTATGTTTTTTTTTTGGAATTGCTTTTAATTCCCTTATTTTTAAATACCTAGATATGTTCCTATCTACATAGTTGAAATAACTCCCAAGAACTTGAGAGGAGCACTCACAAATATAAATCAGGTCAGAGTCTTTAATCCGATTTATCCTTTTTTCAGTAGATAGGTGAGAACATGATTAAAATAGATAGAAATATATTAATAAAAATTTAGAAGAACTATCATTTCAGTTCATTATGCTCAAAAGAAAGTGCTCCTATCTACAAATCTGAGTTTCATTGCTGACTCCTCTAATAGTTGTCAATAACTGTTGGTACACTAATAGTATACCTTCTTGGAATGTTGGTGACATGGCACAAACTTGCTATTATAGGTAATAAAATACGTTAAGATACCCATTGACATGTTTTCATCAAATAAAACATCGCAATAAGCAATGAATGTTCTCCATCTAGGTTGAAGTCTAGTAAAAATCACAATATATATAGAGTTAGTATCATAAATACATCAAAATTGTATTTTTGCATGTGAGGAAACTCAACATTGGTCCACTTATATCTGGCATGAATGGTATTTTCAAGAATTATCCTCTATTCTATCTTGGTCTTGGGTCTCTCCTTTATTCCAGAGTCCCCCAGGTGGTTGGTGAGTAGCTTTTCCATTTGGTAATTTCATAAGATTTTGTGGTTAATATGTAGGAAATTAAAAGAGAGTGAAATTATGGGAACCTAATCAAAACAAAATGCTTCTTATGGCCATAAAAATGTAATCTAGATGATGATATAATTAGGAATTTAATTTTTAATACTAGAAAAATTTGATTATTTTATTGATGCATTAGTTGTGGTCTTGGGGACCACTCCCATTATAAACATTAGTTTATGCATCAACCCTTCTATTGCCAATTATAAAAATCATAAATGACGACATCACCTATTAAATTTTTTTTGCTTCTATGGCTTCACTCATTATGTTGCTCCAATTGACACCTTTAGCATCTTCTAGTTCAGTGATGCTTTTCTTTCCAATGGTTCTATGCTAGGGGTAGCTTAATTAGTGATTATGAAAGGTTGTTTGAAGTGATCTCCAAAGCCTTCCCATGTGCTAGGTGTATTTTTCAAGGATTAAATCTTGCTCATGATTGACTACATGTGTTGCTAGAAAATCCACTTCTTGATTAACCTCTCTATGACAATATTGAATTGTGAAAAATGCTAGGGTGTCTAATAATGGCCACACATTTTATCAAATGTTAGCCACCTTCCAATTTTGTGAGTGTCTCTTTATGATAGCATTGACTATAGTTTTGGGGTCTCCTTCCAATAGAATTGATGGGAATGCAAGATTTGCACATACCTAGAAACACAAAAGGAGAGCCTGTGCTTCTGCTTCATTCTTAGTTTGCTTCCTTCAATCTATTTGATGATGCACAAGCCAAAATTCATGCTTCATTTTGGGTTGTGGGTTTCCTCATGAGGCTCTATCAAAAGTTAATTTGAGGCTGCATGGTGGAGGTGGATACCAACTTATTCCCACTTGGGGATTTAAAGTAGACTTCACTTCACAAGCCCATAAATAGGGGCACAAATTTTTATTGTTAATGTCAGCATTGTTTTTCATTTCCTTCATTAGAATGCTACTCATTTTTACCACCTTAAATTATCTCCAAGGAGTAAGAGAATGTAAATCTAAATATTTGAACAAGTATTTTTAATAAGCTCTTTTAATTTGATTTTTTAAATCTTCATTTATGACATTTTTCTTTGGAAAGTAGGAAAATTTAAGTAGAAAGATTTGGAAAGGTAATTTTGAATATTAAACAATTGGAAGTTCTCTATTTAACCTATTGTGCCAAATGTGTGATCATTTGGAATGATCATCCATTTGGATACATCTTCTCTTTTTGGATGGATGTGGTTGTTGATACTATAAATTTGTTGAATGTTCTTGGTAGGTTTGAGCAAAACACAAGAAAGTTTGTCTTCATAAAGACAGGCCCTTAGGGGACACTATTCTAGAGTTCTATAATTGAGGTTGCCGAAATGTGTTCTTGCTAGTATTTATCTCTACTAAGACATGTAGAGTGTTGTATTTATATTATGCAGGGAACCTTGCTTGAGTGTCAATGCTCTAAAGGACATGAATTGGGATCTTAGCCAGTGGCTACCATTGATTGATGATAGATGGGATCTTCTCCTTTCTGTATTAGCAGGGTACATTGATACATCATATTGTCATTGTTTAAATTTTTAGAATGCCTTGTACCCAAAGATATATAAAAAGGTGAATTTAATTTCCCTTTTTTTAATTTTTAATCCAAGAGCCTCTTGGTATAAATAGAAGGTCTTTTCATAATTTAGGAAATATATATTCATTTATGGGAAAGTAATAATGTGGATTAGGTTTAGTTTTTGTATATAAGTTTTAATTTGTTTTATATTGTATGTTGGTCTTAGGGAAATTAAGATTATGAAGTTAAATAGTTGTTTAGGGGTAAGTTGTGTTCTCTTTCCCAAGTGAAATTGGGGAATGGATTTTCCATCCCTGACACTTAAAGGTGTGTTCTTTGTTGAGTGGTTTCTATGGCTTTGTGATTATAGACAACATAAATGAAGTAAAATGTCATTAGTGTAATTACTACTCATTGAGGTCATATTGAGATGACTTAAAACTACATGGGTTGAATTCTGTGAAGATTAAAAATTTAATTAAAACTACATAGGTTGAATTTCAAGAATAAAAATATAATTAAAACTACATAGGTCAAGTTCCAAAAATTAAAATGTAGTTAAAAATACATAGGTCAAGTATTGGTCTTACATTAGTTTGTATCTTGTTGAATGTGTTTGTGCATCCCAAGCTTCTATTCTAAAGTCTAATAGAATTTTTATGTATACAAACCGGTCATTGATAACTTATTACTATTAGCTATTATCTCCAATGGAATATTAGTATTCAGCACATGATAAATTACTCTAGTAAAAAAAGTACGTGGCTGGTGTTAATAAATTATTGGAAGATTAGAGTTGATTATTCCAAAGGAAAATCACTATGCTGTCAATAGATATAAATCATAGTTATTGATTTTTCAATTTGGAATAATTGAATCTGCAAAGAACTCGATAAAATATAGATTCATTGGCAAAATCCCTCTATGCGAGTTGATTTTTTCTCTTTTAAGGTTACTCAATAGATTCTAATTTAAATCATATTATGTGATTTAGTTGTTCATATGTGTGTTGTGTGAATTTGCGAGTGTGAGTAAATGAGTAATAAAAACACATAAAACCAATGAAACGTATTATATTAGAGAATTGAAGCACAAAATTAATTGAATTCAAAACACAATCAATCACTAAAACTGTTCCATTGTTTCCTATCTCTAAGGATTCCTTGCATCATAATGGCTCTCAGATTTTTCTTGCACTATGACTTTTAGAATGATGACTTAGAGAATGGATGTTGTAAAATGAAAGAATCCTAATTCCTACATGATTTGATAAGTTGTATGATAATGTTTATGATTCTATGATAAGGATGTTGTTGTATACAGGTGAAGATTAATGCTATGATGCAATTGCTATGATCAAATTACAGAGACTAAGCACTACTAAATTTGACACCATTTTTTGATGGACGTTCGTCGATCATTTGAAAAATCTTTGTCGGAAAAGTGACGAAATGACGAAAACATTTTTGTCACGATTTTTTCATCGCAATGCCGACAACGAATTAAACGTCGAAATAATGACGCAGATTCGTCATTCGTTGGCCTCATAAAATGACTCAGATGTTCGTTGGAATATGGATGAAAAATTCATGTATCCACTGATGAATTACAACCAAAATGCAATTGCAATGGATCTTCCGAAGCGTCGAAAGAACACTAGAAGTTCATCTCCATTTCAAAAAAATGGGCAAGTATTTATGATGAAGCCTTCGTCGCAGCTAAGTAACTTCATCAGACCTTTTATGCGATTCATCAGTGGCGTTCATCGAAATTGCGATGAAATGGGCAGGGAGTTACGACGAAGCCTTCATTGTAGCTAAGCAACTTCATTGGCCCTTTTCTATGATTTGTCGGTAGACTTTGTTGAAATTGTGACAAAATGGACAAGGAGTTATGAAGAAGCCTTTGTCGCAGCTATAGCAACTTCATTGAACCTTTTTGGTGATTTGTCAGTTGTGTTTGTCAAAATTTTGACGAAATAATGATTTTTTTTAAAAAATATCCGTTGAAATGTACCATCGGTGAGAGATCAATCATCGAAACAGGATAGAAAACTCACTCTGATAGTCCATGTCTTGCTGATGACTTTTGTTAGCAAGACAGATCCAACGCCACACTGATCTGACCTCTTTAGGAGTTTTGAACACTGCTGGTTATCAGCAAGACATTCTGAGGGTCTCGGTGATTAAACAAGTGTCTAAGAGCAAGTAAACAAACAGAGCTTATTAATTTTCTTATTTTGGGGTTATTTAAATCATAGAATAGATACCATCTTCTTGTGTATAATGTAATTATATTCAAATTTGAATTCGAGACCAATTGTCATTGCACATTCCATTTTACTTGCACAAAGTATTCTATAAGCAATATATTGATAATGCCAAATGATTTATGGTGTTGTACAACTCTACCTATCAAAACAGTTTTGCTTTTCCCCCTGAGAGAATCCTACAAAGAAAAGTTTACAATACCAAGTCAAATAATATGAAAAATACTTACTTCCATACAAATTAAATGATTATTCTCACAATGGAAATTGTCTAATTAATTCCATGAAATTATCCATGCTTCATAAAGATGACCTCATACATACACGCGAGATGCAAGACACACTTGAACAACAAAGGAGGGAAAAAGAGTTTAAGAAGAGAAAATGTGTAGGGAAATGTTGAGCAGTTCAAGAGAACAGAGCTTGTAGAACATATTCTTGACCTAATCAAGCTCTTGAACAACTTAAACAAAATTAAAATACTAACACATACATGAGACATGTAATGAACTTCCAATATCTGTTATCTTTTTTTTTTGTATTGAAAATAGTTTAAGGTCCATTACATATCATGAAAATTCCTATCCATCATTAGGATCAGTACAACATCAAAGCATTTCCATAATAGGAAATATACCATATCAGTACTTTACACAGCAAGAAAGAAACCAAAAAGCACCAGTTGTTTTCAAAACCAGCATAGATAATACAAATTGTTGTTAACAACACCACAGGTTGCTGCTATTCAAAGCAGCGTAAACAATACATAGTGTTGATTACATTTTCTTCATTGCTGACTTCTTCAATATCAAGGTTCGCCGTTGTTTCTCCTTGGGAGTCCAACTGCTAGGGGCCGCGCTATCTTTCTGGGCTTGCAGCTTCATCAATTGCTCTTTGGAACTCATCAAATTTTTTTTGGACAACATGATCTCTTCCAAGCTCAACCTATAGGCAGGTCCACTTCTCATATCCTACTTGGTATTGTTAGCAACACCTTCAGTTATTGACTTTAAGAAATTCTCCATTGAGATCTCCACAAGAGTTGAAACCTGCAGAGCAAAAAAGTAGAAAGTGAGTCTCTTGCAAGACTTAGTAAGTACCCTCTTGATACCCTTAAATTTATCATCATTTCTCACCTTCCACAAATTCCACATGATCTCATTGGATAAGAAATACCAAAATAGCTTACAATCAAACTTGAGCTTGAAATTACAAAACAGAATATCATGCCAATTAATTTTACCATTCGTATTCTAGACCTTCAACTTATGGCAGAATAAGTACCAAATTTCCTGAGCATAAAAATATTCAAAAAGAATATGTTTGATAGTTTCTAGAGTCCTACAAATACTACAAATTTCAACACTTTCATGGTTAGATTTATAGGGATCTATCTTTTCATTAATGCAGAGGTAGGTAAAGGAGAAATAATTATAATTGTAACACTATTCATAGTCCAGTAAATTATGTTTATAATTTATGTTCAATGGACCTCAGTTTTATCATTATACTGCCCATCTAATACCATATTTTAATCCAGGGTTCAACTATCTTAGATCTAAAGAAGCACCTTCAATTAACCATTTAAAGTACTATAAAATAAGGTAAGACTTTTACTTGAGAAAGATTGGGTACACTTGTAGGATTAAAGTTCTCGCAATCATTAGGATTTATTGGCACATAGACACAACCTGCAACATATGAAGTAATGGATGACTACAAGTTAGTAAAATGGTCCTTAATATGTGAGTGGTTTGCAAATTGATTGGTAGAAAATAAGGTTACAAATAGATCTACATGAAAAATTATGAGGACAATCTGTAATCATCAAAATAGATGAAAAGTGCAAAGGAAAGAGTCGAGCTACATCTCTAGAGCCTAAAAAAAACACATGCAAGAAAAAAAAAAAGAACAAACCAGGTTTTGGATGAATACAAAATGGTGCCTTGAACAAGTGATTCATATGCTTTCACACCTGACACAGGACATTAAGAAAATTTTAGTCTTCATCTGTGAAATTAACTACTTGCAAAATAGACCCAAAAACCAATATTATATACCTCCATGTCTAGCCGAGGGTAGGTATAAGAGAAAAAAAATTCTTCAATGCAATGTCGCAAAATATCAATGTGTGTGTAGGCTTGTATTACTCAAAATATCATTTCACTGCCTAAGGAAAAATACCAAAGTGATGTTTTAAATTTCAATCTTCACATAGGCTCCCTTATTGCTACACATGCATATACAAGCATTATTCGAGCTCTAAACTATTCAAATGTTAAGGATTTAATTAGCTATAAGATGGAAAGTTGTTGTTTAGACATAATCCATCATCTTTTACATATCTTTATTCACTCCTAGCGCTTCAGATAAATTTGTGTAAATGAGATAGAAATGTGAATCTTTTATGACAAAGAAAATTTTTAAAAGGAGAGGGGAGAGAGCAAAGGGTAGGGAGCAAGATAATGCTCGAATGTATAGCAAAGTATAACATTTTGATCATTATAACAATAAAACGAATCTTAAGTTTGAAGCATTAATATCATTTACAACATTTATGATCAAGAATGAATGCAAGTAGAGAAACTTTTGCATACCTATAGATGGTACAAAATTTCATGGTTAAGTCGAAGCCTCCCATAAACAACAAGATCCAAATATCCTTGTATCTATCTCAATCGATCCTCTAAACCCTTCAAAGCTGTCAATTTTTCCACTAACCTATTATGCACAAAAGTCAAATTTTAGAGTTATGTCACCACTAAAAACAAAAGAAACAGAGCTTTGAAACCAAATCCACACACAACACAATGTGGTATTCATACAAAGCCATACAAACAAACTAAACTCAGAACATTGGAATGGAAACAATTTCAAATTATAATGCAGAGCATGGATTCAGGGTATAAAGAATCATTTTTCTGCCACCATATTGAAAAGTTAGCACTTTCTTTCATCTTTGCATATTGGTTTGATGCTTCAAACGATGCATTTCTTATATTGAAAAGTCCATTACCTTATTGAGCTTCTATTTGTTTTGAGAATAGTTTAATATTCTCTACTTAACAAGGCCAACCACATGATGGTGGAAGCTCATTTGGCCCGTCCCCTCCACCCCTACCCCCCCCTCACATCACTCTCAATTCCCCATACCCAATCATATAACATTAATCATTCATTCATCCATTAATAACATATAAAATTCATTCATTCATCCATTAATAACATATAACATTCATTCATTAACATATAACATTCATTAATTAACATATTCACATTCATTCATTAACATATAATATTCATTCTTTCAGTTTTACATATTATCAAAAATATGGTTGTCATGATATAATTACAATCACTTTTTTTTTGTTTATTTTTTAAAACTAAAATATGAAGTGGAGTATCATTTTCTAAATCATCTATCCCCTTTAGTTGTTCTACCTACCTTGTGATCTTAATATGCGCTCGGTCATGCATCATGGCGTGGGCCTTGGCTGCAAATTGGGTCTACTGCAATAAGAAAGAAATATTAAACTGATATGTTTTATTATTATTGTTACAATTATTTCATTAATTAAAGGAACATTAGAGTAGTTCTCTTTACCTGATGGGTCCACATCATGTTCCTGAACTTTTGTTATAGACTCATGCTCAACATGTTGAACACCTCTAAATCCTAATCTACAGTTGAAACACGAAAGGTTACATTAATTAATACACCAATTGAAATTAAATATGTTTAAGAGAACGTAAAGTGGTCCTCTTTACCTGCTGGCGCCACATCATGTTCCTGATCATACTAAACACATTGATCACACTCTACATGCTCTAAAGTTGAAACACGAAAGGTTACATTAATTAATACACCAATTGCAATTAAATATGTTTAAAAGAACTTTAGAGTGGTCCTCTTTACTTAATGGGGCCACATCATGTTCTTGATCTTCTCTAGCCCGATCATGCTCAACATGTTGATCACGCTCTACATGATCTAAAGTACCGGGATGCACACCATGACCTTCATCTGCAGGGTGTGCTCCACCCTCACCAGGATGCATTCCAATGTCATGTGCAATATTATCATTGCTTGAATGCTTAAAAAAATAGGCATGTAATTACTTTATGGTGGAAATTAATATTGAATAGATTGCACAAGTATTCAATTTTTTTTTTTTTTTTTTGAGTTTATTTACCTATATGTCGGATGTAGTGGAAGGTTGTGTTTTCCCAGTCAAGACTCTTAGGTGTTTAGCCACAGCTCCATAGCCTTGCTGGAAGGAAATCTTCAGGTCATCTTCTGTGGGAACTCTGTTGATTTCAGAGCCCTACATTTTTGCATAAGATCATGAATTTTGCTTCTATGGTGTGATAAAACCAAAATTGTTTTCAATTTATTATTTGGATACTATATTTCATTTATTGATACTTACAATTCATGTGGCTAATTTCATATAACCACCAGAGCCAAGTTTGTGCTGCCCGTGTTTTTCTAGTTTTCTAGTATTTCCTTTGTTTCCTTCGATGTGTCGGGAAGCCTATGAAAAGTTTGAAATACGTTAGATTATGTAAAAAGAAAGAGTAATAAGTATATAATTACATTGTTGATAGTATCACATACCTTCCTTGGCTTGGTGGTGTCTTTCTTTTTTTCTTTTCAGCCTTCTCCTTTCCATCTAACACCAGGTCCTTCCACTCCCTCTCTGAAATCATAGGGGGATGCTTGTACTTTTTGTTCTTCTCTAAATGTAACCTATATTGGTCCCTCACATACTTTAGATAGGTACCAACTTTCTTAAGGACCTTGGTTCGGTTGAATGTTTTATCACCGAACAACACGCTCATCGGATCAAACCATCACCCTGATTTGGTGGGTGAAAATAGATATTTCCGGATAAAGCGATCAAATCGTGGATCCTCGTCAAAAGAAATCCTCGGTCACCACAAGTGTGATCGGAAATGTTCCCGTACTAGTGATACAGGAAGATCCATGAAATGCTACTAAAACATCACTAGTACTAGTGGCCTCTGCATCCCTAGGTACATGTGCTGACACATGTTCTAGAATGTGTTCATTGCCAGAGGGTGCATTAACAGATGCCTGCATGGTATGTGTTTCTGACATTTCAGACAACAATATAGGAACAAATGATGGGGCCAGATGATGTGATGTATGCGTAGGAAGATCAAGATGGACACTTGTACCAACCCCTACTCCTCGGGCAGCACTTGCAGTACCTTGATCATGGCTAGGAGCATCATGAGGAGGAAAATAGCCCTATAAAAACAACACATATTTTAGTTCATGACATAAGAGAGTACAAAATATAAAACCAAGAATGAACTTATGTTATAATTAAAGACCTCATGACAACTTGCAATTTTTGTGATCTCTTAGTCAATATTTTAACCCTCTCTCTTATCTCATCTGTTTGAGGCACTATGAATATCAACTTAACGATTTCTTCATTGCATTTTTTTGGATCTTCCTTATCATATCGAGAGGGTTTGTTGAATAAGTGATGCCATCATCACAAAATATTGATTGCACCTCACTATGGATGCTCTCATCTACTGCTAGTGCCTTTCCCTGATTAGTCGACTGCAACAAGAATATTAAAAAAATTATCGAAATTAACCCAATAAACTTATGAAAAAAACATAATAATAAAACATTTTACTTGTATCTAATTTGTACAATTACAATGAGGTAAGCCTTTTAGGTAGAAGCTCCTGAAGATACATCGCGATCTATGCTATGGGCTAGAGCCTTCTCCGTACGATCAATGTCCCGCTATGACAAAAATTAAATATAAAAAATAATTACCGAAATGAAACCAATAGACTTATGAAAAAAACATAAGAATAAAATGGTATATTAGAGTCATTAATTGGAGGCTGGGTAAAATGGTACATATTACGTACCACCCCCATAGTAACTGTGTTTGTAACTAAGTGATTCAAATTGTAATCGATTAGCAACCGCTCTTCCTCTGTAGTTATTGATTTTATCACACATAAGAATACATGGTTTTCGTCGCACACCTCAAATATGCAATTGGGTTGCTTATTTGTTAACCTAGGTCATGTACTATTTATAAACCTTGCAATATTCCTTGATGCTTTTGGCCTTCTATCAATGTACATAGCCACTCCTTTATTTTGATCCTTATCTTTTAGTTGTATATAATTTGCTGATAGTGCATACCTATGCATACTTCATGTATATCGAACCAGTTGCATCCAATTTTTGTAACTGTAACAGGGTCCGATATACTCCATCAATTCAGTAACTTTTCGCAACAAAACTTTATGTGTCATCCAAACAAAATAGGCCCAAACCGTAGCGTAGCGATGGTGCTATCGCGATATATCCTCTTGTTGACACAAAAATTAGTGTTTATTGAAGTTCTTGGGTACCCATTGTTTCCATAGATTTTTTGTACCTCAAGGGCACCTAGGCATTGCCTATGCTCATCATCATAAGAACATGACCCCCTTCAGCAAGAAAAAAATCCATGCGTTTACAAAATTTTCTTCTAATCTTTTGACCTCTAGTTGATCTTACTCTTTTAGACCTACTACATGTCTCACTTTCCTCTTCTCTTCTTGAATATCCTTCGCTTGAGGAAGATAGATCTGACAAATATCTATTTGGTGGTACCTACACTCATAAGGATGTTGGATGAAGTTCTTTCATGGTGATGTGATCCCAAGGTGACATTATGATTAATCTATCATTTTCATCACTAGAATTTCCTGTGAGGTTATAAAGATTGATCAAGTCTTGATAGATTGCAAGTTATTATTGTTACTACTGTCAAGCGTGTCCATCATAAAATCAAATCTACTTAATGTTTTAACTCCCCAAACTTTGTAACAAGTGTTAAATGTGACTATGGTCCACCAGGTTACACAACCAAGGCCTCAAATGTATTCTCTAATTGTAATCAAAAGAACTTTTGCTCTTCATTCAAGTAAATAAGCGAAGGGGAAACACCACCAAGTGGTTTATTGGACACCATACATGACTAAAAATAGCAGCAAATTTACATTTAATTTCCATATGTCTAAGGTGGTTAGCAGGGGAGGGAGTGTGTACTAGGCTTGGTTAAAGTCATCATAAGTTTATGCTTTGGCAATAATTTTTAAAGTCATCTTAAATCTTCCTATGTCTAATTGCTAGGAGACTTTTGGTATGTTTTAAGGTAGGATGATTGATGAAAGATCCCAAAGAGCCTTTCTCCATGGTATCCAGGTACACATAGCAGTGGTCTTCTCTTATATGATTTGGCATGATTTAAAGAACTTAGCTAGGAATTATTCATTTAACCTAAGGTTTTCTCATAATGCCATCATTGGATAAGTATGATCAAATTCTTCTATTATGAAGAATTGGTCTATGTGCCTCTAGTAATCAATATAAATGTTTGTAAGGATAAAATGACTAATTGCACCAGGTAGGAGAGAATCAACTTTGAGTTCTTCGAAGATTATATTCCTCTATTCATAATTTTTAAGGGTTGTGTGTGGAGGAGGTTATCACTACCAAGAAGGGAGGAGACCTTTCCTTGTATTCTTTTATAATTTTCATTATTCTTATTTATTTTGCCCATTTACAAATACACATACATATGCATTTACTATTTTCATTTATTTCTCATGTAGTTTAATAGTTTGATCGATTTCATATTATATGTGTTGAAGACTTTAGGAATTTCAATTACATTAATTTATGGATATGTTGTATCTATAACACTACAAAACCATATGCTCTTTGCATTTACACTTGCATTTAGAAATACACATTTATATACATAGATATAGATTTTTTTAATGATATATTGCATTTATTGTTCTAGGAGAGCATCCAATAATTGCATTTACATTTACATTTAAAATTACATATACATACATACATACATACATATATACATACATACATACATACATACATACATATATATATGTGTGTGTGTTTGGGTATGTATACCATTTATATTCAGTGTTCAGAAACAACCTATTAGGTCTGCACATGGATAAAAATTCATAAAATAAGATCTCCCATACATGTTTTGTTGAAACCTAGGCTTGAACCTCTCATTTCACATGCTTTTCTTCACAAAACTATTGAGGACAACAGCTATACCTTTTTTATTTCTCATCCTACACCCTATTCATACATCCTATAATTACAATAGTATACATGGGGCCTCTTACAAAAGCTACAGTAATCACAAAAAGTGTAAGAGCCCCTTTATATCATGTTTCAACTACAAAACCCTTAAAAACAAGGTAACTCAAATTATGATTTGTTGGTGAGTTGTATGGACAAAATCATTAGCACCAGCTCATTCTTGGAGTCTTTTGAAAGAGAAGCAAATTAGGTGGCAGTTAAGTACAAACCTTATAATGTCAAGGTGAATGAGGTGATCAATTTTGATTGGCCAACTGATGAAGAGTACCAGAAATGGGTAAATGTATATTTAACTAAGGAAGAGTGAAAAGGAGTAGGCTGCTAATGGTTGAAAAATCAGTTATTACAGTTACAACATATTCTAGTTTTATTTTTTGGTGATAGTCTAGGCATGAAATTCTTGAAGTTTTTTGTTGCTGCATCAACCATTCTCAGCAGACACGATGAACAAGAATATTCTCTGGGGAGATTGATGTTGTAACAAATTTTTGGAATATCACAAGGCGGTCCAATTAGCTGGTGACACGTGTGCTTTCTGACCCGATGCTTGTTTTCTCCTTCTTTTTCTATAAGAAGGATTTCAAGGAAAGAAGTACGGGTTAGCAAGTTAGATATTTTTGGTCAAGTCTAGATGAAGTTGCAGAGCAAATTGTAAAGTCTAATGGTTTTAGGGAAAATGTAATTTAGGTTTTGAGTCATTTTGTAGTAGGTTTTGAGTTCATGGGGATTTGATGTTTTATGATAGTATTGGCATTTGAATTGATATGATTAATTTAAACTCATGTATCTCCATTGTACAAGCATATCTAAATTTTGAATAAAATGATCAAGGGTTGTTTTGTTCATCTCACTGTTGTGGTGTGTATGATTCTTGTTTTAGATTTAATTCAAGGAATTAATTAAAATGCTTGAATGGCATTGTAGGTGGATATGTTTTGTATAAGGATTGGATAAATAGTATTGGGTTAGAATACATATTGATGAGATTGTAAAGCAATGTTATCAAGGATCTTATATGTTATGTGTTAAATCTATCATAAAACCTTAGATGCTTATAAATTTGACTCCTCTAATGGATATATGTCACTGATCTAATTTGTACTTATTCGTATGGTTCAATATTTGTTTTCCTTTACCTAGAGCTTACTACAAATTGCAAATCAATGACTATCTTATACTATGAATTGTTGTTGTAGTTATCTCATGCTCCAAATAGTTGATATTATTGATAAACAACCAATTCTATTCAGTATTATCCTATTATGTTGAGCTATTAAATGATATTATATGTTGTTGTTAATGTTGTTTATGATGATGGTGCATAGGTTGTAAATGCATTAAGGGATCACCCTCTCGGGTCTTGTAGAGACCAGAGTGTAGGAGGTCTTTCAAATCCTCATCAGTTGGTCCAGGTCCTTTGAGCTTCCCTTTATTGGAATTAGCAATTCCATAGGTAGATTAGAAGATCAACTTGCTTACTGTAAAAACAACCAACACCTTGCATATGTTTGTGGTGGAGGTATTAAAGAAGAACTATATGCCTCTATTTCCATTCATTAGATCTACCTTAGCCTAGCATATACTTGGGCTAAGTCTACAATTGCTTCAAACTCATGCAATGAAGGCTATGTGTGATGAAATCCTAGACCTCAACCAAGATGTGGGTAGATTATGGGAGTTTTTCCAAGACCTGAGGCTGATCGATAAAAATGTGAAAGACTAAGCTATTTTATTTTTTTTGTCTTATCTTATACCATTTTATGAGAATGGGGGTGCCAATGTACGAGAAGATCTTTGGAAACTAGGCATGAAAATTGAAGGTTAAAGAGAATGGGGGTTCCAAACTTACAGTACTCATTTCCCCTTGGTTGTTGATTTTCCCTGAATGCCCTCAACCTCATCCTCGGCACTAGTATTGACCTTGTTTTCACTCCTCCAAACTCTTCCTCGGCCTTGATATTGACCTTGTTTTCACTCCTCCAAACTCTTCATCGACATTGGTATTGACCTTATTTTAACTCCAAACTCTTCCTTGGCGCTAGCATTTACCTTGTTTTCACTACTCCAAACTCTTCCTCAGCGTTTGTATTGACCTTTCACTTCTCCAAATTGACGAGCTACAACTTGGTTTCATTAGGTTTTACAGTATGTTAATTAAGTTCAAAATTTTGGCGCCATTTAGATAGGTTTTAATATTCTACAATATAGTTAAGTATATATTAGCTATACTTAACTAATATATACTTAACTATATGTTTTAATATTCTAAATTTTGATTGGTTGTTTCATGTCAACAATCCAAGGATGACATGTGTCCTTGGGGAGTTATGCTCAAGGTAGCATGCCATTTGATTAAAGATATGATAATTCTCCTTTAAGACCTCTTTAATGTACCCATTGCACACTTAAGGAGACAAAGATAAATATAGGGAAGAAAATATAGAGAGAGAGGGAGATAATGACAAACATAAAAATAGAAAGGGAGACAAAGAGATTGAGAGGGGTAGACAAATAAAGAGATAAGGATGAATAGATAGAGATATAGGGAGGGTGATTGATATATCTCTCCTTATCGCTCTCTATATCTCTATATCCCCCACTATCTATGTCACTCCCTCTTCCCCCTCTATCTATTGAGCTATCTCTCCCTCTCTCCCCATTCTCTCTCATTCACTCCATCTCTCCCTCCATCTCTCTATCTCTATTTCTCTTTTTATCTCCCTCTCACTCCTCTCTCTATCTCTTTCTATCTATATCCCTTTCTCTCCCTCACCCTCTCTATCTTCCCCTCTCTATCTCTCACCATCTCTCCCTCCCTATCCCCCCTATCCATTGACTCTCTATCTCCACCTCTCTTCCTTTCTCTTCCCATATATCTCCATCTCTCTTTATGTTCCCATATACCTCTATCTCTCTCTCTCTCTCTCTCTCTCTCTCTCTTTCTCTCCCCATATATTAACTAAGAAGCCATGCAAGCATACAATAGTATATGTTGGTAAGACTATAATAGTGTTTTATTAAATTATAAGTAACACTTATCTTTCTAATGTCAAGACTTCTTATAAAAATAGTGTTTTATTAAACTATAAGTGGATTATTGTCACCACTCTTTGAATTCAACATGAAATGCCAAATGTAGCAATTGTTTTGTTGCTTTTGTCAAGTTTCATTAACCAAGCTATTTACTAGGTTGAATAAAGTTGTTTTATGACCCTTCATCTCTTTAAAATAATTAGACAATATTAGCGAGATCAGGAAGGGGAGAAAACTAAACTCCTTCAAAATAGGGGTAGTTGTGGGTTTGTTGGTTTTCTTCGTATACTATATAATTAGTTCCTCTAGGATAAATAAGTAACTTTAGATCATTTTCCTAGTTGTGTATCCTAACTAATATAGAGTAAGCTTTTTCATTTTAATTGACTACTACATAATAGTTTATGTGTTGAAAGAATTGTTTCCATTCTTTGTAGTTTTTACAATGGAATACAAATCACATTTAATTTCATGCCAATATACTTATTTCATAAAGATATTTGTTTGAAATAAGTGCTTCATAACCCATCTAATCAAATCATAATTAACCTATCAAAAAGGAAATAGGAGTTTTCTAAATAAAAGAACACTTGACCCAATCATAAGTGTATGGCCTTTGAAGAAAGGAGTGATCCACCTTAGCAATAACAACTACCTAATTTAGACCTGGGTATGTGTAGGATCATGATAGGCCAAAAAGTGGCAACATAAAAAAAGTAGCATTTTGAACTTGCCAAAAAATGCAAAAATCCCGAGTTGAATTTTTTTTTGGGTTGGGTGTTAGTACATTGCTCCATAGCAATTCCCAAGCCAAAGTACTACAAATCAGATATCCAATTCGTGTCTAATATCTAATTTGAAAAACATTTTAAAATGTAATAGTT